>JAGDQO010000375.1:600000-1021903 GCA_018342035.1 Solanum appendiculatum
ATATATGGGCTTCACCCTTGGAAATTTCCCCAACTCTTTCATTCCCTCAAATTCCCAAAACCCTCTCCAAAGTTTCCTCCAAAAGCCTCTCTCTAGATCAAGGAAGATGAAGCTAGGGTTCTTCAAGTTCAATTCTCCTTTCTTTATCATTACTTAGGGCTTCAATCAAGGTATGTAGGGAGTTCATCAATGGGTTCCATTCACCCATTGAGTCTCTAAAGATTCTTCAATTCTCAAATTCAATTGCCATCAAATTGGTTAGGTTTTTCATTGAATTCTCATGGGTTCTACTTATAATTGATTCAATTTCTTGAATTTAATCTTATTATAATGGTTTTAACTTAATTACATGTTTTTAATTGAAATCACATGAACCTATGCATGATCTATGAAATTGACTATGAACCCTAATTTGCATGAATTTGAAGAAAAATTATGAATCAATGAATGATGTTTTCATGAACTTATGCATGATTTATGGAAAAGGATTGATTATGTTCTAGATTTCTTATGATAATCATCGATTAATTGTGAATGGAGTTTCTCACATGTGCATGAAGTTTTGAAAGGTTTTCTCACATACTTAAGAAATCATAAGTGGTAAAATGTTTTCTCACACATGGCTTAAGGAGCTACTCTATGTTGTCTTTTTTAGCTTGGATTGGTAACTTAATTGTACTTTTCCATCGATGATAATATGCTTATGTTTATGCCTATTCCTTTGGGATTTTACTTAGTACCGAGAGGATATTAACATGGAGTCTCTCATATTAGTAGACGACAGATCTCTAGTAGCAATCTCCTTGTCCCTAACTACATGCTTTCATAGGCTATCTTAAGTTACATAGCTAGTGGATCAACCTAAGCTAGAAGTTTATAGCCCTTGCCTTGGCAATTAAGGACATCTCTTTTCATTGTGGGAGCAAGACACTGGATTTCATGTTGTAGCTCACATAGTCTATTTTGGTAATGAGTAAATATCTCACAAAATGAGCTAACTTTCTTTCAAATGTTTTATGAAGCTTTCCTCATGTTTTTAGATTCATTGACCATGTTCATGATTATGAGTCTTCCTTAAAATTTTTACTATGCTAGCTTTGTCATGCATATCACATTTACGATTACATCCCCTTATGATCATGTCTTATGTTTTATTGAATTACCCTCATAGTTAGTAAATTACATGTACTAATGCATACTTGTGCCTACATTGTTTTACTGATGTAAGGTGTGATGACTCCTCCCTTATCGTTTGTGGCTAGTTGATCATCATAGAGGTTGAAGACTTGGTGAGTCCTCATACTTCGAGGACATTGTCACAATTACTTCTTTCTATATGTTTAGTTTTAGACTTTGTATGTGTTGTACGAGTTATGTCCCGACCATTCGTTTTGATGTAATAGATGGCTTGTGAAAACTTTGATGTACATCCGATTATATGTCAAACTCTTACTTCATATGAGATTTCTTGTTTTATTCTATTATGTTGCGTATATGTATGTCAAGTAGCTTGTGTATGGCCCCTCGGGGTTTTATATGTCATGTCACATCTAGAGTGTACTTTGGGTCATGACCAACTTGGTATTCAGAGCACAAGGTTTTAGAAAAGGTCCTAGGAAGTTTGACAAGCTGCATTGAGTGGAGTCTTGTTTATGAGTGTGAAGCGCACCACATTTATGAATAGTAGGCCATAAAGCGTTAAGGAAACTCCACTTTTTTCATTACTCTAAAGTCGTGCCATAGAGTCTATCTCTATAAAGATCCTTCTCCTAAATCGTATTCGATCTTTTGTAGGATATGACCCCCCGAAGAGCTTATGTGAGAAGGAATGCGAGCAATGACAATATGGAGCCCGAGGTACCTCAAGTTTCAGATGATCCTTTGGCCAAGCAAGTAACTCGTGCAAAATGTTGAGCTGCTTTCCAAGTGTTGTCTTAAGCCATGATGGATCAAGAAAATAGAGAGGCTAATGCTCTTGAAAACCCAAATGTGGGTACGGCGGTAGCAAGGATTAGGGATTTTACTAGGATGAATCCCTCGGAGTTCCATTGTTCTAAGGTTGATGACGATCCTCAAGAGTTTATTGATTAGGTGTAAAAAATAGTAGGTATTTTGAGATTGTCTATGGTTGAGAAGGCGGAGTTGGCAACTTATCAACTTAAGGGGGTTGCTCAAGTGTGGTTTGAAAAATTGAAGAGTGAGAGTGTTGTTGATGTAGGTCCTCTTGATTGGCAGAAATTCAAGGGAGCTTTTCTTGATTATTTCTTTTCTCTTGGAATGAGAGAAGCATGAGTGCTTGAGTTCATTAACCTCTGTCAAGAAAATATGAATGTGAAGGAGTATGCTTTGAAGTTCACTCAATTGTCCAAGTTTGTTCCGACTATGATTGCCAAATCTAGGGCAAGGATGAGTAAGTTTGTGTCGGGTGTGTCCGACTTGGTTGTCAAAGAATGTCGTACCACCATGATGATCAAGGAAATGTATATTTCTCATTTGATGATACATGCCCAACAAATTGAGGAGGAGAATCTTAAGAAAAGGGCAAAATAATCCAAGAGGGCAAGGATAAGCGATGGTGAATGTTCTCATTTTAGGTCCGGTGGACATGGGCGTCCTTAGTTTCAGCAAAAGTTTTCTAGTCAAGGTTCTTCTAATGCACAAACTCCTAATTTCCACAAAGAAAGGGTACCTAACCCTAAGCCTCAAGGAGAACATTGTGGAAATGGGTCTTCTATCCCCACTTGCACTAAGTGTTGCAAAAAACATGATGGCAAGTGTTTGGCTGATATGGATGTTTGATTTAATTGTTCAAAGAATGGTCAGTAGATGAGATATTGTCCATTGCTTACTACTAAAGGAAGGGATGGTAGGCAAGCTCAACCTAGTGGTTCTGCTTCGGGTGCTCCAAAGCAAAACAAATTCTATGCTCTTTAGAGTCTGACAGGATCATGAGTGTTCTCCGTATGTGGTTAACGGTATAATGAAAGTCATTCATCTTGATGTTAATGCTTTACATTATCTTGGTGCTACCTTATTTGTTACTCCTCATGTAGCCATGAGATTTGATGTTGGTATCGAAATCCTTTCTAATTTCTTTCATGTCTCTACTCTAGTGGGTGATGCTATAATGGCTAAAAGAGTCTATATAAATTATTCCATTTCCATTTCTCATAGATTCACTCATGTTGATTGTCACGACCTAAAGTACCCCCTAGACGTGACATGGCGTACAAGACCCCGAAAGGGCCTCATACAAGCCACTTAGCATGCATAATACAAGATTATAGAAATAAAAGAGCTTAAAAGACAGCTTCATAACCAAAGAGTTTTATCAAAAGTAGCGGAAGTCTAAACATAGTCTTAAAGCCATCTAAACTCATAGAATGAAAGGTTGGGACATAACCCACACAAAGTTTCAAAAGTAAATGACATGAAAGATAAACGTGGTCTTGTTCTCGAAATGTGAGGACCTACCAAGCCTTCAAGTTCTTCTAACACAAGATCTAGCCACGAGTAGATGAGGAGGAGTCGTCACACCTTACATCAATAAATCAATGTAGGCAAGAGTATGCGTTAGTACAAATGTGTACCAAGTATGATAACTATGTATAAAACCACAAGATCATGATAAAATGGGACACTTATAAGACATGCAAAGACAAAGCTAAAACATGAGATAAAAGAGGTTAGAAACATAAGTAATAAGATCATGATCAATTCAAGCTAAACATGCTTTAAACATTTGTGAGATACCTTGAAAGTTACTTTAGTTCGTTCTTGTGGGAAATTACCTTTAACCGACATTTAAGACCATGTGGGCTATTAACATGGAATCCGGTGTCTACCCCACACCGAAAAGAGGTGTCCTTACTTGCCAAGGTAAGAACCATAGTCTTCTAGCTTAAGTGGATCCACTAGTTAATGTCTATCTACACAACCTATGGTGGCACATAGTTTATCGGACATGGATAATCGCCACTTGTCCACTTGGTGCTAAGCATAATTCCCACGGATTAGTCAGAAATCATAATTCATCTTATCATTAGTAGACATGGGTAATCACCTCTTGTCCCTTTCATTAGAATAGCTCCTTAACTTTGATTCAAGTTTAGTTGAGAAAACCTTTCAACCCTTTATGAATCATTTATGTGAGAAAAACCTTTCACAAATCATGTCTTGAGTAGTATTTGAGAAATCCTTTCAAAATTCAACAACAATCAACATTATTTGCTTCACTCTAAAATCAAGTATTAAATCATCATAATTTCATAATTGAACATGCATATTTCCATAAAATTCATCTTTTCATAAATCAAGGATTCATCATGAATCACAATCTAGAAATCATAGATTTCACATGGGTTCATGGAGATTCATCTTAAAACATGCAATTTAACTCAATTCATGCATAAAAAGCCATAATTAAATCAATTTGATCATAAATTTAGAAGCACCCACATGATAGAAGAAAATTCTAATTACTTTGAAAAATGAGGAATTTGGGAACCCTATGGAGGAAATGACTCCTTAGGTGAAAACTATCATACCTCAATGCCAAAAGCTTGAAATCAATGGAAGATTTAGGGGACTTGTCCTTCAAACCCTAGCTTTCTTCTTCTTCACTTCTAGAGAGAGAAATATTTGGGGGAATTGGAGAGATTTTGGGAATAGTTGAAAAGTAATTAGGTAGGGTAGAATTTAGGCTAAAAAGACTTATATAGTACTTAGGATTAAAGGGTAACCGACTTAAATTAGGCATTCAACATTTAAGGAAAAGACCAAAAAGCCCTTTTTAAAATAACTGCTGAACCCTTACCGACAGCCCGACCTACGGTACATAGGTTCTTCCATGGACCATACTGGTGGACCATCGTTTGGTTCATAGACCTCAAAATTTAGACTCCCAATGACGGGACCCTACCTACGGCTCGTGGGTCCTTCTACGGACTGTACTACAGAGTCATAGGTCCCAACATTCGACCCTAAAATTTCTCTAAATCTGTGGCTCCTCTACGAGGCACACCTACGATCCATACATTAAACGATGACCCGTCCTGTTGAACTCGGTATGGTCACTATGAGTTTTTGGTAATGTATTTCAGTTTGACTTACGCCCGAGCAACATTTATGGATTTGACTAATAGCGTCTTTAAATAATATCTTGGCATGTTTGTGATTGTATTTACTGATTATATCTTGATTTACTCAAGAAATGAGGATGAGCATGTTGACCATTTAAGGATTGTGTTTTCAATTCTCAAGAACCATGAATTGTATGATAAATTTAGCAATTGTGAGTTTTGGTTGAGATCCGTTGCTTTTCTTAGCCATATTGTCTCTGGTTTAGGTATTCCATTTGATCCTAAGAAAACGAGGTGGTTTAGAGTTGGCCTATACCTTTGTCTTCTTCGGATATATGGAGTTTCTTGGGTTTGGCCAGTTACTATATAAGGTTCAGGGAAGCATTTTCCTCTATTGCTTCGCCATTGACGATATTGACTCAAAAAAAAGTGAAATTTGTATGGTCAGAAGCTTGTGAGAAGAGTTTACAAGTTAGACTCACTTCGACTTCTTTTCTGACACCACCAAAAGGATTGAATGGTTTTCTAGTTTATTGTGATGCTTCATAGATTATTTTTTGTTGTGTTTTGATGCAACATGAGAAAGTCATTTCCTATGCTTCAAGGCAATTGAAAGTACATGAAAAAAATTATCCGACTCATGATTTGGAGTTAGGGGTTGTGGTGTTTGCTCTAATGATTTGGAGACATTACTTGTATGGTGTTCATGTAGATGTGTTCAACGACCACAAGAGTTTGAAGTATGTGTTCACTCAAAAAAGTTTAAATCTTTGCCAAAGAAGGTGGCTTCAGTTGCTAAAGGATTACGAGATGAGTGTCCTATATCATCTCAGAAAGGTGAATGTGGTGGCGGATGCTCTTAATTGGTTATCGATGGGTAGTGTTGCTCATATTAAAAATTGTAAGAAGGAGTTAGTCTGCGATGTTCATAGATTGGCCTGATTGGGTGTTCGATTGATTGATTCAAGTGAGGGTGGTGTTGTTGTTCAAAATGGGTAAGAGTCGTCTTTTGTATCGGATGTGAAGGCTTAGCAAGATCTTGATTCGTTATTAGTTGACTTGAAGAAGTCAATTTCTGAAAAGGCCATTGAGGCTTTTACCCAAGGGGGAGATGGTGTCCTTCGATATAAAGTTCGGTTATGCATTCGAAATGTTGATGAGTTGAGAAATCAAATTTTGACAAAACTAGATAGTTCTAGGTATTCTATTTAACCGGGAGCCATAAAGATGTACCGTGATTTGCAGGAAGTCTATTGGTGGATGGTATGAATTGGGATATTGTGGAATTTGTGGCCAAATGTCTGAATTATCAACAAGTGAAGGTTGAGTATCAGAAACCAGATGGTTTGGCTCAAGACATTAGTATACCTACATGGAGATGGGAAGATTTGAATATGGACTTCATTATAGGTTTACCCCGCACTCATCGATAGTTTGATCCAATTTGGGTCATAGTGGACCGAATGGCAAAATCTGTTCACTTTCTTCCCGTTAAGATTTCATTCTCATCGAAAGAGTATGCCGAGCTTCATATTCGGGAAATGGTAAGGTTTGATTGAGTGCATTTGTCCATTATATCCAATCAAGGTACTCAGTTCACATCTCAGTTTTTGAAGTCATTTAAAAAACGTCTTGGTACTCAAGTAAAACTTAGTATGGATTTTCATCCTCAGACAGATGGACAAGCCGAGCGCACCATTCAAACTTTGCAAGATATGTTAAGAGCTTGTATGATTGATTTCAACGGTAATTGGGGTGATCATTTGCCTATGATTGAGTTTGCTTATAACAATAGCTATCATTCTAACATTGGAATGGCATCATTTGAGCCTCTCTATGTTTGGAGGTGTAGCTATCCTACAGGTTGGTTTGAAGTTGGTGAGGTGTCTTTGATAGGACACGAGTTGGTACATGAGGCTATGGAAAAGGTTCCACTTATTCGTGAGAGATTGAAAATTTCTCAAAGTCGACAAAAGTTTTATTCCGATGTTAGAAGAAGAGATCCAGAATTTGATATTGATGATTTGGGTTTACTAGAAAATTTCATCCATGAAGGGTTTCTAGAGGTTTGGAAAGAAAGGGAAGCTTAGTACTCGTTATGTGGGCCCATATAAGATTTTGAGGCGTATTGGGATGGTTTCTTATGAACTTGAGTTGCCTCATGATTTAACATCAGTACATTGGGTATTCCATGTCTCTTTGTTGAAAAAGTGTGTTGGAGATCCAACATCCATAGTACCTTTGGAAGGTCTGGGAATCAGAGAACCTCTTTTATGAAGAGGTTTTGATTGAGATTTTAGACTAGCAAGTTTGGAAGTTGAGGAATAAAGAAGTTGCTTCCGTTAAGGTTATTTGGAGGAATCAATTAGTTGAGGGCGATACTTGAGAGGCTGAAGCTGATGATGTCTTGGTATCCTCATCTCTTTCCCTCCACTCCTACTCTAGCTTGAGGTATTAGCTTCTCATTGTTCAATCTTTTGGATTCATGCGTTTTAGTCGTTCTCATGTTTCCATACGCATGCATGTTCACGAAAACTTGATTTTTGATGTTATGATTTAGCTTGGAGTGATTCTCCTTGTCTTATGTGCATTTTGATGAAATTTGCTTTTATGTTGGGTTGTGTGTTTCACTCCTATTGTATTCATGCTAGCTTGAGTCCCATTCATGAATGAATTTTCCCAAGGTGGGAGATACTGAAATACCCTGAAAGTTGGAAATTCGAAAAGAGGAAAACACTGATTTTTGGGCACTAAGTAGGTTCTACGAGTCCAATCTACGGACTGTAGGAAGTCCTACTGGCCGTAGGAAGGGAGTCGTACACCTTGAGAAAAGTTTTTGGAAAAAATTAAGTTTCTGATGTTGGCCTACGGATGAACAAGACGAACCGTAGAATGTTTGACAGGTCATAGGACTGACTCATAGGATTTATTCAGAGATTTGATTTAGGACCTCAGGTCTACAGATTGTTTTGATGAGCCGTATTTGGTTCTATCGACCGTAAGAAGGTCCCGTAGAAATGTTCCAGACTTAGTGAAATTTTTTTTTGAAACTTGGGTTCTACGAATGAGGTCTACGGATCGTAGAAACTTGGCCAGACCGTGGAAAGGTCTCGTGGGATGAAAGGTGAAATTTGAGTTTCTGAAGTGTGTTCTATGGTTGACAAGTACGGACCGTATAAAGTTGAACGGATAGTAGTCCACAATCGTAGGGTTGTCTGACATTTATTTTAAAGAGTATTTGGGTCTTTTTCTATGCATTTGAGCTTCAAGTTATTTTATGGAAATGGAATGAGACATGATTGTTTGATTTAATAAAGAGAAATCAGTTTTTATTTCGTTTAAAAGTTTGTCGAACCTTTCAACCTTGTTAAGGCTGCGAGAAAGCATGTCCTCAGTCTAAAGGTTCTCGAGATTGGCATTGGATTCCTTAGGATTGGGTTTGTCATGAGTAGGTATATAACAATCTCTCTCATTCTCATGTTCCCTCCAACCATTGTTTCAATCACGTCACTCCCTTTCACGATCTCCCCAATTCCCATCTTTTTCCTGTTCTCACCATTCAATTTCTATATCGTTGTTCCAACCATGATTCCCGCCTTATCTTTGGAAGGTAGGGTAAGAACTCCCCGCTTGGTTTGATAGAAATTTCACCTCTTAAATATACAAGGCCTCAAATTTTTCATCTTCATAACTTCGACTTCCACTTGAAGCCACTGCGTTTATACTTTTTGAACAACCTCCCATGACATGCTTGGTCAAGAGGTCCATTTTTGTCATCATCTTTTCCATATTCTCATCTCTCTGTTCATCCTTCAACCTTTGTTCTTTGGTACTAAATGAGGAGGAAGGAGCACCCATTGCCTATTCGGCCTCTCTAGTATGCCAAGACCTATTTATTTTTGCCATTATATAAAGAAAAGCGGATGAGATGCCAAAAGATTAATTCATAATAGTACGTCCAACAAGATTATTAGCCACATGCTTAATCATTTGATCAAGTTCCCAATAGATGTTTTGTAGAAGCACTTTATCAGGCAGGCCTTGAGGTAGACATTTGAGTAACTTTCTTTGTAAATACAACCCAGTCTCATGAAGAAATTCAGCAACACTTTGAAAAAATTTTGTAATCTTATCCAAGAGTTTCCACATTCAAGAAGGTGGAAAAATCTATCAAGAAAAGGATCAATCAATTTCGCCCAACCTTTGTTCTTTGGTACTAAATGAGGAGGAAGGAGCACCCATTGCCTATTCGGCCTCTCTAGTATGCCAAGACCTATTTATTTTTGCCATTATATAAAGAAAAGCGGATGAGATGCCAAAAGATTAATTCATAATAGTACGTCCAACAAGATTATTAGCCACATGCTTAATCATTTGATCAAGTTCCCAATAGATGTTTTGTAGAAGCACTTTATCAGGCAGGCCATGAGGTAGACATTTGAGTAACTTTCTTTGTAAATACTACCCAGTCTCATGAAGAAATTCAGCAACACTTTGAAAAAATTTTGTAATCTTATCCAAGAGTTTCCACATTCAAGAAGGTGGAAAAATCTATCAAGAAAAGGATCAATCAATTTCGCCCAATATGTGACACATCCTTCCGGCATATCTCCTAATCAAGAACTGGCCTCACCTGTAAGGGAGAAAGGGAATAACCTCAATTGAATTGCCTCTTGAGTTATGATGGCAAAAGTTAAAGGACCGCACACATCAATGATATTTTTGGAATGATTGTATGGATCCTTATGAGCTTGCCACCATAGAGACCTTTCGTTTGAAGCAAATGTAACATAGTGCTAGTGACATGGAGTATTGTATTTCCCACGGTTGGTGGAAAACATATGGCACTAGCCCGCCCTACATCTTTCAATTGATCCTCATTAACAAACTACCCATCATAACTAGCAGTATCACTCCCGTGAGCACTCATGTTTTCACTATTAAGACAATAAAGCAATAAATTAGGTAAGAATAAAAACGACAAAAGTCTAGTGCAATAAAACACTTTAATATGGGAATTTCTATGTACAATTCCCTTGCAATGGTGACTTTTCTGATAATGTTCAATTAAACATCTAAATTCAATATGTAGATGATCACTTTCCATATAATCCAACGAAGAGTTGGGGCTGATCCCACAAGGAATTGATGGATATAATTCACCTTGCAATGAGCTTTGTCTCACTGAAGATTTGGATGTTGATGAGAAGGGGGGGGGGTTGTGTAACAATTTAGACACAATCGCTAAACGGTTAGTTTATCACAACAAGTTCCCAATTGGAAATCTTAAAACATGGGTTAATCAAAAGTAATTAGAGACTCTATGGAGTGTGCCAACATGGATTATAATCTTCCAAGTTGAGTAATGATAATTGCTAGAATCAGTTGAATATCACCAGGTAAGCTAGAATATAGGGAAAGATAGCTATTTGGCAACCAACTATCACAACTCATGAGGGTTTTATCAAACCTGAACATGTAATGCATTAAAACCAAACTAATACCTTAATTTAGCCAAACTATTTGAAGCTTCAATTGTAAAATGAATTTAATCGAGTCATTATCTACAATCTTTTTTTACTTTAATGACCTTTAACAAGCCACATTAGAGATGTAAAGTAAATTAGACTTTACAACATCACGTTATAAATTAAAACATAAATAGATAGTTGAACCCAAATCAATTCACCATTTAATAAGCAAGTAAAAAACACCCAATTGTAGATTAATTATGCATACATTGCACATCCCCTAAGAACAAGGAGTTTATCTACTCATAAAACCAGGTAACAGAAACATAAAAAAACTCTCATCCATATTAGCTGCTTGAACTGAAATCCTAAAGAATTGAATCTTAAAAACCTTCAATCACATAAAGGTTCTCCCAAATATCTGAGTGTAGGTTTCTTATTAAAATAATAAGGGTTTTGCAGAAAGTACTCAAAAGTTCGGAATGGTAAAAAGTTGTTTTTCTCTCACTTCAATAAACTATTTATATGTTTAAGAAATTCTTCACAAAATTTCCTTTCGAGTCATTTTGGCAAACTAGATTGGGATCACAAAAGAGATTGGCGATGTGCCAAATTCCTGAGTTCATCACGAACGGGCTTCAAAACTTGAGTTTTTTTCTTTAGGTGACTATAACTTTCAGCATTATACATGACTTCCACCGAATCATTCGGCGATACATCGATCGCTACCTCATGTCGCCAAATTGAGATAAACTCAGGGATTATGATTATAAACTGTTATTTTTGGTGATGGTATTTCCACAGTGGTGCCCCGAGTCACCTTGGAGATGCTCAATATCTCTTTTGTCTACCTCTCCAAATTTTTTGTCTTCTTTTGATCTATTTCATCTTCATATCATCCTTATGCTCTCTAAATTGAAATAGAAACAAATTTTGATCAGAAAAGTACATAAATGAACATTGAGGACATCACTTTTAGTGGACTAGAAGCCTTAAATGAGTCAAAAATTCTTCAACTCATCAATGAACTGGGTCAAGGATTGAACATCGTGATTGAGACCCTCGAAGCCCTATGATTGTAATGAACAAGTGACTCCCATTTATATTGTTCGATCAGTGTTTTTAGATTATAAGCCTCTGACCTTTTCCTACATATGAGCTATTCTAAGCTTGTAATTAAAGGAAAACTAGTGAAATTTGTTTGGAGTTGCTTGGTCAAAGCTTGGGGAATTGTGGGTGTTGACATCCTTTAGAAGGAGCAACGTCGCGGTGACTCAAAAATAATAACTAGTTTAAATTTAAAAGAAGTTTAAAAGGGAAAAAGAGTTTATAGGGGGTAAAGGAAATTTAAAGGGGTTTAAAGGGAAAAAGGGAGTCGCCACCTAATTTTAGGAAAACTAGGAAACCAATTAATTAATTAAAGAAAAATAATGTCTACGAAACAAATAGATTCTAGATAAGGGTTCAAATTATTCCGAAGGAAAGGTATTAGGCATCCTTCGAAATTCACAACTGCGGGTCCCGACTGAATTTATTTTTTTAAATTGAGGAGAATATAACACAATATACAAGTATAATAAACATGCAATATATACAAATAATAAAGTAAAGCAATAATATAAGAAACGGCCTAAATTTGCCTAATGTCAATAATATATGTAACAATGAATAAAAAGTATAATTCGAATTTCATTCGAATAGCTTCCTTGGAAAGAAACTCCGGGTACCTGTAAAGACACTTAGTAAAGGCAGTAGCAACCAATTAAACTAATGAAGACATCAACATACAATAATGCATAAACCATTTAGTAATAAAAACAATAATTATATAATAAGTAAATATAAACAGACTTAGGCAAGAGTACATAAATTCAAACTAAAACAAATATAGTCAAACAAAGTTACTATAGATACAGATCTGGAAAACTTAGCACTAACAAATGATGACATCCCGCCGGTAGTAACAAAGTAACACAGAGGAAGGGACAGGACAATGATTTTTCAATGGAAAATTCTTAATAGAGAATCAAATTGACTAAACTACATTTAACAAAGAACTAAAAATAAAATAAAGTATGGAGGAGTTCAAACCTCTAGGAAACAATAAAGCTCCTTGTTTTGTTGCTTTGCTGTTTTGAACCAATGAGCTCTTTGCTTGTTGTTAATGGCTGCTTTGCCGAGTAGTGATGGTGATTTGGCGGCTGTTTGGTGGCTATTGGGGTGGTCTTTGGGCTACTGGAGATGGAGTAGTGAGTGAGGGAAGAGTTGGAGTGTGGGTCTGTTTGTTTGGTGTTGTTGTGGTGAGTGATGGTTTAGTGGTTGTTCCCGGTGAGATTTGGAGGTCTGATTTTGTGTTGTTGGGTTGCTTTCGGAGAAGATGAAGACGATAAAGAAGCTACTGTACACTGGAGCAGTGATGGGATTTTGGGTCTGGTGGTTAAGAGGTGTTTGGACAGTGGTGGACTGAAGGTGGTTCAGGTTGTGCCGGAAAATTGGGAAATAGAGATGGGGTTTTGGTGGTGGACTCGCCGGATTCCGGCGGAACTCCGGTGAACTTGTCATCGAAAAATTATGAACATTAAAGGAAATTTTTAAAGACTAAGAATCTGAAAATTACCCCAAAAATTTTAACCACCCCCCCTAACTTAATACCAAGTTATTGCTTAAATAGAAAATTGAAAACCACCAATAGTACAATACCATTATCTTAAAACCATGGGCCAAAACCATAGGTTAATAAAATATCTGTGTATGAAATCTTATCCATATTTGAATGAACTTCTAGACTGTGTAAAATATCAAAATGAGTATTAAAAAATGTAACAAACGTAACCAATGACATATAAAAAAATGCAATTTAACAAAAATTAATGATTTAATCAAACAGAACAAATATTTGAACATATTCAAACCGACTGTGACCAAAAAATAATGTAAACAAGATTAACCGATAAAAATCCTAATATTTTGAGAAATAAGGATAATTATCAACAAATTGCATTAAAATTGCAAAATATGTATTTTGCATTATTTAACAAATAAAATATTTTAAAATTATTAACTTAGAAAAATATCAGACCAAAATTTGGTGTCAACAACTTGCCCCTTTGTTTGATTAGGATCGATGAAAGAGATCCTGGTCAAACAAAGTTGACGAACCCAAATTTGGTTTGATAAACTTTGAACAAAACAATACGAGACGTTAGTAGAGATTTTGAACAATACTCTACATCCGACAACGGGGCTGAAAAATAATAATCAAAATGCAGGATTGATTGTAAACTGAAAACATTCACATACCTTTGATGTTACTTCAAAATTGCACAATGAAGGTAATGTACCTCTTTGAAAGGAGGACAATGTGAATAACATGTCACTTTGAACGAGGTGACAGCTTAACTTGTCTTTTGAAAGGCAGACTACCCAACTTGAATATAACATGTCACTTTGAACGAGGTGACAACCCAATGTGTCTTTTGAAAGGGAGACGACCCCAATTTTGAATATAACATGTCATTTGAAGGGAGATTACAACTCAATCTTGAATTTAATATGTCACTTGAAGGGATGTGACAACCCAATCTTGAATTTAATATGTCACTTGAAGGGATGTGACAACCCAACGCGTCTCTTTGAAAGGCGGACGATCTAGTTTGAATATGAAATGTCACTTGAAGGGATGTGACAACCAAACTTAAATATAACATGTCACTTTGAATGAGGTGACAACCCAACGTGTCTCTTGAAAGGCAGACGACCTAATTTGAATTTAAGATGTCATTTGAAGGGAGATGACAACCAATCTTGAACTTAATATATCACTTGAAGGGATGTGACAACCCAACGTGTCTCTTTGAAAGGCGGACGACCCAATTTGAACTTAACATGTCATTTGGAGGGAGATGACAAACCCAATCTTGAACTTAAAATGTCACTTGAAGGGATGTGACAAACCAACATGAATATAAATGTCACTTTGGACGAGGTGACAACCCAACATGTCTCTTTGAAAGGCGGACGACCCAATTTGAACTTAATATGTCACTTGAAGGGATGAGACCACCCAATGTGTCTATTGAAAGGCATACGACCCAATTTGAACTTAACATGAATGGTGTATCACAAAATCTGCAATAACAATGTTAGTAACAAATGTAACATAAAAACAATAAGCTATGCAAATATGGCCTCATATGAACAATGAAAAAGGTGATAAACCAATGCAACATTTTGAACATAATAACAACCCAAAAATTTATTTTTAAAAAAAAATCAATTTAAATGGAATAACAAATAAAAAAGTGTCATTTTGAATGGCATGACAAACCAATTTGAGAAAGTATCATTTTATTTGACATAATAAATTATTTTTTAAAAGATGTCATTTTGAAAGGTATGACGACCTAAATTTAAAAAGATGTCATTTTAAAGGGTATGACGACCCAAAAATATAATTTCAACAATGAAACGGTCCACAAAGTTGGTCTGGACAATATTGAAAAGTGGGTGTCAGCCCATTTTTATTTTTTTTGAACAGTGAAACATATTTGAAATTGGTTAGCACCAACAACTAGTATTGTACAAAAATTTCTCACAATTCTTTCTCTTTCAACTGAGATTGACTTCGAGGTAATTCCTCTGGATTCAAGTGATATCTCAAATGTACTCAAGTAACAACAAAAATTGTTCATCTTGCTTCAATCAAAGATTTTGAACTAGACCTAAGATCATGTTTCAAGTGCTCTCACCACAAAGAAAGTTCCAACTTGCACACATTGAAAGTGTTTTGATTTGAGGACATTTAGCAAAATTCACTCACACTCAAAAAATATTCAATGCATGCAATTGTGATACCATAGGCTTGGCCATCATGTAAATCTCCACTAATGTGAGAACATTTGAAATGAAATCATGCAGGGCTTGTTATTGGCTCGTAGTGTAGGCTTAGGGACGGGTAGGATAGTCATTTGGGATAAAAGTGACTTAATCCTTTCTTGAGCATTGCACTGGATTTGTACTTTCAACTATTGTTACGCTTTTAGCGTTTGATCCTTTGTGTTGTCCCTTTCTTTTGCACTTCTTGACTTCTTTTGAAGTTTTGCTTGTCTGAGTTTTTCTCCTTCTCATCATCTTTTGAAGTTTTTCCTGATTGTTTGGAGTGTTCTTCTTCTTTTGTTGAAATTTTGCTTGCTTGAACTTGTGGGAAATTTTCAACTTTCTTCTTTCTTTTGAAGTCATTTTTTTCCCTTGAATTTTAGGGACTTAAGTAACTTTTGTCTTTGACAAATTTGAACTTTGAATCTTCTTTTGTAACTTGCACGTCTTCAGTGCACTCAAGAAAGTTAGGCCAAGAGAGGGATAGTGCGTATAAGCACTCAGAAATGGTATAGGCTAAAATGTGGTTGTCCAAAAAAAAAAAGGCCTAAGGCTCAAAATAGGGGACAAACTAAGGATTAATGTCATTTGGTAGGCTTTGAAAGGCTCAAACGGGTCAAAGAAGGCCTACAATCATTTTTCAAATCAAACGTTACTCAAAATTTCGCCTCAACAACATTCAGGCCAAGTTCTAGATCAACAAAGCAACACAATTTAATTTAATCAAAACTCACCACACAATGCCCATGAAACAATGAATCTGGTTTTGTTCTAATCTTGAATGTATGCAAGAAAACATTTTCAAGCGTAACAAAAGTATGAATGAGAGGTACCAACAGAATCTATAGTTTTAACAAAAATTCTATCTACTCAACTTTAACGGTTATTTTTCATATGCACACTCTAACTGTGTTGGCACCAACCAAATCAAAAAATGATTTCAAAAATATAAACATTTTAAAAAGAATAAAAAATAAAGAATTTTTTGAATAAAGAATACCGAACCCTAGAAGGGCTGCCTATGTATCTCATTGAGAGAATCAGGTTTGTGTAGTTCGTTCAGATATGGCATAAAACACATGTTTTGAACAATAAAGGAAATTTTTTTTAAAAAACATAATAATAATAGAAATGAAAAACCAATGAGTCACATTGAAGGGCGGACAACCCAATTTTAACAAATATGTTTTTTTTGAAAGAAAAAATAATTGAAATGAGAAATGAATGAGTCACAGTGAAGGGCGGACGACCCAAACTATAAAAATGTCAATGAAATGTAAAACAAATAAAATCAAGGATATACAATGAAAATAATATTATGTACAAAGATTAATACAACTGTATAAACCAACTCGGGGTGATGCCTCATAAATCTAGAGTCTGAGTACAACCTTGGTGAAATTTTTGAGGGCTTTCCTTAAACATTTTGCCCCTGTTTCAACTTTAGCAACCTCCGGTATTCAATCTTGTAGCAACTGTCTCCTTCGTGAAATTTTTAGAGACCTCCTCAAAAAATTTGCCCCATTTTCCATTTTAAAATATGGGAAGCTTACGGGGAATATGACCGAGCCATTGTGGTGCCTACGTATCTCGTTGAAGCAGGAATCAGGTCAAATGTAGTTCCAACCGATTGTAACTTGAATGAATATTGGACTGAAACTATGAATGTTCTAAAACTAGGTGACCAAGAGTGGGCTTTATTTGAAAGTGGACCGGTGACCCAAACGGACTACTCGGGTTGGGGAAATTAGCGACCGTTGACCATCCAGTGGCCAACTACATTCGTCAGGGTACCCCGATAAACAATTTGGATAATGAACGACTGCGGCCCGCATAATCATCCTTTAATTAAGAAATAAAAAATGCCAAGAGGTGTAAAATATGTCATGATGTAATGAGAGTGTACATATAATTAAGCAAATAATGAATGAATAATAAGTACAAAATACAAATAATCAACAAAATGTACAAGATATAATGAATAACACAAGAAAAGAATAGTCTCCTCAATTTGAAAAAATAAACTCATAATGGTTAAAACCTCTATATCCCCAGCGGAGTGTCGCCATCCTGTTGACATCCTTTAGAAGGAGCAACGTCGCGGTGACTCAAAAATAATAACTAGTTTAAATTTAAAAGAATTTTAAAAGGAAAAAGAGTTTAAAGGGGTAAAGGAAATTTAAAGGGGTTTAAAGGGAAAAAGGGAGTCGCTACCTAATTTTAGGAAAACTAGGAAGCCAATTAATTAATTTTAAAAAAATAATGTCTACGAAACCAATAGATTCTAGATAAGGGTTCAAATTATTCCGAAGGGAAGGTATTAGGAATCTTTCGAAATCCAAAACTGTGGGTCCCGACTGAATTTATTTTTTTAAATTGAGGAGGATATAACACAATATACAAGTATAATAAACATGCAATATATACAAATAATAAAGTAAATCAATAATATAAGAAACGGCCTAAATTTGCCTAATGTCAATAATATATGTAACAATGAATAAAAAATATAATTTGAATTTCATTCGAATAGCTTCCTTGGAAAGCAACTCCCGGTACCTGTAAAGACACTTAGTAAAGTGTTAGTAACAAATAAATATAAGTAAAAATAAATGAATCAAATAATAATTTAAAAATAACAATCCGTCTGATGAACATCGGAGGCCTTGGGAATCGACGGAAATTCCTTCATTGGCCAATTTTAACAAATAATATATACGAACATAAATTAAATTTCTGTCTTTTACAATGGGGAGGCCTCTAAAACCGACAAAGATATTTTTTCATTGGCCATTTTTTAACTTGTGTTTAATTATAATAGCAACAAATGGGAAATAACAAAAGTTTTTTTTAAAGCAAAAGAAACAAACGAAGGCAGTAGCAACCAATTAAACTAATGAAGACATCAACATACAATAATGCATAAACCATTTAGTAAAAAAAACAATAATTATGTAATAAGTAAATATAAACAGACTTAGGCAAGAGTAGATAAATTCAAACTAAAACAAATATAGTCAAACAAAGTTACCATAGACACAGATCTGGAAAACTAAGCACTAACAAATGGTGACATCCTGCCGATAGTAACTAAGTAACACAGAGGAAGGGACGGGATAGTGATTTTTCAATGGAAAATTCTTAATAGAGAATCAAATTGACTAAACAACATTTAACAAAGAACTAAAAATAAAATAAAGTATGGAGGAGTTCAAACCTCTAGGAAACAATAAATCTCATTGTTTTGTTGCTTTGCTGTTTTGAACCAATGAGCTCTTTGCTCGTTGTTAATGGCTGCTTTGCCGAGTAGTGATGGTGATTTGGTGGCTGTTGGGGTCTGTTTGGTGGCTATTAGTGTGGTCTTTAGGCTACTGGAGATGGAGTAATGAGTGTTCAAAAGTCATCACCTTCTGCTTATGAATATTTGCCTTTAGTTCAAGTAAGATGGGGTCATTGTCTTGCTTCTCCTTCACCTCTGACAATAATGACAATTCAGCCCCATTCATCACAACAACTCCACCTTCACTAGAATCTAACAAATGGATTCCTAAACATTCACGTCTGTGAACTTCCTTAGCCAACTCTTTCTTGCCTTCCTCGACATGAGCAATACTCCTCATGGACAACCTGCTCAAGGCATCAACAACAATGTTAGCCTTACCTGGGTGATAGAGGATACTCATGTCGTAATCCTTGAGTAACTCTAACCACCTTGTTTGTCTGAGATTAAGGTCCTTCTGACTAAAAGCATACTGGAGACTCTTGTGGTTGGTCAACACATCCACATGTACGCCATAGATATATCTTGAGAGAAAAAACTATTGCTGCCAACTTGAGATCATGAGTCAGGTAGTTCCTCTTGTGAATCTTAAGTTGCCGGGACGCATAGACTATAACCTTACCATTCTGCATCAACACACAACCAAGCCTCACTCTGGATGCATCACAATATACAATAAAACCCTTTGTACCCTTTTGTAGGGTCAACACTAGAGCAGTAGTTAACCAAGTTTTCAGTTCCTAAAAGCTTTGCTAACAAGCTTCAGAGCTGTGAAACTTAGTTAGTTACTTTTGAATCAACTTAGTCAATGGGGATGAAATAGATGAGAACCCCTCGATGAACCTTCTATAGTACTCTGTCAACCCTAAGAAACTCCTTATATCAGTTGGAGATGTGGGTCTGGGCAAATTCTGCGCTGCCTCAATCTTCTGAGTGTTGACTCAAATTCCTTTGATAGACACAATGTGGCCTAAGAACGCCACAGATTCAAGCCAGAACTCACACTTAGAAAACTTGGCATATAACTCTCGATCTTTGAGAGTTTTGAGAACTATTTTGAGATGACTGGCATGATCCTCCTCGTTCCTTGAGTAGATTAGGATGTCATCAATGAATACAATAACAAATATATCCAGATACTGCTTAAATACTCTGTTCGTGAGATCCATGAATGTTGCAGAAGCATCAGTCAAACCAAAGGACAAAACAAGGAACTCATAATGACCGTAACGGTCCTAAAAGGTATCTTCGGGATGCCACTTTCTCTCACTTTCAACTGATGATAGCCAGATCTGAGGTCTATCTTAGAGAAGCAAATGGCACCCTAAAGTTGGTCAAAAAGGTCACCAATTCTAAGAAGGGGATACTTATTCTTTATGGTGACCTTGTTCAACTAACAGTAATCAATACACATCCCAAGGGAACCATCTTTCTTTCTCACAAACAAGACTAGAGCGCCCCAAGGTGAGACACTTAGTCGGATGAAACCCTTATCAAGAAGATCTCTCAATTGCTCTTTTAACTCTTTTAACTCAGTTGGGGCCATTCTATATGGTGGAATAGAGCTAGGTTGAGTATCGAGAAGATCGTCTGGAAAGACCTCTAGAAACTCACTCACAACTGGAACTGATTGAATAGGTAGTGTTTCAATACTAGAGTCATTAACTCGGACTAAGTGATAGATGCACCCCTTAGAAACTAATTTTCTAGCCTTAGGGTATGAAATAAAATGACCCTTAGGCACTGTTGAACAACTCCTCCACTCTAAAAGTGGCTTATTAGGAAATTGAAACTTGACTACTCAAGTTCTACAATCGACTTAGGCATAGAAAGCATGAAGCCAGTCCATACCTAGAAAAACGTCAAAATCCACCATATCTAGCTCAACTAAGTCAGCCATGGTGTCTTTGTGAAAGACAGAGATGGTACCATCATGATAGAATCTCTCTACTAGAATGGACTCACTAATAGGATTGGAAACACTGAAAGGTTCAAGAAGTTGTTCGGGGGAAATTCCAAACCTCATGGCTACATAAGGAGTCACAAAAGACAAACTCGCACCTGGATCAAGTAAGGCATAAACATCAATAGAAAAAACTTTATGCATACCAGTGACAACATCTGGCGATTTCTCCTGATCCTGGCGACTACCCAAAGCATATAGACGGTTTGTACCTCCGCCTATTCTTGAAGTAGCTCCTCTCTGAGCAATCCTATCTGTTGGAGCTGCTGAAGAAGATTGGGCTCTATTACCCCCATTACCCTGCCTGTTCTTAGGGCACTCTCTCATAAAATGACTCGTCTGACCACACTTGAAGCATCCATTGGAGCCATCACGACATTCTCCTGGGTGGTTTCTGCCACACCTAATGCAAGTGGGAGTCCAGTTAGCCCCTTGCGCCACACTACCTTGAGATTGAGTACCCTAAGCTCTAAAATTGTGGGAACTTTGATTCCTCCAATAATTCTTGTTTCTTGGCGCTGATGCACTAGCTGATGATGGGACAGGTCTAGATGACTTTTCCTGAAAAGTTGACCAATTCCCATTTCTGATTTTCTGCTGAAAAGATGATGGGACAGGCCCTCTTCTTGCTAAACTCTTCTCTGTCCTTTAACTTATCTTCCTCAACCTGCTGCACATGAATCATGAGCGTGGCTATGTCCATGTCCCTTATAAACATGGTCGCCTTACCTTCCTTTCTAGATAAACGGGATAGCCCAGAACAAACTCATCATGCTCCTCATATCCATCACCATCTCCGGATCATAGCGGGATAGTTGAGTAAACTTGAGGTTATACTCCTGCACACTCATGGCTTCCTGTTTTAGATTCAGGAACTCTGTCACCTTAGCTTCCCTTAGCTCTCGGGGAAAGAAGCGCCCCAGAAAAGCATTCTCAAACACAGCCCAGCTCAAAAGTGGTGCCCTCTCTGCCATATTCTTCTTCCACTGATCATACCATGTCTTAGCAACACTTTTGAGCTGATATAAGGCTAACTCCACACACTCTGCATCAGCAACACGCATGACCTCAAACACTTTCTGAAACTCTTCCACGAAGTTCTCCGGATCCTTAGTGATCTTCGACCCCGTGAACTCTGGAGATTCATTCTCAAAAACTCACAGATTCTAGATGTATCAGTCATATCCTGATGACCTACTCCTTGTTGGCCAGCCTGATCTGTGACAACCTGAGTCAGCATTTGAATAACATTTATGAACTCAACATTGGTGACATCTCCTTAAGGGGGTTGCACTTCTGGTGCATTAGGATCTTCTTGACCTTGAGGATTAGCAATCCTCCTAGCAGGACGTCCTCAAACAGCTCTTCGTGGAGGCATGATCTGGAAAGACATGCATAAGCACAAGTTAGAAGAAACTTTTATAGAGTTGAACTCTATCACACGAACAGGAGTAAGAAGAACGTGAAAATTTCCTAAATGTCGTAGCTTCATCATTTAGTTAAGTTTAATATTTTTAGTATACTTTACTTTATTAATTATCTAACGCTACTCATTTTTTCTTAGACTATGTGTACTTGAAAGTTGAAGTACAATATGAGCATTGCAATCACATTTGAGAGGAAGGCATCCACGAGACTGTCTAGATGGCTAAAGAAAGCCTAAGATGATTATAAATGTGGGACTTGAATGTTGCCTCATGTTTTTGAGGGATTTCACCGGTGTTTGAACACGAATGAATTCAATGCATTGTCCAAACAAGCAAAAAAATCTAGAAGTAGTCATAAGGGTGGCTAGTTGCACACCGGAGGTGCAAAGAGCGTTGAAACAATTACAAGAGAGATGATATGTTCTAATTCAAACATTTAAGAAATAATTAGTTGATTAAATATTTGATTAATATCGTCAAAAAATTATTTTTATTTAGAGAAAAAGAATTGGGACGCACTCCTCTTCCGAAGGTTTCCAAGATGACTCATGTGAAGAAGAAACAGAATGAGTTGGGTCCGGATGTGTGGATGAAGGAAAGACCGAAACGATCTTATGTAAGTTATTTCAGATAGATAGTGCATATATATATTATGTATATATTTTGATGTTAATATTATTTTTAATATGCAGGGAGAGTATTAGCAGTACGTGCATGAAAATATGGGCGATTTGGTCTAGATCATGCCTGAAGAGTCCACTCAAATTTGGACTAAAAAAAGTGGTAGGAGAAACACACAAGGGCAGAATCTCTGGTTTAGGCTCTTAGAACGATGTACGATGACTCAGTCAGGTCTAGAAGGTATTGTATTATCACGTCAAGCCGAGATACTTGATGTTGTTCAGATAATTGCTATGTCGAATCAAATAACAAAACTTATACAAGCATTGCCAAAGTCTTAGCAAAAAAGAATTGCTGAACAAAAATTCATGAATGACACCAATGAGCAAATCAAAGAACAATTGCTCAACCTTGATTGACGGCCTACTGCATCATCTCCTACAGAGGACTCCGACGATAGTAATGAGGATATATACACAGAGTCTACCCCTTAGCATGCATCCCTTTAATTTATGAAAATCTTAGACTTTTGAACTAAATTTGAAAGACTTTATAAGTCTTTAAACAGTGATTTAAGCGTTTTTGAATAATTAATTAAGTTTGTTATTATAAATTTTGTGCAGTATGTTTCTTGTTTGATATATATGAATGGGCTGAATTGAAATGAATTGCGTTAAATTTTATTTGCAGGTGGGCAACAGAAACTGCCAGTTTTTGTTGTAAAAAATGTTGCAGAAAAAGCGACGGATAGGGTGGTTTTGTCTATCGCTTTTATGCATTTTTTATAAACAAAAACCTAGAAAAGCGACGAATAGGGTCCTTTAGTCCATCGATTTTCTGCATTTTAAAAAAATAAATTTCAAAAAAGCGACGAACAGCGTCGCTTTGTCCGTCGCTTTTCTGCATTTTCAAAAAAATAAAAATCTAGAAAAGTGACGGAGTCCGTCGTTCCATAACAACGTTGCCCATCGCTTTCTTCAAAAAAACCACAAAAAATAATGTAGTCCGTCACTTTTCGAAAAGCGTCGAGGACAAAAGTCACAGATTAGACTGCTTCGTTTTTCCGTTGATTTTGACCAAAAAAGCGACGCAGTCCATCACTTTTGTTCGTCATTTTCTAGCATTTTTTTAGTAGTGAGACTTGACTCCTACCCGAAACACAAGACACGACCCAGACCCTAACTCGGGATTTGAGGCCCAACCTCTAGTCAGACCCCTGAACCGAGATGAGACCTCGATTTAGGACTTGTGAAGCTGTGGCAATACAACCCTCGCCCAAGCTCTCCTCTCCGATTGCTTTTTCTCAATTGTCGTCTCTCTCATCCTCGAATCTCAAGATTATATAACATGGAATTTGCAGCTCATGTAAATTAGGCCTTGAGGAACTAGAGAGAGAATGTGTTAAAAAGAAAATCATTCATGGATAGACCACTCTTCTTATATCCGAATATGCAAATTAAGCATGATATACATTATAGTGTATTATTCTTCAAAGTAAAAATTACGCGAAATGACAAATATTTATAGTGTATTATTTAATTTAGCTACAGTTTCGGATATTTATGATTTGCAGTGACAGTTTCTTAAATTTTGCTATGAATTTGTATAATTCGGTTCATGTTTATATAAAACCAGAATTTGTATATACTTAACCTAACTATTTGTATACAATTTGTTTATACATTTGATTTGTATAAGTTATGAAAATTTTATAATAAATTAACCTGTTTGTACATTGGCAAGCGAAATATACAAACGGAGTTCTGAAAAATTCCTAAATGTATAAATACAGAATTTGTATATACTTTCCCTGTTTGTATATTGACAAGTGAAATATACAAACGAAAATCCCATAGCAAACGAAACTATAGCTATGTAGCGTAATTATGCAAACTGTAGCTAAGGAGGCTAATTAAGTTTAATCTCTTTGCTATTTATGAAATTTTATCTTTTTCAAAAGCACTTTTCTGAAAAGTTATTTTAAAAAGTGTTTCCAAATATAAATAATTTTTTGCAGTAATACCAAACATGCTCTAAATCTCCATGTCTTTGACAATTTTATCCTTTTCATTCAACTTTAAGGTTATATTTACCTTCTACGCTAAAAAAATTATATTTATTCCTACTGCGTAAACTCATGTCCCACTTTATTTACCTATGTAATGCCTACGCGATATTTTTTCCAATTAAATCTATTAACCCATTTAAACTGTTCAAATTTGACCCACTAAAAAATAAACTCCAAAACCTCTCTTGTTCTTTCATGATGAATATGATTTCACCGTTCAGATCTCATCCAAATTAATATCAAATTTTGTCATTGTGATGAGGTAATAGTTGTTTCAACAATTTTCATTTATTACACTAATTTTCTAGCGTAGAAAATTGTTTTTTTACAAATAAAAGATAATTACCTGAAATCAGAAAATCAATGTAATAAACAACAATAAATCTCTTTACACAGGCGAGGTAATATTGGATTCAGTGATATTAACAAAAACAAATGTTTCTTAGTGTGACACAGTACACAATCTTTGCATTGTTAATCCACAACGACAATGTACTCCCTCCTTTTCTATATATATGTGACAATTTTAGATTTCACGTCCCTCAAAAACTAAGTAAGTTTACCATTATACCCTTATTTAGTGTTCTTTTGAAGTCAAGTTTTCAATAGGACCCCGACTCTGACTCGGGATTTGAGGCCCGACCTCTAGTTTGACCCCAACCCGATACTAGACCTCAATTAAGGACACGTGAAGCTATAGCCATCCAACCCTAGCCCAAGCTCTCCTATCCGCTTGCTTTTTCTCAATCGCCATCTCTCTCTCATTCTCAAATCTCGAGAGCCTGTAACATAGAATTTATAGTTCAGGTAAATTAGGTCTTCAGGAACTAGACAGAAAATGTCTTGAAAATACACAAGGATACAGAGGTTAAACAGAAAATCATTCATGCAGAAATAAGAGACCACTCTTGTTACATCCGAATGTGCAAATTAAGGCGCATATACACCAAAATTATGCCTAACTTTTCTCTTTCAACGTCGAGATGTAGCACAAGCATATGCAGATGACGACTAACTGAGAACAAAACCGGTCAAGATTTCTGAAGAAAACCTATACTTCGACACACTAAAATCAAGCTATCTAATATACTTCTTGAAGAGAAATATCTAATATACTTCCTCAACTAGAATCTAAACACTAGAATTTTTATAAGGGGAAACTCACCAATATGTACAGTTTGGAAAAACTTATTTACCAGTATGGCCGAAATATACATAACCTATATATTGATTATGTAAATTATATGTATAGGTATGTATATTATACTTAAACTTAAATATGTATATTATCACCCAAAGACATTGGACTGAAATTATCTCTATAATAAGGTAAGGAATGTGATAGACATACAAGTTGCAGTAGGTTGAACTGATACTTTAAAAATGTTAGCCTCTGGCAAGCTAAAACACGCACAAGAGCTTGGTTTGAAAGGTGACAGCAGCACTACTTTTTTTCTTTTAGCTTTAATTGAGGGCAAGTACTTATCTTCTTCTTCATCCTCCTATGAGAGTTGCTAAGAGACATACATAAAGCTCAGGTGATGTTCCAAACTACCTAAACTAGCTATAACAGAGTATTTTGACATCATGAAACATAAATGTAGTATACCATTACCAAGTTTTTCCCATTGCCTATGATGATGAATTCATGTGATTCGATTATACTGAGCCCAGTGATTGTGTATGTTGTGGCTCTCGATATTCGACAATGAGATAGAGATGGTGATTGAGAAAAACCAAGCAGATGGGAGATCTTGAATCACAAGGACAGAGGCTAGGGTTAGGGTTGTATCGCTACATCGTAGGTAGTCGAGAAGAGAAAAAGTTTGCACACAAGGTGAAGCTAAATGTGTAAAAATGTTGTGAGATAACATGAAACACCTGTTGATCCATCATCAAGAAGCAAACCACTAATGGAGAACCTTACGCCAGGGATAGTGAAGGAAGTCATCAAATGGAAAAGTAGAAGCATGGGAGAACGTTCCATTTGCACAGATTTGGATCCTTTTGGATGAGAGTAACAAGAGATCTCTTGAGGAGGTTAAAAATACACTTGTACATGTTAGGTCATATTTTCTGTTTTGAGTCAATGTTTGAGCATCCGTACGATTCCAGTAAGTAATGATGATTGGGTGTTTTTGTGGAGAATCATGTTTTGTGGTAGATTCTACCATTTCTTATATACAACTTGACTTACAATCCAGCTTTTCTTAACATTCAAATCGACAGCAAGATAGTATTTTCCCGATGAAAATGTAATGTAATTGCAAGGCATCGCACGGGGCGGAATCTGGCCTCCCGTGCGCCACTGAGCGTGCGGCTGGCCTAAATGCGAGTCCACGTCGACGGACGTCGCGGCAAGTGATGGTTGAAACTCAACTCTCTTTGTAGTCACGGCTACAGCCCGTTGTGCGTCCGGACTCCAAGATCCTCTTTGCGCTAACTAAGGCGCTCCGACCGCGACCCCAGGTCATATGGATACCACCAAATACTAAACTTAATGTTTGTTTCCTGATCATTAACGTGTAAGACAGATAGCTCACTCAAATAATGAAGCCGAATTAGTCATACAAAATGGTAGAGAGATGACAAGCTGGTAGGATATTTTAATATTTAGCAGAACAATTATAAACTAACCAGTCGTGTTGTCAAGCTAGGCGTGCTGTCAACAAGAAAACTAACCAGTTCATTACTTTGCTTAGCAATTCCAGTTCATTAATTCTTATACCATACGAAAAGTCTTTTAGAGGGCCAACACTGATCAGGGTATCCCCTCACTGCAAATGAAAATGTCTTATGCAAAAATCTTGAAAAATGATGAGTAATAGCAGATGATTATATAAACGATAAATCCATTCTGCAGTCATAACTCCTGACAAATAGCAAAAATTTCAAGAAAAGAGTTACGAAGTTCCATAGACAACTTTTTTCTTATGACTGAAAAATCCGTCTTGGGCCAAGCCTTGGCACCAACCGCAGTCTTCTTAACTCAGGGATAATGGGGCTGCTCCTCTACTCTTCTCCACTTAAATACCAGATTGTTACGAACAACTTACTATTCTACCATATTTGAACGCACTGCTTCAAAAATTCGGCGAGTATACTGGAGTGTCATGATCTTCTTTTAGTAAGTACTAAGGTATCGTATGATTAATAGACATTGATAGTACAGGAAAATGAAAAAAAAAGAGACAGATTAAGCAAATCTCTCCAATGCGAGGAACATGGAAAAAAACAAGTCATGCAAAAACCTCTTAAAGCTGGATATATCCCCAAAACAGAAATACAAATACAACAATAAAATGAAACATCACAAAGTTCCATACTTCAGGACACGTCTTCCTTTCCTTTTTCCTTTTAACTTATCCTTCCCATAAATATAAAATGATGCCACTCAGGTGCAAAAGTGTATTTGATGCAAAAAATGTGTTCTTGTCATTTACTAATTATTCTCAACTAAATTCCGAATTATAACAACAGAATAGTCTTCACAATACATTTTCACTAATTACAGTGAACAGAGACCAACATATATCCATCATTATAGGGGATACAGTCCCAGACACGTTTGGACACACGATCACAGGGGAAAAAGAAGAATGAAAAAATCAGGAATAATCAGTTGATACACCATGTGGGCATGGATGAGTAAACTATGACAAAATGAATGCTAAAACTGGAACTGGTTATTCTTTTAAGAATAGAGTTAAGCTGCAGCAAATAGAAAGGTGAGGGCGGAGATACTGAAAGCTCAGGGGAAAACCTGCTAGCACCAAAGTAGGCAAGATTGGTCAACGCCAATGAACAAGAATATGACTGCAAAAAAGCCAGATCAAAGTCAGCATATGAAAACATAGTATGCAAAAAAGTATAAGAATATCATGAAGGAATAAGCAGAGTGTAAATCTCATGAAGATGATAGACAAGGCTATGATAATGGACAGTGTTTGCATCAATTCCAAATACACCGCCAATAGGAGATGGCACAACAAGAAGTTTATGTGCCTCATGAGGGAGATTCTGGAGAGAAAAAAGTAAATGCAGTCCATGTAGGAAGTATATATATTAAATAGAGTAAGGTTCAAACAAACTTTGCCAGTGCATAATATCCAAAATAAGCATGTCAAAGTCCTGAAATGTCTAGTTAGAACGAATGTCCATCTTAGTGGCACAGTTCAGTGGTGGTTGAAGAGGCAAGAGAAACATAAGAGAGGAAAGACTTAAGGAAAATTAAAAACAATAAGGGTAAAAGAAACTAAGAGTTACTACAACCTTTAACTCTCAGGCAAATATATTACGAAAACCAACAGCAGGCTGTATGAAATGAAACACCAGGTTTATCTGCTATACATTTTGTATGCAGAATAATAAGGCCATAATTCTGCCTACATTGCACTAGTCATTTGATAAAATCAAAACCACTTAATAACAGTATCCTAGAAGTTACTCAATAAAGTTCTTCTGCGTCTGGCAGCAGGCATGACAAACAGTATCTGCAACACGGTTACATTTTCACTAATTAAAGTAAAAACTAGTAAAACAGATACATATTATCCAAAATAAGCATGTCAAAGTCCTGAAACTCTCAGGAAAAGATGTTATGAAAACCAACAACAGGATGAAATTCTTTTTACGAAATGAAACACCAGGTTCATCCATTATACATTTTGAATGCAGAATATTAATGCCATAATTCTGCCTAAATTGCTCTAGTCATTGGATAAATCAAAATCACTTAATAACAGTATCCTAGAATTTACTCAATAAAGTTCTTCCGCATCTAGCAGCAGGCATGACAAGCAGTATCTGCAACATGGTTACATTTTCACTAATTATAGTAGAAACTAGTAAAACAGATACATAATATCCAAAATAAGCATGTCAAAGTCCTGAAACTCTCAGACAAAGATGTTATGAAAACCAACAACAGGATGAAATTCTTTTTACGAAATGAAACACCAGGTTCATCCGTTATACATTTTGAATGCAGAATATTAAGGCCATAATTCTGCCTAAATTGCACTAGTCATAGGATAAATCAAAATCACTTAATAACAGTATCCTAGAATTTACTCAATAAAGTTCTTCCGCATCTGGCAGCAGTCATGACATGCAGTATCTGCAACATGGTTACATTTTCACTAATTAAAGTAGAAACAGATACTGCCCCAGACACATTTGGACACAAAACAATCATAGGGGGAAACGAAGTGCGAAAAAATTCAGGAATATTCAGTAGATACACATGTGAGAAAATGAATTCTAGTAGTCTTTCATTCATTATAAACAAACAGAGAGCTACAAAAATGACTAAATCAAATGAATTCTACTAGTGTTTCATTGTAAACAGAGACCTAAAAAATGACTATATCACTATATATCTGTCAAATTTCTTAGAAATCCCAAGTATGACAACCCTAATATCTTGGATTTCAAAGAAATTTAATGATAAAAAAATATCAACAGCGCTTGAACTTTTGCATAATCAGCAATTCAAGTAATTTTCCTCAAAATCCAGTATAGATAGTCAATAGGGTTCTTGATTTTCCCCTACCCCAGATTCTTGATTTTCCCCTACCGCAGGTTCTTGTAACTCTGATTGCAATACACGATCAATAAACCTCTTATACTCATTACCTTTGATTACTGATTTGGGGTTTTTCTTAATTGCACAGACAACAAAATCTTTATACTCTTTCATCATCCACTTCCCATTTAAAGAGGGGTCTTTCTTATGGTTGAAATTCAAGCTGCTCTTGTACCCAATAATCAGCTTTTCATCCTCATCAAGAATGGGTGTTCCTTTATCTACCTGGATCCAAATCCCACCGCTCCTCGTAACTCTGTTGAATCTTCTACTATATTTCTTATTCTGCTTCTTCAATTGAGTAAAGAAATAGTGAATCTTCTTGGAATTCTCTCCAATCAATTCCCATGGCTCTTTATCGAAAACATCTGCAAACCCAATGAATCCTGCACTTCGTTTTCCAGCCACAAAGTTCAACAATCGCATCACCAATTCACAATCAGAAGGAAGAAATAATATCTTCTCCATTGCTTCTTTCTTTTCTTGACAACAACCAGTAAGTGCCGACTTTGGAGAGGGTATTGGTCTCTTTAAATAATTTTTTCAAAATTGTTTATACTTTATAGTAACTCTTAATTTAATTTTTAAAAAGTCAAGAAAATGTTTTTTATAGTAAGTTCTAATTAAATCAAATTGTAATTCTCTTACAAAATGTTTGAAAATGAAATGACTTGTTGATGTTCTGCAGGGGAGATATAAAGTCCGTGAGATGTCTGCACAAATGTTTTCTGTTGTTCTCAAAGGCTTCAGGACTGGTGGCAAATGTTGATAAAAGTAGTGTTTATTTTGGAGGAGTTAAGCAGGTTGTCCAAGATCAAATACTGCAAGAACTACAGTTTATCACGGAAGAACTACCTTTTAGATACTTGGGGTACCCTTGAGTACTAAAAGAATATCTATAGTCCAATGCAAGCCTCTTATAGACAGGATGTTGAGTAAAGTCAATAGCTAGACTACCAAATTTCTATCCTATGCTGGAAGGGCACAATTGGTTAAGAATGTTTTGTTTACCATTCAGATATTCTGGGCATAAGTTTTTGCCTTGCCTAAGAAGATACTGCATGTTGTTGAAAGTATTTGTAGAAGGTTTCTTTGGACAGGGAATGTTGAGATTTCAAAAAAAGCACTTATTGCCTGAGAAAAGTTATGTTGGCCAAAAGCTTGCGGAGGTATGAATTTTTTGGATGTGTACACATGGAACAATGCTACAATTGGAAAACTATTGTGGAACCTTTGTAAAAAGAAGGATAAGTTGTGGGTGGAATGGATACATAGCTATTATGGGCAAAAAAAGAGTATGGGGCATACAGACCAAACAAGCGTCATGGATTGTACAAAGAATCTTCAAGGCACGCAAACATCTCCAAATAGCTTGATATAATGTACAGACTTTGTTGCTTATGGACCAGTACTCTATTAGAAATGTTTATAAGAAGATGAGAGGAGATATGGGGAAAGTGGAGTGGAGAAAGTTGGTTTGGGAAAACTATGGGGCTCCTAAATGGCTATTCATACTGTATATTGCATTAAACAGAAGGCTATCAACAAAAGTCAGATTGGCTAAATGGGGGCTAGAACTAACTTTGACATGTTCCATGTGTCAAGAAGATGATGATGACATTGATCACCTATTCTTTGATTGTTCATTCAATGCAAGAGTATGGATCAAGTTGTTAGTATGGCAGGGAATACACAGTCCTGTTCTAAAGTGGCATGAAAAAGTACAATGGGCACTCACACACATGAAGGGTCGGAACAGTGTAGCACAAGTGTATAGGATGACTTTGGTTGGAACCATTTATTGCTTGTGGATGGAATGCAACTGCAGGATTTTTCAAAATAAACAGACATCTGAGGAGAGTATTATCAAACATATCATACGAGATGTACATGGAAGAGGATCTCAACATACTAGATTAGGAGGAAGACTACAGCAAATCAATGTATATCCCTAAGTCATAGATGCATAGGAATAGTTATTAGAATGTGATGCTTGGTAGAGCTTCGGGCTTCATGTCCAAGACTGTTGGATGGATGTTTTGAATTGCTTACTTTGGTAAATAATAATATTTACTTACCAAAAAATTGAATTGAACATTTTTTCTAGTGAAGGTTGCTCAACCATAAGCGAGGAATTCTTTTTTACTTAGACACTAGGTAAATTACCCGTGCTTCACACGGGATTGAAATATTTTACTAAGCTTACATATCATCATTCCGTAATATTTATATTTTCGATACATACACTACATTGTCAAGAACATTTTATGTTAAGGCAAAGCGTTCCTCCGAAATCTTAAAGTGCTATATTTTTTAAATTTTCATTTTTGTTATACAAAAATTATGAGTCATAGAGTGATTTTAAGTATAACAAAGAAGTCTGAGAAAATCTCCATGGAAATAGTTGGTCAAAAATAACGAAATTTTCTAAATTCCAAAAAGTTATAAAGAAAAACATCAAAGTTAAAGAATAGACCAAAAAGCCTCGAACAACAACACTCCCAAATAAGTGGAACATCGTCCATACAAGAACATAATTAACTAAATTCAAATGGAGGATCTTCGGCTCCTTTCTTATGAAACTCCATCAATCTCTTTTTTATTATAGTATGTCGTATCATGTATATGTTAAAAATGACCCTAAAATTGTTAGTATCATAAAGGTTTTTCCTTATTGTCTCAGAATAGTCATTACTATTGCTTAGGTTTTATATCATCGGCCCCAACTTATTTGAAATTGAACCATAGTTATTGTTATGGTTATAGTATGTAGTTACAAAGAATTAATGCAATGATCAACCAAGCAGTAGGTGGCATCTGAATGGAACTGTTCACAATTGGATATTCTAAACCAAAATTTTGATACATAACATATTAAAATCTCACAGCATAATTTTGTGAGCACTTCAACTCACAAATATCCACAAATAATAATTAAAAAGACCTTACTTTTCAAACAATCTAGAAGAAAAAGACATGTTGCTTAACATATTTTTTAAAAAGATAGATTGTCGGGCTGTATCAAAGTTTATAGTTCACAAATTTAATTGAAAGAAGCCAAAAGAAAAAGTTATCACTACAACAAAAATAATCTTTAACGATAATTAATAGCTTAATTGACGCTAGAATGTATTTTCAGAGGCAATTAATACTCTCTATAAATGTCCCTAAAGTCTATAGCGACATTGAATCTATTGATAATTAATTAATGTCAGTAAAGGCTCTAGCACTCTTCGTTAATGTGCATATTTATTGCCGATAAAAATTGTTTTTGTTATAGTGTGTATTGGGCATCTGTTAGTTTCAAGAAAACTTGATCTCTTATTATGTCTAAAAAGAAGAGAGGAAGAAATATGACAATTTAGTCAACTTGCGATAAAAGAAGCGGACTAATTGTCTCTATACTAATATTCTAGGAAGAGTGCAATGGCATACAAAATGTTTGTACCTAAGATAAAACAATCAAAGTAATATACTAACTATGGCAAGCAAGAGAGCCATTAGTTTGGTTCTTTGAACAAGCTTCACCATTGGTTGCGTATTAGTTATCTCATATTTGTTGTTGTGTGCTATCAAACATAGCACAACCCACAAGCAATTTTCCCAAAAAGTGTATGAACAAGCTTATAGAAAGGGACAAAAGAGAACATCAATTTTCAAACATTCTTACTGAAATTTTTAACAGAGTTAAAAAAAGCCACCAAAATAGCGAAAAGAAATTGCAATAGTTACATGAGTCACTATGACTTACAGTAAAAAATTAAGCTTCATGAAATAGGAGGAAGAAAACTTGTTGTGACTTTTGTGAAAAGTTGTGACTTCTATGAAAAGTTATGACTTTTGTGAAAAGTTGTGACTTTTATGAAAATTTGTGACTTTTATGAAGAGTTCTGAATTTTCTAAAGAGTTGTGACTTTTCCGTAAGGTTATGACTTTTAAGAAGGGTTAAATAAGAATTTTGATCTGTGAGGGCTCCACATAGGAGGGTCGGTTGTTTTAAATAGGCTCAGCGTTTATGAAGAGCGGCAAGAGTGGTAAAACAATGAACGGTAGAAGCAGTTGTTCAAGGCTGAAGCTGCATTCCTATTGCACAGGGGAAGGGCAATTTTGGAAATAAATAAATAAAAAAAGAATCCTTGCTTTTGGTGGCGCCACGTCACCGGGTTGAGGGTTCTCTTTTATATGATATATATGATATATGATATATGATATATGATTGACAAAACTACCCTTCCCCTCCACCCCATAAATGCCACACTCAAGCGTCACATCAGCTTCATAATAGGACTCTTCACAGAGAACGTGTCTGTTCACTACTAAAAAGCTGCTAAAAAACGACGGATAGTGTCGCTCCAAAAAGCGACGTCATTTGCCACACTGTCTGTCGCTTTTTAATTAAAATAATTTAAAAAAAAATTATTTTACAAAAAGCGATGGACGGCATCTCTTAGTCCGTCGTTTTTTTGCGGATTTTTGCGCCAAATATATATATAATTAATAATTATATATTTAATATATGTAGCGACGCCGTCCGTCGCTTTTTATTAAAAATAATTAATTTTAATTAAAACATTAACCACGGTGTCCGTCGTTTTTGAATTATTTTTATTTATTAATTATTTTTTTTATTTGAGACAGACGGCATCTCTTTGTCCGTCGCTTTTGGTCAAATGACTGGTCAAATATTTTAAAAAAATGACGGACAATGTCGTTTTGTCCGTCGCTTTTTACTCAAAATCTTGATCAAACATATTTATAAAAGCGACGGACAGAGAGACACTCTCCGTCGCTTTTTATAAAATATCTGATACAGCAGACCAATTTTTCCTCATTTCTCTTCCCCTCTTTCTCTCTCTAATATTCTCTCTTCCAGCTGCTCCAGCCGCCGTCCACTGCTTCAGCCGCCGTCCAGTGCTCGCCGGCGCCACCGGCTCCTTCTCCCCTCTCTTCATTCTCTTCTTCTCTCTTCATTCTCTTCTTCTCCTTCAAGGTTAGGGTTTATTAATTCATCAATTTTTTTTTTTTTCAATTTGAGTTATGATGATTTTCTTAGTTAGTTTATTGTAATTAGTTTATTGAATTTGTGTTTATTGATTGTTAGTTTGAATGATTGATTGTTAGTTAGTGTTTGAATTTGAGATTTTTGATTTTAGGTGTTAGTTTGAATTTGGAATTGTAGGACTAGTTTGAAATAGGGGATTTTAGGGTTAGTTTGAATTTGGATATTCTTGGACTAGTTTGAATTTGGAATTTTAGGATTAGTTTGAATTTGAGATTATAGGACTTGAATTTGAGATTTTAGGACTAGTTTGAATTAAGGTATTTTAGGACTTGTTTGAATTTGAGATTTTTGGACTAGTTTGAAGTATGATATTTTAGGACTAGTTTGAATTTGGAAATTTAGGATTAGTTTGAATATTTGAGATTATAGGTCTAGTTTGAATTAATGTATTTTAGGACTTGTTTGAATTTGAGATTTTTGGACTAGTTTGAAATAGGGTATTTTAGGACTAGTTTGAATTTGAGATTATAGGACTAGTTTGAATTAAGGTATTTTAGGACTAGTTTGACTATGGGTATTCTTGAGTTAATATTGAAGTGTTAATTTGAAGTTAGTAATTGAAGTGTTTAAAGTATCAGATGGATATTTGAGTTGGGAATTGATGAAGTGAGTTTGAAGTTATAGAAGTTAGATATGAACTTGAATTACAACTTATAATTAATCATAACTTGAATTTATTATAACTTGAACTTAATTAGGAATATTAACTTGAAATCTTGTTGACCTTAATTAATTAGAACTTAATTTTAAACTTTATTAGAACTTTGAAGTACTTGAACTTAATTAGAACTTTGAAGTACTTGAACTTCATTAATTTATAATAACTTGAAAACTTAATTAGGAATATAAACTTAATTTTGAACTTAATTAAAACTTGAACTTAATTAGTGTTTATGAATTTATTAAGTTTGAACTTTGTAGATCTTGAAATTTAGTATTTATGAACTAATTAATTGTTAGGTATATAAATTAGCTAAATATATATAAGTAATAATAAATATAATTATTAAGTAATTATAAATATATATTAACAATATAAATTAGTTTAATGTAGTTAAATTATTGTTAAATTTAATTTATAACTGAATAGCTATATTTTTGTAGATGAATCATCATTTGTGGATGTATAATATGCATTATGAAACTGGTAGTGGTTTGAAACTTGAGTTTGTTGACGGTGTTAGAGGCTTTATTTAACATACAATGACACTTGATATTTACAAGAATAATGGATTGGTTAGGTGTCCTTGTACTGAATGTAGGTGCTTAAAATTTTTTGAACCAGATATAGTCATGGTTCATTTGTACCATAATGGATTTAAGCCTAGATATTTTGTATGGGTTCATCATGAAGAAAGAGATTGAATGGTATATTTTATAATTCGATGCCCATGAATGAATATAATATGCTTGCACCACATGATCAAATTAGGGTTGAACAAGATGATAGGGTTTAACAAGATGATAGAGTTGAACATGATAGGGTTCATGAAATGATCAATGATGCTTTCGGGGTTAAATATGGTATGGAACCCGAACAATATTTTGTTGAAGCTCCTGATGAAGAAGCAAGACGCTTCTATGATCAATTAGAAGAGTCTAGTCGTCCATTATGCGAAGGGAGTCCGCATTCTGCCTTGTCAGTTGCGATTAGATTAATGAATATTAAATCAGATTGGAATGTTCCTAATGCGGCTATGGACTCAACGGTTGATCTTTCGGGTGAACTAGTTAATCCGGAGTTTAACATACCTAAGAACTTCTATCATGCAAAGTGTTGGTTTCCAAGTTAGGATTGACGTATGATAGAATTTATTGTTGTGTTAATGGCTGCATGTTGTTTTACAAAACTGATAGTGAATTAGAAAATTGTAAGTTTTGTGGACATGCTCGTTATAAGAGGACTCCTGCCGGAAAGATAGTCCCAGGTAAGGAGATGCCTTATTTACCTCTTATTCCTAGGTTAAAGAGGTTGTATGCATCGATGCGGTTTGCTCCACATATGAGATGGCATCGTGAATACAGAAGGCCGATGGGTGTCTTGTCTCATCCATCTGATGGTGAAGCATGGAAGCATTTTGATAACGTATATCCTCATTTTTCTAGTGAACCAAGAAATGTTAGATTGGGATTGTGTGCAGATGGCTTTACACCATTCTCTAATACTGCTTCGCCTTATTCTTGCTGGCTTCTATTTCTTACTCCGTATAATCTTCCTCCTGAAATGTGCATGACAAGTCCCTAAATCTTTCTAAGTTCTGTTATTCCAAATCCCTGTAATCCAAAAAGTTTGATCGATGTCTATCTGCAACCATTGATAGATGAGCTCAAGCAATTGTGGTTTGAAGGCGTACTGACTTATGGTATATCAACAAAGCAGAATTTTGTTATGCGTGCTTCTTTAATGTGGACTATTAATGATTTTCCTGCATACGGGATGTTATCTGGTTGGATGACAGCTGGAAAACTAGCTTGTCCGCATTGCATGGAAAATAGTAAGGCATTCACTTTAAATCATGGCAGAAAAATACATGGTTTGATTGTCATCGTCAGTTCTTGCCAATGGACCATAAGTTTAGAAAGATGAAAAATGCATTTAGGAAAAATAAGATTGAAAATGAGCCCCCCACCTCCATTACTCACAGAGCATCAAATAAGGCATCAAATTTGGGAGAAAGTTTCTCAATTGCCTAAAGTTACAGAAGCTTCACCTTCTAGACTTCCTAGATATGGTGTTGAACATAATTGGACCAAACAGAGCATATTTTGGGAGTTGCCGTATTGGAAGGACAATCTGCTATGACATAATCTTGATGTGATGCACATTGAAAAAATTATTTTGACAATTTGTTCAACACAATAATGGATGTTAAGGGCAAGATAAAAGACAATCCAAAAGCTAGAATGGACATATAGGAATATTGTAGGAGAAGAGAGTTGTGGCTGCAGGAATTACAAAATGGTAAAATAGTTAAGCCTAAAGCCTGTTTTTCATTCACATTGGATGAGAAACGTGAAATTTGTGAGTGGGTTAAAAATTTGAGGATGTCGGAGGGTTATGCTTTGAATTTAGGAAAGCGGGCAGATAAAAATGAAAGAAAATTGATAGGTATGAAAAGTCATGATTGTCATGTATTCATGGAAACTTTAATTCCTATCGCTTTTAGCCATCTAGCCGAAAGGATATGGAAACCAATCAAAGAGATAAGTCTTTTCTTTAAAGATTTGTATTCTGGAAAGTTGTTGGAGAGTAGTTTAGATAGGATGGAGGAAAATATTCCTGTTATTACTACTAAGTTGGAGAAGATCTTTCCATGTGGTTTCTTTGATGTGATGGAGCATCTTCCAATTCAACTTGTACAAGAGGCCATCCTCGGAGGTCCAGTTCAAACAACATGGATGTATCCATTTGAGAGGTAACATTGAAATATTCACTAAGTTATATTCACTAAGTCGATTTTTCTTAATTAACATATATAGATATATACTTGTAGAAAAATTGGCAGTTCCAAGCAAACAATTAAGCAAAGAGGAAAAATCGAAGGATCAGTTGTTCATGGTCATATTGGGAGAGAAACTGGTGATTTTTATTCCTATTACTTTGGGAATGAAGTTTCATGTAGGAGAACACAGGCCCAATCGCAATGATGAAGGTGATGTCGATCCTTTGTTTCCACCGATATCAATTTTTAAGCAAAATAGTCGAGGATCTAAAAAGCGTGAAAAGTGAGGCTTCACTAGTATGGAAATGGAATCAGCTATGACACATATTTTGCTTAATTGTCTAGAGATTCAACCATATCTCAAGTAAGTGTTAAAGTATGTTATCAAATTACATACTAATAAGTGTTTATTAACTAACAAAAAATCTGAATGTACAATTATTAGCTTGTTCGTAAACACATGGGGTAATGAAGCCATCTATACGGGATTTTCCAAATGGAAAAAAGAATATGTAAGTGTGTAAGCTGGTATTTATACTTATATTGAATCAATTAGTATTTAATAATGTATTCATGTTATACTAAATTGTATTACTTTGAATAACAATATATAGGTTTACGATGAATACTCAAATGTCGAACATTTGCAATTAGTGAGAAAAGTTTCACTTGGACCTGAATCTCAAATTCAGACAATGAATAAGTATTGTGTCAATGCTTTTAAGTTTCAAACTGAAGAAGTTTCTAAGAATAAGAAAACAAATAATAGCGGTGTCTGCATACAAGGTGATGTTGATGGTACTGGTCAAACTATTGAATATTATGGTGTCATTCATGAGATTATTGAAGTAAGGTATTCAGGTTGGCCAAAAAAAAGATCATATTATTTCGATGTAAATGGTTTGACCCATCAGATAGAGGCACAAAGGTGGACCAACAACATAATATAATTGAAGTTAAGCACACCAAGAAATACAGAAGTTATGATCCTTTTATCATTGCAGAAAATGCTAAACAAGTGTATTACACTCCATATCCATTGCGTAGAGACAAGGCTGATTGGTGGGTTGTTATAAAGACTAAACCTGTAGGAAGAACTGAAATTGACAATGTCTTATATGTGGCATACCAAAATGAGGTTGCAATTGTTCAACAACGAGTTGATGTTGAATTGGAAACCACACTAGAACATCCTCAACACATATTAGAAGAAGTATCTAATGATGAGATAATGACAAATGTTGAGGAAGAAATAAATGAGGATGAGGGAAATGAATCATTCGATGAGAAAGAATGTGACAATGAAAATGAAACAACTGAGGAGGAAGAATGGGAGAATGATGGAAATGAAACAAGCGAGGAGGAATAGAAGTAGAATGATAGCTAGTATGTAAGTTAATTTATTTCGCTAATACTAATTTTATTTAATTTATAATTTTTTATATATTATCCATGTAAATTTTCATACAGATGTCATCAGGGGTGAAGGTGATAGATCTCATGAGCATCTTGGAGTTAGCCAGTCTAATAAGGCTAAAAAGAAGAAGTATAGGAGACCCATAGATCCTAAGGATATTCCAGGATCTTTTTCTTCTGCACCGGAGCGCATTACTCATGACACCCATTTATTTTCTATTCTGTTTGGTACATCGGATCCTTGAGCATATTATCTTAATTACCGTCGACCCGCAGTGCTTCCTCTACTTCACAGTCATTGCCTCCACGGCGCTATGAGGAGCTACCTTTACGGGCTATTCATCTACATAGGCACTTATCGACAGGTAGGATATCAATTGCTACTCCATCTCCCTCTCCATATACCACAGGTACATCTTCTCAGCTATCTGCCATGAGGAATAGAGATTCTAGTAGTGGGCAGTTAGATGCAATGGCCAGCACGCCTCCATTGAGCCAGCTGTCATGCCCCAAGCCTATACCCTAGACGTGGCTGGCACTCGAGAACCATTGTTGGTCCCCAAGCGAACCCTTGTCATGGCTGACTACTAAGCAGAAGACTAACTCAAGTATACGTAGGCATCAAAACTGGAAGAAACATTTAAAACAGTTTACTGAATCTCAAAACTATATGAAAATACTGAGTGCTACATAAAGTTTTAAATAAAATATCTGAAATTAAGTACTGTAAAACTAACTAAAATTGTCTATCTATGAAGCCGCTACTGTATAAAGATAGGCGTCGGGACAAGACCCACGACACCTCATAGCGCTACTACTAACAAATCATAAAACTAGAGTTCTCCGAAAGCAAGGAGGCCTCACCAAAAGTTAACAAACGGATGATGTGATCTCAACGGAACTCATGTTGATGAGCCTAAGTACCTGAATCTGTACCATGAAATATTGCAGGTCGAATGACATCAGTACGTTGAATGTACGAGTATGTAATAGAGCTGAATAAAACAAATAACTGAACTGAAAGGCTAAAAGTAACTCAACTGGAAAATAGTATAAATCATGATGAAAATCATTTAACCTTTTACTATAGGAATGCAATAATGGTAAATATTGAACTGAAATGTATATATAAAAATATACTTTACTTTACTGGGGAGTTTCTCTAACCGACAACCATCACTATGAGCCTCGTGATGATACAATGTCTTACCCACATTGCCAGAGCCACTCTATACCCTTGCTGGAGTATAGAACGCAACTGATGGATCCACTAAAAAGCCTTCTTACGGCAGGTGAGGAGTCACCCGTCTTGCGATACAATCCTATCTACGCTGGCTACGTAGTTTATGGGGGCTATGAGTTGTCTGAACTCTCCCCCATATCGGTGTTAAATACTACTCCCAAAATATATATCGGTATGCTCATGTAAAATACTCACTGGGTTGAGATAATTACTCAAAAGAGCCTCTTTAAGAGGTAACTGAACTGTACTCAATCCTTTTGAAATACTCTGAACAACTCTTTATACTTTTCTAAAAATAATACTCTCTTTTCTATGTGAAAAATAATACCTTATTTAAGGGGTAGCTGAACTTCTCTTTATCTGGCTGAAATGCTTTTGAAAACTGTTTATGCTCTTCTTAAAAATAGTAGTTTTTTTTCTCAATGTGAAAATAATACTTTTGGAACCCTTTGTGTTCCCTTAAACTCTTCTCAAAAGATACCTTAAAATACTTTTGAACTCACTTCAAAATTCCAAAATCAATGCATGAAAATAAATGCACAAAGGATTTCAACAAAAATCTCATCAACTAGGGTTCATGTGTAATATAAGCATGAACCACAACTCAAGATATCAATGCACATAATATTGCAATCTTATAATATAAGTATTTAGAATTCAGAACAAGAACATAACTCATACCAAGAATTTCATAATATTGAGGGTAGAACCCTAGATTCAACTTGCTATTGACTGAATTGAGATATAGGGCATGAGGACGAACTAGTCCAATACCATGAATAACCTTATATACCTTATACGCTCCAAATTCTGGAGAAAGATGAGATCTTTGGGTGTAAAGATGGCAAGAATTTATTTCTTGAACCTTAGAGATGAGTTCTTGAGGAGCTTTCTTGAAAAATATATGAATTTCATGAGTATGATTTATTAATTTGCGTTAAGATGAAAGAATTATGAAGTTCTATGGTCAAATCTTACCTTGGATGATGGATGAACCTGGGAGGAAGTTAGTTTCTTGAAAACTTTTCTTTCTAGGGTAAATTTATGAACTAGGCAGGTGAACTACGTATTTTGGAGTTTCTAAAAGACCCAGATGCCTCCGCGCCCGTGTGAAATATTCCTCAGGCGCGCAACCAACCATGCAGGAAGGCTGTAGCTGCTGCCTCGCCGCGCGCGGAAATTTCCTCGCGCGTGACAAGATAGTGTCCAGTAAAATGGGCATAACTTTTTACTCCGAACTCCAATTGATGCAAACTTGGTGGTGTTGGAAACAAAACTCAAATACCTTTAATTTGGTAGGTTATGGGCACGTAAATTTTCATATTTTAAGAGATATGATCGTTTGAAGTTGAACTAGTAGAATCTTGTATTAAAACTTAATCGGTAAGGAAACTTTCAACTTAACTTTGTGCTAGGGGATTCTTGTGACCTTAATTCTTCTCCAAATCATTCCCTCCCTATTGAATTGATCTTAGAATCTAAGAACAATTAAGAATCATTTGGTACGACCTTATACGAAATTCAAGAATGGTTCAGTCTTAGGAATTTTTCGGGGTGTTACAATATCTCCCCTTGGGATCATTCGTCCTCAAATGATGGTTAAATTGAACATGGAAAGGAAAAGAGTTACTCTTACTATCTTTTGACTTCTGAACTTGTCTACTAATATAGGCAGAACATATTCATACTGAGAGTTTTGAAGCTGGACTAGAGCATGCAATGCACAAAGTTCACATAAAATTTCAAGATTACAGGCCATGACATAAAGAAAGGTATCCGGGCACGAAGTAAGAATCTAACTACTATGCCTTGAGTGATATGACTGGTGTTTTTTAAGCTTAGCAATACTTCTCAACTATGCTCTCATTTCTGATTACTACACTTCGTTAGCTGCAACTCATAGCTCCCACTAGAGTATATGACTACTCTTACAAACGTCTAAGTCAAATCGCTTGCTCTTATTGTATTGTGTTCAAGCCAAACTCTAAATCACAAGGTGATATACATAAGATTATCATACTAATCTAAATCACGTAATCATGATCTATACATGTCGGCACTTTCATTCCAAGAATACTACTTCTTCTTACAACTTCATTCAACATACCTCAAGTTCTAATCAAGAATTCCTTTGTCGCATAATGCAATCATCCACTTACTTTCAACACCACATTCAAGCTTATTACTATACCCACTTCATGTAATTCTAGGTAACCAACTCCTCTTAAACTTCCCCACCTTCCTATCACCTCTACCAGCTGAAATTCCACGCATTACTACCATGAAACTGACTAACTATTCTCACCTAATTATTACTCATCGTAAAACCTCATCTTCTTCCTCCTCCACATTTATAACCTTAGATGGAATAAGCACACCACCACTATCACAATAAGAAATATCAACCCTCTCCTATCTATCATCACACAACTACTATCAATAATATCACTCTTAAAACTAAAAAGGATCACTGAAAGGGCTTTAGGGCGAAAGATTATAAGCACAATTCATTTGAGAAATATAATATAAGAATATGGCTGACATAACATTTTATTACTAGCCATTAAGAGTAAGTAATGAATTCGCGAGACTGAGCATACTATGAGACATGAGTGCTTATCTGAATAGGTTCATATCATGAGGCTGATATCCGTAACTTTATGGAGTAAGATTGAGATCACTGGGCTAAAGTTTTTGCCCCTATTTCTGGGAACTGAGCATAAATGTGAATCTGTCTGAAGTGTATGGGCATAGGTCATGAAAATAATTATGATATTAGAGACATTAACATGATGTTGTAACGACTGAACTTTGAGGAATACGCTAGAGTATGAATAGATTGATATATCACTTTAAGTCTTTCTGAACACATCACTATCTGATTCTCAACACCCGACTTGGTTTCTTATCTTATCATCTCCCCCTTAGGTCTAAAGCCAACACTTTAAGGCTATGTGTCTATTCCATCATCTCTAAACTAGTCTACATTCGCTTTACTCTAATACTCGGGAAATGCTAATCTCATAGATACTAAACTCCCACGTGTAGGTACTAAGATTCTTTCTAGGACTTCTTTATGAGATACTTCTCTTAACCTCTTCCCACTTTTATAGACATCTTTCTATATATAACCATTACCTACATTGGCTTATAAGGCCATTTTATCAAACTCTTAACAGTCTAACTTCTCCTTCTTAGCCTACAAATACCGTCCTTCTAAGTTCATATCAGCCTAACTGGAGGAAACTTGAACAATATTTGAAAGGTTCATCATTGGCTATATATGATCCCTTCGACCAAACTCTTACAGGTAATAAATAATGCTTACATCAGCCTACTTCACATTGATAACTCAAATATACTTATCTAAGTACACATGAAAAATTATAAACTCAATTAGAACCTCATCTGACTATATATGATCTCGGGTACACCTTTTAATGCTCTTGCTAATCTATTGACTTAGCCAGACTTCATTGCTCTTATCTAAGAGTCATAATACCACACTTGTACCATTCACATTTATCGAAAAGTAGCACCTTAATTCCTCACCTACTTCATGTCAAACCTACTAGATAATATCTCAAAACTAACATCACAACCCTCATATTGCCATTCCTTTTATCACGACACTCATCTCAAATTCAATCTTAATGTCTAGTACTAAACACAGATATCAATATAATTACTCACATACTATACTAACTTATAACTTCTAGATAAAATTAAGAAACCCTCGACCACTAAGACCTTATGACAAGTAGTCAACCTTTATCTCACAGCCTACCTATTTACAGATTATTGTCACATTTCCTTATATAACTTAAGTACTATTTACCCATTTACTATACATCATTACTTAATTAGTTCTATAATATCTGAATACCATGGGGCTCTCTTTTCAAAAATTATAAGCCTAGCTTAAATCTATTGCATCACAAATACTCTGCTCTTTTATTCAACACCTATACTTGCTCGGTACAAATGCATTGACACCTCATCATAAACTCCTTTCTAGTTAAAGTATACTCTAACTCATCGTGACTAGTAACTATTCATCTGCCTTCTATCATGAAATTTACACAAAATCATCACTTCTTAGCCTACCTATAAGGGAAAACTTCTCATTAATAACTTAATAGGTGCCTGAGTGCAACTATACACTTTACTTTATAAATATCCCCATTTTTTACGTTACCACACCTCTAAATGCATTCTTCTAACTCTGGACACTTTTACTACTACTGCTTATAACATCATAACTCTTACTATCTTTCGGGTGAAAATACTACTCAAACATTCTAGAACACACTTCCCTCTTAAGGGTCTCGTCTAGAACAAGGTTTAGCGAAGAGAATCTGAGAGCAAAACTTTATTTTAACTCGAACGCCCGGTTCATAGGAAGAAGGGTGAATTCTTTTGAATCAATACACTTAATGCACACTAACATGCTTCTCTCAAGCCATGTGCAATATCTTTACTTTCTGAAGAGTTTATCTTAGAGTAACTCATCAATAAAAAATTGGGTTTTGCTATTTCAACCACCTTGAGTATGAGGGATAGTCGAATGGATTTGAGAAATGTACGAGTATAAATAAATTTCTTATGGTACAGTTCTATTGCCCGATTTAGAGTATGAAAGAAGAGAAACTTTTCTTAAATGTCCGTAGTCCCTTATTTATAGAAGTGGGGCCCTCACAACCATAAATGAGATTCTATTGACATGGCTTCATAGACACCCTAGGACACTTGAACTCTGTACTCTGATACCAAGTTTGTCACTCCTCGAGCCTATACCCTGGACGTGGCAGGCACTCGAGAACCATTGCTGGTCCCCAAGCGAACCCTTGTCATGGCTGACTACTAAGCAGAAGACTAACTGAAGTATACGTAAGCATAAAAACTGGAAGAAATATTTAAAATAGCTTACTGAATCTCAAAACTATATGAAAATACTGAATGATACATAAAGTTTTAAATAAAATATCTGAAATTAAGTACTGTAAGACTGACTAAAACTGTCTATCTATGAAGCCTCTACTGTATAAAGATAGGCGTCGGGACAAGACCCACGACACCTCATAGCGCTACTACTAACAAATCATAAAACTAGAGTTCTCCGAAAGCAAGGAGGCCGCACCAAAAGTTAACGAACGGATGATGTGATCTCAACGGAACTCATGTTGATGATCCTAAGTACTTGAATCTGCACCATGAAATGATGCAGGTCGAATGACATCAGTACATTGAATGTACGAGTATGTAATATGGCAAAATAAAACAAATAACTGAACTGAAAGGCTGAAAGTAACTCAACTGAAAAATAGTATAAATCATAATGAAAATCATTTAAGCTCTTACTGTAGGAATGCAATAATGGTAAATACTGAACTGAAATGTATATATAAAAATATACTTTACTTTTATGGGGAGTTTCTCTAACCGACAACCATCACTATGAGCCTCGTGATACTACAACGTCTTACCCACATTACCAGAGCCGCTCTATACCTTGCTGAAGTATAGAACGCAACTGATGGATCCACTAAAAAGCCTTCTTGCGGTAGGTGAGGAGTCGCTTGTCTTGCGGTACAATCCTATCTATGTTGGCTACGTAGTTTATGGGGGCTATGAGTTGTCTGAACTCTCCCTCATATCGGTGCTCAATACTACTCCCAAAATATATATCTGTATGCTCATGTAAAATACTCACTGGGTTGAGATAATTACTCAAAAGAGCCTCTTTAAGAGGTAACTAAACTGTTCTCAATCCTTTTGAAATACTTTGAACAACTCTTTATACTTTTCTAAAAATAATACTCTCTTTTCTATGTGAAAAATAATACCTTCTTTAAGGGGTAACTGAACTTCTCTTTATCTGGCTGAAATGCTTTTGAAAACTATTTATGCTCTTCTTAAAAATAGTAGTTTTTTTTCTCAATGTGAAAATAATACTTTTGGAACCCTTTGTGTTACCTTAAACTCTTCTCAAAACATACCTTAAAATACTTTTGAACTCACTTTAAAATTCCAAAATCAATGCATGAAAATAAATGCACAAAGGATTTCAACAAAAATATCATCAACTAGGGTTCATGTGAAATATAAGCATGAACAACAACTCAAGATATCAATACACATAATATTGCAATCTTATAATATAAGTATTTAGAATTCAGAACAAGAACATAACTCATATCAAGAATTTCATAACATTGAGGGTAGAACCCTAGATTCAACTTGCTATTGACTGAATTGAGATGTAGGGTGTGAGGACGAACTAGTCCAACACTATGAATAGCCTTACATACCTTATATGCTCTAAATTCTTGAGAAAGATGAGATCTTTGGGTGAAACGATGGCAAGAATTTATTTATTGAACCTTAGAGATGAGTTCTTGAGGAGCTTTCTTGAAAAATCTATGAATTTCAAGAGTATGAGTTATTAATTTGCGTTAAGATGAAAGAATTATGAAGTTCTATGGTCAAATATTACCTTGGATGATGGATGAACCTTGGAGGAAGTTAGTTTCTTGAAAACTTTTCTTTCTAGGGTAACTTTATGAACTAGGGAGGTGAAATACGTATTTGGAAGTTTTTAAAAGACCCAGATGCCCACGCGCCCACACGGAATATGCCTCAGGCGTTCAGCTAACCACGCAGGAAGGCTGTAGCTGCGGCCTCGCCGTGCGCTCACACATAAAATGCCTCAGCCGCGCGCCCGCACGGAAATTGCCTCGGCCGCGCGGCCGGCCGTGACAAGATAGTGTCCAGTAAAATGGACGTAACTTTTTACTTCGAACTCCAATTGATGCAAACTTGGTGGCGTTGGAAACAAAACTCAAATACCTTTAATTTGGTAGGTTATGGGCCACATAAATTTTCATATTTTAAGAGATATGATCGTTTGAAATTGACCCAAGTAGAATCTTATATTAAAACTTAATCGGTAAGGAAACTTTCAACTTAACTTTGTGCTAGGGGATTCTTGTGACCTTAATTCATCTCCAAATCATTCCCACACTATTGAATTGACCTTAGAATCTAAGAATAATTAAGAATCATTTGGTATGACCTTATACGAAATTCAAGAATGGTTCAGTCTTAACTTAGGAATTTTCCAGGGTGTTACACCAGCGTTATGTCCATCTTGGTGTATCACCTTCACCTACACCAGATGAGACTTCTACTCTGGCACCTGGTCAGAAGGACAGGCTTGGCAGAGTCATGATTGAGCCGGATGGATCACCGTAAGTTTATTTTGTTATCTACGTGTTACTTTATTTTATTTATTTCTTATACTTTAATATATTATTCATGAACTAACAAGTTTATTATGTGTTTTGCAGGTGGAATCCTGCAAAGGATGCTGGCTGGGCTTTAAAAGAGTGTGTTAGGAGGCTTTTTACATAGGGTTATCACTCCTGGAGTGAGATCCCAAACAGTGTATGCCAAGCGATGTTTAATGAATTTAAGGTATATATATGTTCAATTATATATTATTTAGTTAAGTTTAATAATTTTAGTATACTTTACTTATTTTTATTATCTAACACTATTCTTTTTTTTCCTGACTGTGTGTACTTTGGAACCGAGGTACAATATGATCATTGCGACCACATTTGAGAGGAAGGCATCCATGAGATTGTCTAGCTGACTAAAGAAAGTCTGGGATACTAATCAATGTCCGGCTTGGATGTTGCCTCATGTTTTTGATGAATTGCACCAGTATTGAAACACAGATAAATTCAAGGCTATGTCCGAACAAGCTAAAAAGGCTAGAGGCAGTCTTAATGGTGGCTCGTTACACACCGGGGGTGCAAAGAGCGTTGGAACAATTACAAGAGAGATGGTAAGTTCTAATTCAAACTTTTCAAGAGAGATGGTAAGTTCTATTTATTTATTTAAAAGTTTGAATTAGAACTTACCATCTCTCTTGTAATTGTTCCAACGCTCTTTGTACCGGAGGTTTTCAAGAAGACTCATGTGAAGAAGAAAGAATAAAGAGTGACGCAGTCCGTCACTTTTTTGCGACGTTGTCTTTCGCTTTTCGAAAAGCCTCGAGGCAAAAAGCGGCGAACCTAATTGTGTCGCTTTCCCGTCGATTTTGACAAAAAAAGTGGTGCAGTTCGTCGTTTTTTAACAGTTTTTTAGTAGTGGTTCCCAGCGGCCACCACCATAAATAAAACCACCACAAATTCATCTTCTCCTACTAAACCCTTTAATCGCTTCAACTCCCTGTTTCTGCCCACAACCTTTCATACCCTTCCTTCCTTTCCCACGGCTTACTTCGAAACGGTGCTTAACGCCGTGCCAAAATCTATCGCACACCAGGTATTTGTATGTGTTGATTATGTCTTGAAGTATTCCTTGTATATTTTAGGAAACTAGAATTTCTATTAGTTTAGGAGACCCTTTGTCCTAATAGATTTGGAAAAGGAAAATATTGTTCCTACTTTATTAGGAAAAGCTTTTCCTTATAGGTTTAGGATTATTTGGAATCTATATATAGGATATGTAGTTGGGGATCCTAAAGCATTGTAACAGTTGTTCTCTTTCTTTCATAGTGAAAAACTCTCTCTGTTTTTGCTGGGAGAAGTAGGCATAGCCGAACCTCATTAAATCCTTGTGTTATTCTTGTTTTCTATTTTCTTTGTTTGTGATTGTGTGCTAGTTAATCCACGATATTTCCGCAACAGTATGTATCACAATCTTTAGTTAATCAATTGACTTGTACTTGCCTTCTCACATGATTTTGCATGAAAATTCTTCTATTATTTTTCTTTGTTTTTGAGTTTTTGTATCACAATATTTATGATCTTCTACAAATTCATGTCCCATGAAAGCCACCAAATATTATTGCTACTCCATTTTTTGCAATTACTCCTTCATACTACTGAACAAACTGCAGATTTAATAAAAACTGTTTCACGTTTAACTATTAGACTCCAAGAGTCTCTCTTTACATACCCCAATAACTGTCACCATAGAAGACTCCTACTTTGAATAGTAAACCTTTCCTTTTGGGGCTATCTTTATGTCACAATTCGTTGTTTTCCATGTGGTAAGCGTTGTTGGAATTGTTTTGTTAATGTTTCAGCTTTTTTATTGCAACTTTGTTGTTCAAACGATTTGTAAAATCAAATCACTTATGGGCTAATTTTCACGTAGAGTTTCTCTTTTCAGGTTTAACCAATCGCTTTCTATGATCAAGTTTTCTCTCTTTCAACAATTACGATCAAAGCTAATCTCACCAATTTGTGTTTTGTGAGTTTTACAGGAAACAATTACGTTCAAAGCAAATCTCACCAATTTGTGTTTTATGCGTTTTACTCTCTTTTTAATTTGTTTAATTATTATTTTAGTGGCACTTGACATATTAACTGCTATAAGATTGAATAATTTGCTACTTCCTCTTGTATTCTGATTATTTACTTGTATCAAAGATATGAAGAATGAAGGCTGTCGATGTCACTCTTGAAACTTTCAAGCTTAAGGTGCTACATTCTTTATACTTTCTTTAGTTATTTTGCATTTACGATTTTCCGGTAATGAGTGAGAGATAGAAATTTCGAATTAAAAAATAGATGTATTGCTAGCATGTTGCAAGAACTTGCTTTTATTTCATAAATACAGCTTGATTGAAGAGGGCTTACCTGGATTTAGTGTAGAACAAGGGTCTACAACGGTCACTCTTCGAACTCCATTGATATATTTATGGTTGAGGTATATATTTTCTTGCTTTTTTGTTTTGTTAATTTTGTACTTGGTATTATGGTAATGAAGGAAGTAAATAAATTAGGATTATTAGAGTAAATGAATCACAAGTATGTGCCAACAACTTGTCATGATTTCAGAGAACTTACTTCGAGGGGATACTATGATATGTTAAATTCTCTCGAGTCATCAAGGTTTTTTTGTTCTTTATCTTTTTCCGTTGTTGTTAGTTTTATGACTCTGGCCAATAATGTGCTACTTTTTATTTGTAAATTTGATATTTGATTTGGCTGTAAAATCTTATTGTTCATGCATATTGAAAACTATTTATGGTTTTTAAAGGCCTGATCATGACTTTGTGATTGTCTCTTTGCGATATTTGGAGGCCAAAAGAGCTGGAGAATTTACCTTCTGTATTTAGAGGCGTAAATAGTCTTGTGATTATTTTATGACACCATTATGAATGCCCCTGAAAGTTTATGCCCCTGATTCTAAGTTTCTTGGAATGTTGACTTTGTTATAATATGTGATGCTTCTGATCGAAGTTTTAGTCTATTCTAGGTCTTTAATGAAAGGTATAACATTTTGCGGAGAACCAACTTCCTCTTCTTTCTCCTACATCTCTCCTTTTCAATGCCAAAGAAATACTTACATATGATCGTTGCACAATTGTTATTTAAAATTCGGACACTTCGAGCAATGGTCAAGTTTTCTCAACCTATAGCTCACGGATTCAAGTTGTAGAAGCAATCATTAATGCTAACACGAAATATTTTGGATACCAGGCTATGCTGTATGTTACTTAGTACAGTTTGCTTTTTTTCCCGTGGAAATCTTTTTAAAGGCCGATTATTCCTTAGAGATAGTTTTGCTCATCTTGCAGTTTAAAAAATGTGAAATGTAAATAGGACATCATCTATCATGAGTCTTATGAAGTGTGCAAAAATAGGCTTATGAAATGCATTTGTATTCTTATTTTCTTCTTTATTTTCCTGTTAATGTTAATTAAAGAGCTAATGATTTATTATCTCATGAAAAATTCATTCATTAGAGGTTCTTGAGTTGTGTGATAATAACAAATTATAATCTAATTCATGTTGAAATATTCCTAATAATATATTTTTAAGAACCTATTTTTTTCATTTTTTTTAATGTATGGATATTAGTAAAGGATTACTTGCAAGCTCAATTTGCATTGTAAGACTGAAACATAAAGGAAATAATGTCATGAAACAGTTTTAGTAATAACAACCTTTTCTCTAATGTTCTCACTGTTATACGTCAGTTTTTGTCACTCTGTGATCAATAGCTCCAAAACTTTAGGCAAAACAGTGTGTGTAAGCCAGAAAGGTGCCCAGTAAGAAAAGGGCTTGTTACACCTGTATTACTAAGCCACTATATGACAATATTCCAAGGGAGAAGCAAAGGAAACATACGCCATCAAGTAATATATTTGAGGCTTTGATGTTTCTGTAAATGACTTGCTTCTCTGATGCATGTAGGAATGCCAATGCTCGAGCTGCGCCAATCACAATTTGAACCCTTACATTCCATGGAAGTGACAAAGCAGCAGAGCGCCTTAAGCAAACAAAGAGAACAGATATGTTTAGGTGGAGCATGAAGTAGCTAGGCACATTCCTAGCTGCTTTGATCTGGAATATGTCATACATTATTGAGAACACAAGGATCATCTCTTACTTCCAAAAAGATAGTTGTCCAGGCTGCCCTTTTGCATGAACTCATAGACAAGCAGTAGTTCTTTATCTTCCTGGCAGTATCCCAAGAGTTTGACCAGGTTAGGATGAGAAAGTCTTCTAAGAAAGCTCACCTTGGACTGCATAATTAACAAATGAAATGAAATTCACAAAAGAACCTAGGAAAAGTTTTAGCAGATACCAGCAACAAAAACTCACTGCACCAGAGCAATGGAATAATCTTCACATTTAAATACTTAGAATAATTCTACGTTTAGTCAATGACAAACTAAAATTGAGTTACTTAGCAGAAAGCAAAACCTGTGACCAAAGATGTTGGTAGTAATGATTGCAATTGATCTGCTAAAGCTAGCTGAACACATAAGATCAAAAGTTTCGGTATACAAATAAAAAAAGCGAGACATTGAAATGCAAAGGGATAGATGGTAGAGAGTTGTCTGCATGCGAAATTGATTATTCACAATACCTGCCGAAGAGCAAGTAAAAATGTGCTTTAGAAAACATGTAACACAAACTCTGCACAACAAAACTAAGACTGCAAAAAAAGATCCTAGACCATTCACCCAACTGAATATTAGCTATTTCTGTCCATTTTGAAGAGATGATCTGCAAGTGATCCTCGAGGCATATAATCACAAACTAATAACATCTCATGACCTTCATTGCAGTAACCAATTAGGGATAGAAGGTTCTCATGACGGTGCATAGATAACATTTTGATTTCTGTCCAAAACTCATTCTCCCCCTGGCTAGAACCTGGTTTCAATCGCTTAACTGCTACAGTGGTCTCTCCATCATCAATATCCCCTTTGTATGCTGTTCCATATCCACCGTTACCTATGACAAGCTGAGGATCAAAATTGTTCGTTGATCTTCCCATCTCATCCAGCGTGAATGGATGCTCTCTGGAAGATAGTCTATTGTTCGTCTTGCCAGAGTTAATCTCTGAATTACATTTAATGTAATAAAAAGCAACATTGATCAAAGTGACTATAAATGTCAGTACATTTGTAATATTATTCTTTATAGCAAACAGCACAGATTTCTCTGGTATTGAAACGGTAGCTGGATGCACAGGGATCATACAGCCGAGATTGTTGTCAGGGTTGCTTATCTTGAATACTTCTAGCCCATTCAAGATGGCGTTACTATGGTTACTGATTATAGCAGACTTTGGCTGCAAAACTATAGAAAGGTTATGCTTACGTTCCTTCTATCACCCTCCATATGGGCAACATAGTCCATGTATATAGAAATTCCATGTCCCCCACTCCATTTTATCATATCAGCTTCATCTTCATCATTTTGATTGTTCATGACAATAGTAAAATTCCTTTGGCTTTCATTTGTCATCCCATACAAGGTTAAAGCTTACTGTGATTTTGATTGACTGCATGTCCTGATTCCAGTAAATCAGTAAGTAGTTACATTGTGTTGTTGGGCAATTGTCCACTAAACTGGAAATAGAAGAAACAAGAGACCATATCCCTATCTTCAGCAGAGGCAGAGTACATGGCTTTGAGAAAAGTTGCAGGAGAATTGGTATGGCTCAGTAGACAACTTGAGGAACAAACAGTACCACTACCAACTCCTATTGAAGTGTATTGTGACAGTATATCAGCTCTTCATATTGACCGAAATTCAGTGTTTCATGAGCGGACCAAACACATTGAGGTTGATATTCACTTTGTAAAGAATTTACTACAGGCAGGCCTTATCTCATTACATCACATAAACTTAGATAATCAGTCGGCAGACATCTTGACAAAGACACTGACTGGAATAGAGCATTCGGCAGCACTGGACAAGTTGTCAGTGTTCTCAATGTTGGGATATATACTATTAACCATATGTTTTGATATAGTATTTATTCAGTTTTAATAGATCATATATTCGTTTATGATGTCTGCTTACTTATATAGTAGATGATTTAGTGTATAGAGTTTTAGCTTATACACAGAGGATTAAATCATCGGTTCTTATAAGTATAAAGATTTTGTTCACAATCTAAGATGGAAATTGGACATGCCATCGGTACGATTATAGCACAAAATTATATATAATTTATCTTGATTATGGGAATGGTATAGTTCCAACTTCTTGTGCTAGTGCATTTTGTATGTATTGAACGGGACCAAGTAGAGATAGTTGTTTTAGACTGACTGAAAAAAGCATATTCTCTAAACTATTAAATGTACTTATATTCTTAATCCTGATATAATTATTATGATCTGTATATGTTAATTATCGTTTTGATTTAGTAAAAGGTGATATTCTGAGATGAGCCAATATGCCTGATAAATTGAATGATAATAATATATATTGGTGAAATAATAAGTTAGTTGACGGAATCCATGTCTCGATATAGAGATTGATGATATGCCCTTTTGAGAAACTTATAAGTTTTCATCGTGTCAAACCTTGCAAGTGGATTTATGAATCCGATACATGAAATAAGTTAAGCAGTGCTCTAAAGGAAGTTAATCTTTGAATTAAATTCGTCAGTAATTTAATTTATTGATTAGTATCTGTAATCTTAACATGGGAATTACCTAAGTGTTTAATGGGAAATTTTGAAATATAAATAGAGGAGTGCAATTACGAATTTCTAGTGGAATGATTTGTAATTTATTATGGTAAGAATAATTCAAATTATTTATTTGGAATTATTTCCATAATAGGAAGCCTCAGTAATTAATTCCGTTGTCCCTATCGTGATCATATTTAACTAGAACTCTGACTTTTATTCTAAGGGAAAAAGGGAGAAGTATATGTCTTTCTCTATTCTAAGGAAAGGGAGAAGTACATGTTTTTTTCTATTCTAAGGATATATGTCTTTCTCTATTCTAAGTAAATGGGGAAGTACATGTCTTTTTTTCTCCTCCTTGGACTAGGAAGAAATCTCTATAAATAGGGATTCTTCTAACCCTTGGAAGGAGATAAGTTTTCGATACAATACTTGTCCACCCAAGTATTGAGGAAGTTCGGAAGTGAACTTGGGATCACTGTAGAAGGCCGCAGAACTGTTGTCCAACTTGTGGATTTGCTTAAAGGTTCTAGCTTGTGGCCTAGCTTGTGGATTCGCTTGAAGGTATTTACTCACGCTTCAAGGGGTAATTTTTGAATTAAATTTCAAAAAGTTTATGTGCTCTAGCATGATTTTATGTGATCTAGCATAAATTGTGGGTTATCTATTATTCATGTAAGATGTATGATTCTGATATGCTTCTGTTGTGCATATAGTTTTCCAACAATTGGCATCAAGAGCCATGCTTACATCTTTATAGATAACTAAAGTATATATCATGAAAAAAAAATTCTCAAGAAATGTGATAAGTTTATGAAGTGTTAGTGGCGATTTTGGTTTCAAAATAGCTTTACAAATTCATAAAATTCACGAGTTTTGATTAGTATATTGTTGAAAACAAAGACAAAAAAAGGAAACGGTGGCGGTGACCTATATTTCTTAATTTGTTTTCCGTGAAAAGAAAATCAAGTGTCTAATTTTTGTTCACGTAGTATGTGGCAGTAAGAACTTCTGCACATGTAATTGATGTTTTATTTTTCTTATCGGCAGGTAGTTGCAATTTGTTTGAGGGTTGTTTCTTATTAATCAATCAAATTTGCAAAGCTTGATAAGAAAGGGAATCATAGAGGTTGTTGATGAATAAATAATCATTGACCTGATTGTGAAGTATTTTTTAACTTTATAATATTTGTTCTTGATTGATTGTTGATTTCAAGAGCTCATTAAGTGGCGGTGGCAGTTACTATTCAGGTCAATTGGATTTTTAAAAAAATCAATAATTATTTGAGCATATTATTCATTACATATGTATCAATTTGTATAAATTAAGAATTTTGTGATTAATAAATAGTTATCACTTATGTGGTTTATTTATTTGAAATCGTTGAAAATTCTGCAGACTTTATACATGTGAGATAATATATATTGCAATACATCAATTGAGAATTATGATTAATAAATAGGATTCACTAAAGCAAACTATTTATTTGAGTCATTAGAATGTACTCAATGTATCATGTACACTGTCCTCCATAAATGTATACTAGTAAAGGTTTGTTTACTCAAAAGGAGATTTACCTTTAGATACTAGTAACACTTAATTAATTAATGAGAAGAAATGTTTAAATGTTTTCACTGTTAGAAAGGAGAAAACATTATATCTTGAATTCTCATATGTATTAATCGAGAGGACAATTTGTTATAAGAAGGTGTTGTGTATTTTAGTCAAAGAAAGGACTCAATGTATACCTTGTGCTAAAGATAATTATATAAAGAGAATGAAAAATTTGAATCAAGTTATTTTAATCTATAACTATGCCCAAAAACTGGTATTTTTTAAATTTGGTCATAATTTAGGTGGTCATGAATTTTTGATCTCTGGTTGACTTGAAATTTGATGATTCCATTTAAAACCGTTTAGATGGATTTTAGGTAGTTTGTTAGAATAAAATTTGATTTGAATATGACAAAATAATTCTTTATATCGGTTTTATTAATGTTAAATGTGGTACATGATTACACACGATGATTTAACATGAGCTGATATATGATAATGATATAGATTCGATTATTTTTCCTTAAATCATTTGAATCGGAATTTGATTATAGCTTTGGAGATAAATAGTATTTTTTAACTCTGTTTGATCTGAAATTCAGTAGGCTCATCGGAAACAATCAGATTAAAAATCATAGCTATGAAGTGATTTGGCAATTTGAGGTAGTTTAGATGGTTTTTTTTTTGATACTTTTTTATATCTTGAAAATTAATTTTAATGAAAAAATTACTCGACTATGTTATAGTGGTGATAGAGTTTGTTCTCTGTGGTCTTCATAACTAAATTTTAGTGAAGTATTAAGGTCATGTGTTGGTTTTAGACCTTCCTCCATATCGGATGAAATTAATACAAGTCACTAGATTTAATCTGATCTCTAGTTTTGATAATCTGTATTGACTCTCCCTATCTGAGCAATATATGATTGGATCAATTGATCTTGGAATATTGATATTCACTTGGTTTAATTTAACATATACTCTCCATCTGAGTTAGCTTTTGTTCTAAATTTATTATAGTGAATATCTAACGCCACATATGTACGTTGTATGAGTAGCTATTTTTCATCAAAATTTATCGTTCAAGATGCATGGATATCTATGAGGTGTGTTTTGAATTTTAATATTCAATGTATACATAAACATGCTGATTTTTAGAAAATAGTACTCAGATAATGTATATAATTTTTTGAATTTTGTTCTTTATTCTTGATTCATGTATCTATTTCACAAATGATGATATGTGATAAGAGTTATTGAACGGAAAAATCTTAAATTCTAATTTGGCCAAACAACATTTTCAACCAAATTGATCATAATTTTGGAATTCGAAAAAAGGGACTCTAATTGATCTGGAATTTGGTAGATTCATAAGAACGACCTAGTAAGATTTTATTTTTTTTTGGGATCCTTATATGAGTTTTTGGTCATATTTGGTTATAGGGATCCCTCCCTTGATTGCCAAGATTAAATAATAGTGAAACATTAGTTTCATGTGCTGGCTTAGACCTTCCTCCATAGCGGATGAAATTAACACAAGTCACTATGTATTTAATCGCTAGTTTTGATGATATGTATTAACTCTCCTAAACTGAGTAATATATGATTGGATCAATGCAACTAGAGGATTTTCACTTGACTTAAACTAACAGTAGACTCTCCATCTGAGTTAGATCTGTATAAGTTTATGGAGTGAATAATCGGTCATTGTACACGTATATTGCATGAGTAGTTCTCCAATCCCATCAATTGGCTATTCGAGATGCATGGATATATATGTATAAACGAGCCCTGAATTTTGTTATTTAGGATTATTCGACATATTATGATCTATTTAATATAATGTATCTCAAATTCTCAATAAACTTTGCAGACCCACTTAGTACTACTCAATAATTTCTTTAGATAGAGATAATATATTAATTCAAAGAATGCATTGTACATGTACCTTATGTTAAAAGGAATTATTTTCAGTTTCTAACTAGATAAGAGATGGATACTTAATATATTTCTCTTATAACTCTCCTATTATTGAGTTTGATGAATATATTTTATCTCTTGTGGTATATTGATGCGTAAATTTTTTATTAGTATTATCTCTCATGAATTGAATAATATTAATCTATTTGATTTGTGCGGTAAATGAATATTCAGGCAAGAGGTGAATTTGAGTATTTTGAAATTTTTAGAAGGTTACTCATGATATGAACATATAATTTTGATGTTTTGTAAGTTTGAATGTCTTGATAAACTCAAAATATTTAAGACAAAAATTAAAATAACATCATGAAAAATATATAAATCCACTACAATCTGATTGTAGTGATGTATACCTCTCTGCAGAGCTGATGAGTCACCTATCAGATAGAATAATTGCATTTAAATTATCTACACCAGGCACTCTATAATAGATTGGTGTAAAAGAGAAAAGAAATAGACTCTTATGAAGATGATAATATTAATGATTGACTTATTCATAGTTATTTTGTTTCTTTTGGGATATGTTCTAAGAACTACATATCACATTCTGAATTTAATTTCTTTCAAATCAGTACCTTGTACAACTATAGAACAAGTTGGATTTAACGTAAGTCTAATTTGTGACATGTTCAGATATAGGATTGTCCAACATATGTGCTGAGAGGAAGTATAAGCAAATTGGAATTAAGAATGGGATGTGTGTATGTGTTAATTGGATATCCAAAAGAATAAAAGAAGGTTTATTTTACTGTCCTAAAGAAAATAAGGCAATTGTTGACACAACTGTTAGATTTCTAGAAAAGGACCATTTAGTAAACCATGTTCCTAGAAGTAAACTAGATTTACAGGAACTAAACAAAGAAATAACAAATGAGTCAATTGTAAATTCGGACGCTCAAGAACATCTAACTGTTATGTCAGAATAGACGTTCCATTGCATTTAAGTAGTGGGAGAAATGTTACTAGACATAAGAAAATTTACTACCTCAAGTAGTGGGAGTGATGTTGAACAAATTAAAGAATACTACATGAAAAAGTTGTTAATATTTCAATATCGAAAGATTTTGAAGAAAATATTAAGACTCAAGAACATGAAAGTGTGATTATAGTAGTAGTACTTATTCGTAGTGGGAAAATCATAACGAAGATTGATTTGTTTTGTATGTTTTAGAGGACTTTCATGATAAAACTCCTGAAAAGTAGTACACTTTTGAAGGGTTTCATGATAGGGCCTCTGTAGATCTAATACAAAATTGATAAGTTATGATGAAACACTACTAGATGAAGTTGCATAAGAAAACAACTTGATAAGATCCTTTTGAGAAAAAATATAAAAGGAATATCTGCGAAAGTTGTAAATGCATAGTTAAGAGTCTAAGTGGGAGATTGTTAAGGTATATACTATTCTCCATGCATTTAGATATAGTACATTATAAGAATTGTGATGGTTAAAAGTCTAAGTGGGAGATTGTGGGGATATATACTATTAACCTTATGTTTTGATATAGTGTTTATTCAGTTTTAATAGATCATATATTCGTTTATGATGTCTGCTTACTTATATAGTAGATGATTAAGTGTATAGAGTTTTAGCTTATACAAAGAGGATTAAATCATCGGTTCTTATAAGTATAAAGTTTTTTGTTCACAATCTAAGATGGAAATTGGACATGCCATCGGTACGATTATAGCACAAGATTATATATATTTTATCTTGATTATGGGCATGGTATAGTTCCAACTTCTTGTGCTAGTGCATTTTGTATGTATAGAACGGGATCGAGTAGAGATAGTTGCTTTAGACTGACTGCAAAAAGCATATTCTCTAAACTATTAAATGTACTTATATTCTTAATCCTGATATAATTGTTATGATCTATATATGTTAATTATCGTTTTGATTTATTAAAAGGTGATATTCTGAGATGAGTCAATATGCCTGATAAATTGAATGATAATAATATATATTGGTGAAATAATAAGTTAGTTGACGGAATCCATGTCTCGATATAGAGATTGATGATATGCCCTTTTGAGAAACTTATAAGTTTTCATTGTGTCAAACCTTGCAAGTGGATTTATGAATCCGACACATGAAATAAGTTAAGCAGTGCTCTAAAGGAAGTTAATCTTTGAATTAAATTCGTCAGTAATTTAATTTATTGATTAGTATCTGTAATCTTAATATGGGGAATTATATAGGTGTTTAATGTGGAATTTTGAAATATAAATAGAGGAGTGCAGTTACGAATTTCTAGTGGAATGATTTGTAATTTATTATGGTAAGAATAATTCAAATTATTTATTTGGAATTATTTCCATAATAGGAAGCCTCAGTAATTAATTTCGTGGTCCCTACCGTGCCCATATTTAACTAGAACTCTGAGTTCTATTCTAAGGGAAAAAGGGAGAAGTATATGTCTTTCTCTATTCTAAGGAAAGGGAGAAGTACATGTTTTTTTCTATTCTAAGGAAAGGGAGAAATATATGTCTTTCTCTATTCTAAGTAAAATGGGAAGTACATGTCTTTTTCTTCTCCTCCTTGGACTAGGAAGAAATCTCTATAAATAGGGATTCTTCTAACCCTTGGAAGGAGATAAGTTTTCGATACAATACTTGTCCACCCAAGTATTGAGGAAGTTCGGAAGTGAACTTGGGATCACTGTAGAAGGCCGCAGAACTGTTGTCCAACTTGTGGATTTGCTTAAAGGTTCTAGCTTGTGGCCTAGCTTGTGGATTCGCTTGAAGGTATTTGCTCACGCTTCAAGGGGTAATTTTTGAATTAAATTTCAGAAAGTTTATGTGCTCTAGCATGATTTTATGTGATCTAGCATAAACTGTGTGTTATCTATTATTCATGTAAGATGTATGATTCTGGTATGCTTCCGTTGTGCATATAATTTTCCAACACTCAACACCTTCAACTTGAGGGGGGGAGGGGTATTAAGATTAGCTAATTATAATATCAATTCAATTAGTTAGTTAGTCAATTCAATTAGTTAGTTAGCCTATCCTAGATTCTGTTATTTTGTTAGCTTGTTAGTTAACAATCAGATGCCAGCTGTAGGAGTTTGTTAGCTAGATATTTTTGTTTCCCTCTTGTGTAAATGCATGTAAAAGCTCATTGATGGAATCCAATTAATGAATTTTCCCCAAATTGCTTTCTTCCTCATTGATCTCTTCCATGGATCATTTCCATGGATGAGGATCAGCTACTGCGTGCGATCCTTTTGACAGTCATAGTAGGTTCAATTTCACAAAAGTGGAGCCTAACAAGGTATCTGAATCCCAAATCAAGTGGAATGTTCAATGTGAGATTACAGACATAATTTGAATTGCAGTTCGCACCCACTGACCTAGTTGTTTTGTAAACTTCTTCTGGTGCAATATGAGTTGCTGAGGATGTATATCTGATTGCAACGGCTCTGCTGATCGAAAAGGAACCAACTTCTATCAGGTAATTAGTGTAATCTTCCAAGTCCCGGAACATGAATGAGACAGAGAAACACAAGAAAATCTGGAGAATTGATAATTCTATTCATCGTGGAATAAAAGAGACTACAACCATATTTGTACACAAGAAGTTAAGAAGCAAAAGGAAATAAAATACCTAGAATGTCTAAATATATACTTTACCATACTTAATATATTTAAATATATACTTTACCCATATTTAGAATGTCTTTACAATATTTACCAAATTTTAACATCCCCTCAAACTCAAGATGGTTTAGAAGAAATCAGATTGAGTTTGGCCACCAGAACTTGGAAACGTCTAGGAAGATGAGGCTTGGTGAAAACATCAGCTGGTTTATCTAAAGACCCAATAGAACCTAATCGAATGGCACCATGATCAATGTGTTGGTTGATCTGAAAATGAATTGAACATTTTTCTAGTAAAGATTACTCAATCACAAGCTAGGAATTCCTTTTTACTTAAACATTGACAAAACTACCCTTCCCCTCCACCCCATAAATGCCACACTCAACCGTCACATCCGCTTCATAATAGGACTCGGGCATGCCTGTTCCCAACAGCTGCCACCATAAATAAAATCACCGCAGATTCATCTTCTCCTACTAAACCCTTTAATCGCTTCAACTCCCTGTTTCTGCAGATTTAATAAAAAAATATTTCGGTGTTTAACTATTAGACTCCAAGAGTCTCTTCTTACATACCCCAGTAACTGTCACCATAAAAAATAGATGTATTGCTTGCATGTTGCAAGAACTTGCTTTTATTTCATAAATACAGCTTGATTGAAGAGGGCTTACCTGGATTTAGTGTAGAACAAGGGTCTACAACGGGCAACTCCATTGATGTATTTATGGTTGAGGTATATATTTTCTTGCTTTTTTGTTTTGTTAATTTTGTAGCTTGGTATTATGGTAATGAGGGAAATAAATAAATTAGGATTATTAGAGTAAATGTATCACAAGTATGTGCCAACAACTTGTCATGATTTCAGAGAACTTACTTCGAGGGGATACTATTATATGTTAAATTCGCTCGAGTCATCAAGGTTTTTTTGTTTTTTATCTTTTTCCATTGTTGTTAGTTTTATATGACTCTGGATCATAATGTGCTACTTTTTATTTGTAAATTTGATATTTGATTTGGGTATAAGATTTTATTGTTCATGCATGTTGGAAACTATTTATGGTTTTTAAAGGCCTGAATGGCTTTGTGATTATCTCTTTGAGATATTTGGAGGCCAAAAGAGCTGGAGAATTTACCTTCGGTATTTAGAGGCGTAAATGGTCTTGTGATTATTTTATGACATCATTATGAATGCCTTTGAAGGTTTATGCCCCCGATTCTAAGTTTCTTGGAATGTTGACTTGGCTATAATATGTTATGCTTCTGATCGATTTTTTATTCTATTGTAGGTCTTTGATGAAAGGTATAACATTTTGCGGAGAACCAACTTCCTCTTATTTCTCCTACATCTCTCCTTTTCAATATAAAAAACACATGCCAAAGAAATACTTACATATGAATGTTGCACAATTGTTATTTAAAATTTGGACACTTCGAGCAATGGTAAAATTTTCTCCACCTATAGGTCATGGATTCAAGTTGTAGAAGCAACCATTAATGCTTAGATTAGGCTATCTACATCACTCCCCTTGGGGGTGCGGTCCTTTTCTGGACAATGCTAACACAGAATATTTTGTGGACCAGGCTATGCTGTATGTTACTTAGTACAATGCTTTGCTTTTTTTCCGTGGAAATCTTTTTAAAGGCTGATTATTCCTTAGAGATAGTTTTGCTCAGCTTGCAGTTTAAAAAATGTGAAATATAAATAGGACCTCAACTATCATGTCTTATGAAGTGTGCAAAAATAGGCTTATGATGTCTCCTGTTATATTGAACATATACACATAGTAGGTATATTCATTGTGCAGAAAATAATTGTGATACTCAGTTCCAAGAATTCATGTTTATTCTATAACTTAAAAGTACTATCTATAAGCTTACATATTATCTATTTTTTTTACATAGATATAAAGTTTCTCACTTATCTAATTATGTAATTTGTCGTACATCACTTATATATCGGTGACTAAAATGTGTTCTTTTTCTAAGGAAATGCCTTTGTATTCTTATTTTCTTCTTTATTTTCCTGTTAATGTTAATTAAAGAGCCAATGATTTACTATCTCATGAAAAATTTATTCATTAGAGGTTCTTGAGTTATGTGATAATAACAAATAATCTAATTCAAGTAGGAATATTCCTGTATTGTTTTTTAAGAACCTAATTTTTTCATTATTTTTAATGTATGGATATTAGTAAAGGATTACTTGCAAGCTCAATTCACGCGGGTAAATTGCCTAGTATATAATAATTTAATATTATAAATTTCTTTTTAATTGATTTATGATAAATCGTAATTTACTTTGTAAAAGTCAAGAAAATGCTTCACTTTTTTTCTTCTTTCAAATTACTCTTGTATGTTGAATGCTATGAATAAATTTTCATAAATGAAATTGGGATAAGGCACAAATATTATATTAAGAATTAATTCTTATACGCCTATTAGAAAATTATAAATAAAAAGATAATTTTACTCATCATATTAGAATTTGTATTGAATCTCTTGGATGGATATTTTCCTCCCAGATGTGAATCGATTTTGTCCTTCAACTTCCTTCTGTCAGATAAATTATGCTGGTTTCTTGGGCAGTTTGAGCCTAGTGCTCGTAGACCTGTTAGCATTTCCACTAAAACTTTAGGCGAAACAATGTGCGTAAGTCAGAAAGGTGTAGTAATAAACTGGTTAATCATTTTTGGAAAATTACCATTTTGCTCCTTCCGATTTTGACCCCGAGTTGTTTCTTGATTGAGTTTTGGAAGTTGGATCCAAACTTTGAGTAAAAAGTTGAGAATTTGGTAAAATCTGAGTTTGAAAGACTTAAGTTGCTTAGAAGTGGTTTTCAGAGTCTTTTGGAGTTTCAAATGTCGGAATGGGATTCCGTCGATTCCATTCGTTTTGGAATGCGAAAATTGGCCTATGAGAGTTGTCGGTTTCTGTTTCGGAATTGTTTTGAGGATTTGAGATCCTTAGTTGTGAAATTGTGGGAACTTAGCCTTTGGATTGACTTTGGTCAACATTCAGGATTTGGATGCTTGGATTTGAATTTCGAGAGTTCCGTTGGTTTTGGGGGATTTTTTAGGCCTAGGTGAGGTCTTGGTTGATTTTTGTGAGGTCCTGAGCTTGTTTTAGGATTTTAAGGCATTGAGTTAGTTTCTTGTGATTTTCATGGATGTTGGGTCAAGGAGATCTCGAATTCGTGTTTTGATGATTCTATTGAGTCTGAAACGTCGAATATAATTGATTTGCATATATGGTTTGTGTGTACGGGATTCTGAACGAATCCCGAGGGTCCTTTTGAGGTTTGGGTCTTGGCTGGTTTTCTGGTGCTGGTGCATGACAATTTTGGTCATCGCGATCGCGTGGGTCTTGTTGCGATCGCGATGGTCAATTTTAATAAGTTGATTGTCTTACTCATCGCGATCGCGTGACCCTGGGTCACGATCGCGATGAGCATCTTAGACCTAGACAAAATGTTTTTCCCAAAATTGGGGTTTCAACACCATTTCACCATTTTTGAGTCTTGGGAGCTTTGAGGTGGCGATTTGGACTAGATTTTCGAGGAAAAACTTTTGGGTAATGATTTTTAACTCTAAATCTTCAATTACCCATTACTATATTGGTGTTTATGTGTTCAAATCAAGATTTTGAATTGATAAATTGATGGTTTGGCATGAACTTGGGTTTTGATCTACATGGTGATTTTGAAGTGGTTGTAAATCCTTTTTCGAATTGGTTTTCTCTAATGAGTTCCTAAAGCCTTAAATATCATTTTCAAGTATTAAATTTCGGATTCAAACCTTAATTTTGGAATTGGGTTTTGTGTTGATTGACCCATTTTTCAAAGAATTGATGTGGGTATTGTTGTTTTTGGAAATTTATTGTGAACACTTGGTTGTCATAAATTGTGTGGCTTTGAAAGTGATACGGAAGGGGAAAACTCAAGCTTCAGATAGACTAATTGATTGTTTTTAAGGCAAGTGATCTCTTAAACTTTGTAATCTAGTAAAATTGTCTACTTCTCTTCATCGTATGTGAGTTGGGGAGTAATTGAGATTGAGGTGAAGGGTTATTGTCCTCTTTATCATTGCTAATCAATAAAAGAAGTGTAAAAATGAAAAAGGGCTTATTGATGAAAATTTGAAATCGTGAAAGGCCTTGTTGTGTTCCCTATTTGATTGATTGATGATATACTAGATATCATGAAAGTGGACTTAAAATGTATATATTGTTGTCTCTTCTGTGTAGTGTGATGTTGCTTGTGTGTATTGATTTGGAACACCGAGATGAGACATGTGATAGCTTGTGATGCCGAGGTTGTTTTCGGCAAGTGTTATAAAGCCGAGGTCATTTTTGGCTAGTGATTAATATGAGCCGAGGTCATTTCTGGCTAGTGAGTGATATGAGCCGAGGTCATTTCCGGCTAGTGATTGATATGAGTTGAGGTCATTTTCGGCTAGTGATTGATATGAGCCGAGGTCATTTTCGGCTAGTGTTGCGATTGATACAATTTGATGCTTATGACTGACTTATTTATGAAATGTGAGTGATATGCATGATGCTTGTGAATAATCTACTTGATACTTGAGATTGACTTACTTGATTAATGTTGGTGTTTGAATTGTGACTATTGGATTGTGATTAATGAGTCTTGAGAGTTGTTTGTTGTAGAACTGTTACATTAGGATGATTTCTTTGCAGGTTGTAGTTTGAGGACGTTCTGTTGGAATGGAAAGGGGTATTCGATTACTAGTTAGGTTGCCTTGTTCATAAGGTTGATTGCTGGGTACAGTGTTGGTGGTAATCACCCCTTGCTTTTAAACTTGTGTAGGTTCTGAGCTCGAACTCCTGTGATCTTCTTCTTCACTTCAGATTTCGAGGCTTGTCAAGTATTTTGAGAGGTAGCTGCTTGTCATCCGATGGTTTCTCTTTCTCCTAACTTTATGATTTGTTCTATTTGAGAAACAAAGCCATTTGAGAGTTGTATTTATCTTTCAGATTCTGTATTTACATTAGTGGCATGTACACGTGACAACTAGATTTTGGGGTGTTGTTTAGAATGAATAAGTTTTTTTCCTTTGTCTTGTTCTTGCTTTATTTCTTTCCGCTTTTCTTTCATTTTCGTTGGGTTGAGGCTGACTTGTCTTGGTGGGAATAGATAAGTGACATCATGTCTATTTTTGGATCGTGACAAATGCTATCAAAGCCCTAGGTTCATAGGTCTCATGTGTGTACAAGCCAAGTCTAAGTAGAGTCTCGAGGATCGGTATGAAGACGTCTGTACTTATCTTCGAGAGGCTATGAAGACTGTTAGGAAACTTTCTTTTGTTCATTCTTTCTTATCGTGTGTGGTTACCTTCGCTAGTTCGGAGTTGCCACGTGTTGTTTTGGCAGATGCCAAGGACTAGAGCATATGTTTCCAATGGTAGAGGGGAGGCAGTTCCCGAGGAAGTTGCTGAGACCCCAGCTAGGGGTAGAGGTGGGGCCATAGCTAGAGGCCATGCTCGTGGAGTAGCACAGACTAGAATTCGTGCCCGTGGAGCTACACAACTCAGAGGCAGAGGTAGAGATGCTTCACCTGAGCCACATGTTGAGGTTGCTGAGGACCAGGTTCCTTCCAGATTTGGAGCTTCCTTGTTTTAGGAGACCTTTTCGAGGATGCTTGGTGTGATGTAGAACTTCTCTCAGGGTGGTGCGATAAGTACACAACATTGTTCCAAATTGGATTAGGAGTGCAGACTCCAAGTCAACCACCAGTGGTTCCGGCATCGGTTATGGGTGTTCAGATTGCTCCTGATGTTATTCTGACGACAGCCGAGCAGCAGTGCTATGAGAGGTTTCAAAAGATGAAATAGTTTCAGAGTGGTAAGAGGAAGGATGCTCATGAGTTCTTGACTTTGTGCCATGAGATGTTTGAGGGAGTGAGTATGGTGGATGCTCGTGGTGTTCGTTTTATTGTACTTCACCTGCGTGGTCACGCCATAGTGTGGTGGAGGACTTTTGGGAGGTCTAGACCAATTGGGTCTTCTCCAATTGAGTGGGATGTGTTCTCCAGTGCTTTCCAGGACCGCTTCATTCCGTGGAGTGTGAGGGAGGAGAGTCGACTGTGGTTTGAAAACTTGAGACAGGGAAGTATGTCTATGACTGAGTATGAGGCCCGATTCTGTAAGCTTTCTAGGCATGCTATGACTATTTTTCCCAATAAGGCAGAGAGAGTTTTCAGGTTTATGAGAGGTTTGAATTTCTCTACCAAGTTTGTGTTCCGAGCAGACAAAGAGGGGGCTTCCTTCCAGTTCATTGTGAGCACCGCCAAAGAGGCGGAGTTGATGCTTTTAGAGGAGTTTGGAGAGCCAAGAGGGCCCATTCTTCTGGTCAATTTTCTAGTACCTCATCTGGAGGCAGGGGTTCATATCAAGGTAGTAGTTCCTTTCAGTGCCATGGGCTGGTTCATGCATCTATGGCAGCAACTAAGAATGGACAATCATCCCGAGGATCTCATGGTTCTGGCCAAGGTGGCCATGGCAGCTCATCTGTTTCGCAGCAGCAGGTATCCTTGCTGAGATCTTGCTTTGGGTGTGGGGATCTAGGTCACATTATTCTGCAGTGTCCTCTACATAATCGCTTAGGACCCAGCGTACTTATTCAACTGCTCCAGCTAGAGATTCAGCGCCTCTGACCAAGGGTCGAGGCAGAGGTCAGTCTGACAGAGGTGGTAGAACTTCTGGTAGGGGTGCTATAGCTCCACAAAGTGGACGTGGGCATTTTACTTAGACTATAGATGGTCGGGAAGGCCAGTGTTATGCTTTTCCTAGGAGACCTAAGGCTGAGACTTATGATGTTGTGATCACATGTATTTTCCCAGCTTACCATTGACCTACGTCTGTATTGTTTGATCCATGGTCTACTTTCTCATATATGTCTATCTATTTTGCTTCTGGGTTTGATATGATGTCTGATTGCATGCCTGTGCCTATTCATGTTTCTACACAAGTGGGTGAATCCTTAGTGTTGGATTAAGTGTATCGATCCTATTTTGTTTCTTTGGCTGGGTATGATACTTGGGTAGACTTGATCATTTTGGAGATGGTAGACTTTGATGTTATTTTGGGTATGGATTGGCTCTCTCTGCATCATGCTATTTTTGATTGTTTTGCTAAGACTGTGACCTTAGTGATGCTAGGTGTTCCAAGCGTTGAGTGGATGGGTGCTAGTGGTTCTTACCCTAGAAAGGTTAGGGTATGGATTGTCTCTCTCCGCATCATGCTATTCTTGATTGTTTTGCTAAGACTGTGACCTTAGTGATGCTAGGTGTTCCAAGCGTTGAGTGGATGGGTGCTAGTGGTTCTTACCCTAGAAAGGTTATATCCTTCCTTCGAGCTTAGAGATTGGTTGATAGAAGGTGTTTGTCCTATTTGGCTTTCATTCGGGATACTAGTGTTGAGCCACCTCCCATGGATTCTGTGCCCGTGGTTAGAGAGTTTTCAGATGTGTTCCCTACTGATCTTCCAGGTGTTCCTCTGGATAGAGATATTGATTTTGCCATTGACTTGGAGCCGGGCACCAAGACCCTCACTATTCCTCCTTACCATATGGCTCCAGCTGAGTTGAAAGAACTGAAAGATAAGTTACATGATTTGTTGAGTAAGGGATTCATTCGCTCTAGCGTTTCTCCGTGGGGTGCTCCTATGTTGTTTATGAGGAAAAAAGATGGATCCATGAGGATGTGTATTAATTATCGACAGTTGAACAAAGTGACAGTGAAAAACAACTATCCTCTTCCTCGTATTGATTTGAGATTCAGCTATCATCAGCGGAAGATTACGGCTTCGGATTTCCCCAAGATAGCTTTCAGGACTCGTTATGGGCACTATGAGTTTCTGGTGATGTTTTTCTGTTTGACTAAAGCCCCTGCAACGTTCACGGAGTTAATGAATGGGGTGTTCCGACCTTATTTGGACTCTTTTGTTATAGTCTTCATTGATGACATCTTGATCTACTCCAAGACTAAGGAGGATTATGATCGGCATTTGAGGATTGTGCTCATGAGATTGAGGGAAGAGAAGCTTTATGCCAAGTTCCCAAAGTGTGAGTTTTGGCTTGATTCAGTAGCATTTCTAGGACACGTGGGTTCCCAAGGAGGGTATTAGGGTGGATACAGTGAAGATTGAGGCAGTTAGAGGTTGGACCAGGCCTACTTCAGTCACTGAGATTTGGAGTTTCGTGGGACTTGCAGGCTAGTACATACAACTTGTTCAGAGATTCTCCATTATTGCATCTCTTTTGACTAATTGACTCGTCAGAGTGTGAGTTTCCAGTGGTCTAATGAGTATGAAGAGAGCTTTCAAAAGCTCAAGACCTTGTGGACTTCGGCTCTTGTTTTGACTTTACCTGAGGAAGGTGTAGACTTCACCATTTATTGTGATGCTTTTGGAGTTGGGTTAGATAGTGTTTTGATGCAGAAAGGTAAGGTGATTGCCTATGCTTCTTGACAATTGAAGACCCATGAGAAGAACTACCTTACCCATGATCTTTAGTTGGCAGCTGTGGTATTTGTGCTTAAGCTATGGCGGCATTATCTTTATGGGGTTCATTGTGACGTTTTCACTGACCATCAGAGTCTTTAGTGCATCTTCAGTCAGAGGGATCTGAACTTGAGGCAGCATAGATGGCTTGAGCTACTGATGGACTATGACAACACTATCTTATATCACTTGGGAAAGGCCAATGTGGTAGCCAATGCTTTGAGTTGGAAGACTTCTAGCATGGGAAGTCTTGCAACTATTATTATTGAGGAGAGACCATTGGCTAGAGATGTTCAGAGGTTAGCCAACAGTCTTGTCAGATTGAGATTTCTTAGATGGGCGGGGTGATTGCTTTCATTGAGGCTCATTCTTCCTTAGTTGAGCAGATTCAAGGGCACTAGTTTGATGATGAGAAATTATGTCTTATTTAAGACAAAGTGTTGAGAGGGGAAGACAATGAGGTTGTCCTTGATTGTGATGGTGTCTTGAGGATTGGAGGCAGGATTTTTCCCCCCAAGATGGGCGAGTTGATTAGATTGATTCTTGAGGAGGCCCACTGTTTGTGATATTCTATTCATCCGGGAGCGGCGAAGATGTGTCATGACCTGAGCTAGCATTATTGGTGGTGTGGCATGAAGAGAGATATTGCAAATTTTGTTTCTAAATGTTTGACTTGCCAACAGGTCAAGTGTGAGCACCAGCGGCCCTAAGGTATATCTCAGAGGATGCTTATTCCTACTTGGAAGTGGGAGTGAATCACTATGGATTTTGTAGTGGGTTTGCCTACTACAGTGGGTGGTTATGACTCCATTTGGGTTATTGTTGATAGGCTGACCAAGTCTACCCATTTTATCTAGATTCGAATAAAGTATACGATAGAGAAGTCAGCCGAGCTTTATATCAGTCAGATTGCGTGATTACATGAAGTCCCGGTTTCCATTGTCTCTGATCGAGGTTCCTTGTTCACTTCCCATTTCTGGAAGGCGTTGAAACATGGTTTGGGTACTTAGTAAGATATGAGTACAACCTTTCATCCTTAGATAGATGACCAGTCTGAGCGGACGATTCAAGTGTTGGAGGATATTCTCCGTGCTTGTGTGATTGATTTTGGTGCTAGATGAGATCGACATTTGCCCTTAACAGAGTTTGCCTACAATAACAACTATTATTCTAATATTCAGATGGACCTTTTTGAGGCGTTGTATGGAAGACGGTGTAGATCTTTGATTGGTTTGTTTGATTCAACTAAGACGGATTCATTAGATACAGACTTCCTTAGAGATATTATGGAGCAGGTCTTTAACACCTCAGACTTGGAAAGGAAGGAAAATGCAAATTTTGAATTGCAGGCATGATCTATGGCTCCCACTTATGGTTGGTAGAAGCATCTATGGACCATAGATGACATCCATAGGTAGCGGGGATATAAATTCTTCAAAACAAGTCTTAGAAATCTTTTTATGGTTTACCAAGGCGATTCTTTAACCATTGTACGAGTCGTATATGGGTCTCGTAGGTCACTCCAAGATTTAGTGAAATTTTAAGGCTTCAAGTTGGTTTCTACGATTGGAATGTACGGACCGTGGGAATACCTACGATATGTACATGGGTTCCATCAAAAATTGGCCCAGATTATGGTTTCTGGATCTTACCTATGGTTGACCAGGGCGGTCAGTAGAAGAACCTACGGATCATAGGTCCAAAACCCTAGGTGAGGCTCCACAGTTATTTTAAAGGAGATTTTGGGTCTTTTCCTACTTGTTTTAATCCAATACTGTGTCGTTTTACCTTCTACCCTAAGCCCTATATAAATGTTTAAACCCCTAATTTACCCACTTCGACTCATTTCTCCTAAATCCCAAAAATTGACCAAATTTATCCTCTCAAACCCTGTCAAGCCTAAGTAAGAAGAAAAAGAGCTAGGGTTCCATTTAAGTCTCCAATCCTCCATTGTTTTGGGCTTCTAGCAACAAGGTATGCGTGTATTCACCCGTGGATTTCCTCCATGGGCTCCCCAAAGATTTCAATTCCCCAACTCAATTTCAATTGATCAAATTAGGTTTTCAACGCAAAGAATGTGGGTTTCTTTCAATTATGATTGACTATGATTAAGTAAGTATTCTAGTGCATAAATTGATGTTAATCTATGATATTTAGTTGAAATTGTATTGACCCATGCCTAAATTATGATTTTCTACTATGATCCTATGATGAACCCATGAATTATGAATTTACAAGTTATGAAGGTATGCATATTTTCATGAAGCTATTGTAAATATATAAATGATGCTTTGAAAGGAAAGTAATGATGCTATGGTGAAAGAATTTCTCACTTACTATGATGATCATGATTGTGAAAGGTATTTCTTACAATAAGTTCACGTTGATGAAAGGTTTTCTCATCTATGTTGAATGATGTTTAAGGAGCTATTCTATGTTTTGATTTCAAAGGTATGGATTGGTATTGATCATTGTCTTTCCCTATGTTAAAGTGCTAATTGACTTTTATCTATTTCATTGGGATTTAGACTTAGCACCGAGAGGGCTGTTAGGTGGAGGCTCTAATAGGGTAGTCTCTAGTAGCAACCTCTAGTCCCAAACTATGTGCCCCCGTAAGATTGTCTTAAATGACCTAGCTAGTGGATTCACTTTAGCAAATGATTATATGTACGGATTCTACCTTAGCAAGTAGTTTCACCTTTTTTCGGTATGAGGGATATACCAGATTCTTTGACATAGCTCTCATGGTCTTATTGTCGGCTAAAAGCTAATATCCCACAAAATGATTATGTTTTCTTCAAAACTTTTCTTATGCCCTTTATGTTAAAGTACTTGACCATATTTTATGATCTTCATGTCATTTCCTCTCTAAAAAGTTTTTTAAATGTTTAATTAGGATTATGGCTATTTGAATTAAGTCATTTTTACTATCACGTTCATGTTTATGCATATTGCCTCATAGTTAGTACATTCCATGTACTAATGCATCCTGTTGCCTACATTATCTCATGAATGTAGGGTTCGACGTTCCGACCTCCCATACTCGTTGCTAGACATCTATTTTGGTGCTTTAAGTGATCGGTGAGTCTTCATGATCCGAGGACCGAAAGATTTTATTACTTTATGTCATTTCTATTTCATACTTTGTATGTGATGTATGGGTTACGTCCCAATCACTTCTCTTATGATGTATTATATGGCTTTGAGACTTATGTTAGACTTCCACTTTTGTCAAACTCGTTTGTATGAAATTCTTTTGTTTGAACTCTTTAAATTTTATTATCTTGTATAATGCATGCTAAGTGGCTTGTGTGGGGCCTCTCGGGGTCCTATATGCCATGTTACGCCTAGGGTATACTTTGGGTCGTGACAAACTTGGTATTCAGAGTGCTAGGTTTAGAAACGTCCTAGGATGTCTCAAAAGCCACGCCGAGTAGAGTTTTGTTCATGAGTGTGAAGCGTGCCACACTTATGAATGAGAGGCTATAAGATGTTTAGGAAATTCCAGTTCTTTCAATATTCTAAAGTCGTGCAATAGAATGTATCTCTATATGTCTCTCTCCTAATCCTTATATGATGCTTTTTAGGATATGGCCTCTCGAAGAGCATACGTTAGAAGGAATGCGGGTGAGAATGTGGAACGAGAAGCTCCTCAAGCTCCTCAAGCTCCTCAAGAAGCTCCCCAAGTTCCGATTGACCCTTTGGTCAAGCAAGTGACTAATGCGGAGTTTAGGGCAACTTTACAAGTATTGACTAAAGTCATGACGACTCAAGCCAATAGGGAGGCTGTGGTTCCCGTGAACCCAAATGTGGGTATGGCGACAACTAGAGTGAGGGACTTCACTAGGATGAATCCTCCGGAGTTTCATGGTTCCAAGGTTGAGGAAGATCCTCAGGAGTTCATCGATGAGGTAAACAAGGTCTTGAGGATCATGGGTGTGACGCCAGTAGAAAAGGCGGAATTGGCCACTTATCAACTTAAGGGTGTTGCTCGAGTTTTGTTCAACCAATGGAAGAAAGAGAGGGTGGTTGATGTGGGTCCTCTTGATTAGGAAAAGTTTACGGTTGCTTTCCTTGATAGGTTCTTTTTCCTTGAGATGAGGGAGGCAAAGTTTCTAGAATTCATTAACCTTCGTCAAGGAAACAGGAGTGTGAAGGAGTATGCTTTGAAATTCACACAATTGTCTAGATATTCTCCAACTATGTTCGCCGATCCTAGGGCAAGGATGAGCAAGTTTGTTTTGGGTGTGTCCAAAATGGTGGTTAAGGAATGTTGTACCGCCATGCTCATCAATGGTATGGACATTTCTCGCTTAATGGATCATGCTCAACAAATCGAAGTGGAGAAACTTAAGGAGAAGTCTAGGGAGGCAAAGTGGGCTAAGACCAGTGATGGTGACTTTTCACACTCAAGGTTCGATGGATATGGTTGTTCTAAGTTCTGATAAAGATTTTCTGGTCAAGGTTCATCTAATGCTCTGACTTCTAAGTTTAACAAGGAAAGGGTGTCTAACCCCAAGCCTCAAGGAGGAAATGGTGGTGGAAATGGATCTTTGGTTCCCACATGCAAAAAGTGTGGCAAGAGTCATCCGGGAAAATGTTTGATGGGTATAGATAATTGCTTTGTCTGTGGCAAGAGTGTTCACCACTTGAGGGATTGTCCACTTAGACTTGACAAGGGAAAATATGGTAGGCAAGCTCCGCTTAGTGGTTAGGGTTCAAGTGCTCCTAAGAAAAATCAGTTCTATGCACTCCAAACTCGACATGATCAAGAGGGTTCTCTTGATGTTGTTACTGGTATGTTTAAAATTTTTCATCTTGATGTTTATGCTTCACTTGATCCCGGTGCTACCTTATCTTTTGTGATGCGATATGTAGCTAGGAGGTTTGATATTCTTCCTGATGTGTTGATTGACCCTTTTTCTGTCTCTACACCTTGTGGTGAATCTATTGTGGCTAAGAGAGTCTATAGAAGTTTTCCCATCTCCTTATCCCATAGAGTCACTCCTGTTGATCTTGTAGAGCTTGACATGGTAGAATTTGATGTTATTCTTGGTATGGATTGACTCCATTCTTGTTATCCTTCTATTGATTGTAGAACCCGAGTGGTCAAGTTTCAATTTCCAAATTAGCCTGTCCTAGAGGGGAAATGGAGAAATTCTATGCCTAAGGGTCAGTTTGTTCGTTGTCTTAAAGCTAGAAAGATGATTTCTAAGGGTTGCATATACTATCTTGTTTGGGTTAGGGATATGTATTCCGAAACCCCTATCTTTAAGTCGGTCACCATTGTTAATGAGTTTCCAGAAGTGTTTCCCGATGATTTACCCGGTGTTCCTCCTGAAAGGGAAATAGACTTCAGTATTGACCTTCTCCCCGATACGCAACCTATCTCTATTCCTCCTTACCATATGGCTCCGTTAGAACTTAAGGAATTAAATGAGCAATTGAAATATTTGTTGGATAAAGGTTTCATCTGACTGAATATCTCTCCATGGGGTGCTCCAATTTTATTTGTTCAGAAGAAAGATGGTTCACTTCGCATGTGTATTGACTACCATCAATTGAACAAGGTCACCATTAATAATAAGTATCCTATTTCAAAGATAGATGATTTTTTTGATCAACTCCAAGGAGCGAGTTACTTCTCTAAGATTGACCTCCGGCCGGGTTATCACCAATTAAGGGTGAAGGAAAATGACATTCCAAAGATGACTTTTCAAACTCGGTATGGTCACTATGAGTTCTTGGTAATGCCTTTTGGCTTGACTAATGCTCCTGCCGCATTTATGGATTTGATGAATAGGGTGTTTAGAAAATACCTAGATATGTTTGTGATTGTGTTCATCGATGACATTTTGATTTACTGAAGGAGTGAGGATGAGCACACCAATCATTTTAGGATTGTGTTGTAAGTCCTCAAAGACCAACAACTCTTTGCAAAATTTAATAAATGTGAGTTTTGGTTGAGATCCGTGGCTTTTCTTGGTCACATTGTTTTTGGTAAAGGTATTGAGGTAGATCCTGACAAGACGGATGTGGTTAAGAGTTGGCCTAGACCTTTATCCCCTTCAGATATTCAAAGTTTCTTGGGTTTGGCTGGTTATTATAAAAGGTTTGTAGAAGGGTTTTCTTTGATTGCCTCTCCATTGACGACTTTGACCTATAAGAAGGTTAAGTTTGTATGGTTTGAAGTGTGCGAAAGGAGTTTCCAAGAATTGAAAGATAGAGTTACCTCTACTCCAGTGTTGACTTTATCAGAAGGTTTCAATGGGTTTGCTTCAAGGGTTGGACTAGGATGTGTTCTTATGCAAAATGGAAAGGTTATTGTTTATGCTTCACGACAACTTAAAATTCACAAAAACAACTATGCTACCCATGATTTGGAACTAGCGACAGTTGTATTTGCATTAAAGATTTGGAGGCATTACTTATACGGTGTTCATGTTGATGTCTTTACCGACCACAAGAGTTTGCAATATGTGTTCAAGCAAAATGATATAAATCTTCTCCAAAGGTGGTGGCTTGAGTTATTAAATGATTACAACATGAATGTCCTCTATCACCCCGGTAAGGCAAATTTGGTGGTGGATGCTCTTAGTCGGTTATCTATGGGTAGTATTGCTTATGTTGAGGATGATAAGAAGGAGTTGGCTCGAGATGTACATACATTGGCCCGATTGAGTATTCAGTTGGTTGATTCTAATAACAGGTGTTATGGTTCATAATGGTACATAATCGTCCTCTGTGTCAGATGTGAAAGCCAAGCAAGGTCTTGATCCGATCTTGATGGAGTTGAAGGAAGCGATACATAAAATGTTCGTGGAGGATTTCTCCTATGGGGTAGATGGTGTGCTTCGATAACAAGATCGTTTGTGTGTTCTCAATGTTGATGATTTGAGGGAGCAGATTTTATCGTAAGCCCATAGTTCTCGATATTCTATTCACTCGGGAGCCACAAGATGTACCGTGACTTGTAGGAGGTCTATTGGTGGAATGAGATGAAGAAGTATATTGCAAATTTTGTGGTTAAGTGTCTTAATTGTCAACAAGTGAAAGTTGAGCATCAAAAGCTGGGAGGTTTGTCCTAAGACATTAGCATTCCTATTTGGAAGTGGGAAGATTTGAATATGGACTTCATTTTTTTACCCTGCACCCGGTGGCAACATGACTTGATTTGGGTCATTGTGGATCGTATGATAAAATCAACTCATTTCATTCCCGTCAAGGTTTCTTATTCTGCAGAGGACTATGCTAAGTTGTACCTAAGGGAGAGGGTTAGGTTGCATGGAGTGCCCCTATATATTATCTCCAATCGTGGTACCCAATTCACTTCTCAGTTTTGGAAATCTTTCTAAAAGGGCCTTGGTACTCGTGTTAAGCTTAGTACAACCTTTCATACTCAAATCGATAGACAAGCAGAGCGTACTATCCAAACTTTGGAAGATATGTTGAGAACTTGTGTGATTGACTTCAAGAGTAATTGGGATGATCATTTGCCTTTTATTGAGTTTGCTTATAATTATAGCTATCATTGAAGTATTGGTATGGCTCCATTTGAGGCTTTTTATGGTAGGAGGTGTAGATCTCCTATAGATTGGTTTTAAGTCGGTGAAGTTTCTTTGATAGGTATTGAGTTGGTACATGAGGCTATGGAAAAAGTTTGACTTATTAGAGAAAGGTTAAAAATAGCTCAAAGTCGACAAAAGTCTTATGTTGATGTTAAAAGGAGGGATCTATAATTCGATACTAATGATTGGGTTTACTTGAAAATTACCCATGAAGGGTGTAATGAGGTTTGGAAAGAAATGGAAACTTAGTCCCCGTTATGTTGGCCCATATAAGATTTTGAGGTAAATTGGTAAGGTTGCTTATGAACTTGATTTGCCTAATGACTTAGCATCGGTACATCCAGTTTTCCATGCCTCCTTATTGAAGAAATGTGTTGGTGATCCGACATCTACTGTACCATTAGAGAGTCTTGGTATAAAGGAGAGTTTCTTATGAAGAAGTTCTGATTGAGATTTTGGACCGGAAGTTAAGAAGTTAAGAAATAAGGAAATGGTATCCGTGAAGCTTTTATGGAGGAATCAAAGAGTTGAGGGTGCTACTAGGGAAGCTGAGGCCGACATGATGTCCCATTATCCCTTTCTCTTTCCCTACAATCCTACTCTTGCTAGAGGTATTTAGTACCTCATGGTTTATCCTCATGTCTTAGCCATTTTCATGTTTCCTAATGCATGCATTCTCATGAAAACTTGCTTTAGAGATTTTGATTTAGCTATGATTGATTTCTTCTTGATTATATGCATTTGAGTATGAATTGCATTGATACCTTATGAAATGATGTTTTGAATACGTTAAAGCTAGGAGTTGATGTTTCTCCTTGCTTATGTGTTGTTGATGAAATTGCATTCTTATTGGGCTGATAGATCTCCTCCCCTACCCTCTTTATGTTGCCTTGAGTCCTATTCGAGGACGAATGTTCTCAAGGGAGAGATATTGTAACACCTCAGACTTAGAAAGGAAGGAAAAAGCCATTTTTGGTTGCAGGCATGACCTACGGCTCCCACCTACGGTTGGTAGAAGCATCTATAGACCGTAGATAGCATCCGTAGTAGTGGGGAAATAAATTCTTCAAAAAAAGTCTCAAAAACCTTTTTACGGCTCACCAGGATGGTCCGTCAACCATTGTACGAGTCGTAGATAGGTCTCGTAGGTCACCACCAGACTTAGTGAAATTTTAAGGCCTCAAGTTGGTTTCTACGGTTGGCATGTACGAACCGTAGGAATACCTAAGAACCGTACATGGGTTCAATCAAAAGTTGGCCCAGATTATGGTTTCTAGATCTTACCTATAGTTGACTAGGAAATTGAGTTGAGGAATTGAAATCTTTGGGGACCCCATGGAGGAAAGGACTCCATGGGTAAATGGTCAAGTGAGCCCCCAACCTATTACCGAATTTCCAACTACACACTTATACTTTACGGGGGTCCTATTACACCCCTGAACTATTTAAAATTGAAATTATTACCTCCCTGAATGCTTACGTGGCAGAGTGAGTGTATTTCACTCTCTTTGAGAGAGTGAAGACCAAAAATAAATATTTAAACTTTATTTTTAATATTCTTTTCATTTTTATTTTTTCCTTATTTGTTTCTTTTCTTTTTCTTAAAAATTTAAAAAAGGAAGACAAATTTCTCATCTCTAATTTCTTTTCTTCTTCATAAGAATTTAGTAGAGCATTCATGGCAGCCATCAAATTTCACCATAACTATCTGGAAATCACCACCATTACCATATCTATCAACACCACCACAAATCCTAGATAGAAATCTTCTTCCCTCTCTCTATACAATCAAAAACTATTAAGTAAATTACTTTACACCCATTTTCAAAATCAACTATTAGCCATTAAAACACCATTGAAATACCATTTTGAAGCTATTGTAACAAACTTTTTCAGTTAACAAAATCCATTCAAACAACTTAATAATGATGAAAATCTCTAAAAAGTTCTCAAAATATCCTCATCGGAAAAGATTTTGACGGAAATTTATTTTTTAGGTCAATTATATTATCATTTATGCACCTATTCCATAAACCATAAATTCAATAATAATTTTAGATTTGATAAAAAAGAATTAAAAAAAGGGAAGAAAAAAAAATAAATTGACATATGGGTGTGTTCATGGATTTAAAGAAAGAAGAGAAAGAGAAAGTAAAGAAAAAGGAAAGAAATATCAGTCAAAAAGGCAAGAGATTAAAAAAATAAAAAATTACACGTGTCAAACACGTGGATTTCACTGATCAACATAAATGTGGTTGTGACTTTTTAAGGAGGTAATAATTTCGATTTTAAATAGTTCAGGGGGGTGATAGGATCCCCGTAAAGTATAAGTGTGTAGTTGGAAATCCGATAATAGTTTGTAGGCTCATTTGGCCATTTTCTCCACTTACCTTGTTGCTAGAATCCCAAAAAGAATGGAGGATTGGAGACTTGAATGGAATCCTAGCTCTTCTTCTTTTTTCCTTAGCTTGAGAGGATGAATTTGGTCTATCTTTGGGGATTTAAGAGAAATTAGTTGGAGTGAGTAAATTGGGGGTTTAAAACATTTATATAGGGCTTAGGGTAAAAGGTAAAAAAGCATAGTATTTGGTTAAAATAATTAGGAAAAGAACCATAAGCCCCTTTGAAATAACTGTCGATCCTCACCTACGAAAAAGAAGAAAAATTCCCTTTGAAATAACTATCGAGCCTCACCTACGGTTTGGACCTACAGTGGGTGAGGCTCGACAATTATTTCAAAGGGGCTTATAGTCCTTTTCCTAATTATTTTAACCCAATACTATGCCATTTTATCTTCTACCCTAAGCCCTATATAAATGTTTTAAACCGCCAATTTACACACTTCAACTAATTTCTCCTAAATCCCCAAAGATTGACCAAATTCATCCTCTCAAACCCTCTCAAGCCTAAGGAAAAAGAAGAAGAGCTAGGGTTCAATCCAAGTCTCCAATCCTACATTCTTTTTGGGCTTCCAGCAATAAGGTATGTGTGTATTCTCCCATGGATTTCTTTCCTCCATGGGGTTCCCAAAGATTTCAGTTCCCCAACTCAATTTCAATTGATCAAATTAGGGTTTCAATGCAAAGAATGTGGGTTTCTTTCAATTATGATTGACTATGATTAAGTAAATATTCTAATGCATGAATTGAGGTTAATCTATGATATTTAGTTGAAATTGCATTGATCCATGCCAAAATTATGATTTTCTACTATGATCCTATGATGAAATCATGAATTATGAATTTCAAAGTTATGAGGGTACGCATGTATTCATGAAGCTATTGTAAATGTATAAATGATGCTTTGAAAGGAAAGTAATGATGCTATGGTGAAAGGATTTATCACTTACTATGATGATCATGATTGTGAAAGGTATTTCTCACAATAAGTTCATATTGATGAAAGGTTTTCTCATCTATGTTGAATGATGTTTATGGAGCTATTTTATGTTTTGATTTCAAAGGTGTGGATTGGTATTGATAATTTCCTTTCCCTATGTTAAAGTGATAATTGAATTTTATCTATTCCATTGGGATTTAGACTTAGCATCGAGAGGGCTTTGAGGTGGAGGCTCAAATAGGGTAGTCTCTAGTAGCAACCTCTAGTCCCAAACTACATGCCCCCGTAAAATTATCTTAAATGATCTAGCTAGTGGATTCACTTTAGCAAATGATTATATATACAAATTCTACCTTGGAAAGTAGTTTCCCCTTCTTTCGGTATGAGGGATATACCAGATTCCATGGCATAGCTCTCATGGTCTTATTGTCGGTTAAAGCTAATATCACACAAAATAATTATGTTTTCTTCAAGGCTTTTCTTATGCCGTTTATGTTAAAGTACTTGACCATGTTTCATGATCTTTATGTCATTTCCTCTCTAAAAAGCTTTTAAATGTTTCAATATGATTATGCCTATTAGAATTAAATCATTTTTACTAGCATGTTCATGTTTATGCATATTGCCTCATGCTTAGTACATTCCATGTACTAATGCATACTTTTTCCTACATTATCTCATGAATGTAGGGTTTGATGTTCTGACCTCCCATACTCGTGGCTAGACATTTATTTTGGTGCTTCAAGTGATCGGTGAGTCCTTATGACCCCAGGATCGAGATATTTTATTGCTTTATGTCATTTTCATTTCAAACTTTGTATGTGATGCATGTGTTATGTCCCAATCGCTTTCCTTATGGTATATTAGATGGCTTTGAGACTTATGTTAGACTTCCACTTTTGTCAAACTTGTTTGTATGAAATGCTTTCGTTTGAACACTTTAAATGCTATTATCTTGTATGATGTATGCTAAGTGATTTGTCTAGGGCCTCTCAGGGTCCTATACACCATGTTACACCTAGGGTATACTTTAGGTCATGACAAGTTCTATATAATTCAAGATAGACTATTTACAACCCAGAATCAGCAAAAGAGATATACAAATCTGAGAGTTCAAGCCCTTGTGTTCACGGTGGGTGCTCATGTTTGGCTTCGAGTGTCGCCCATGAAGGGTGTGATGAGGTTCGGCAAGATGAGCAAGCTTAGCCCTAGATTCATTGGACCTTTTGAGATTTTGAGCCGAGTGGGAGAGGTGGCCTACAAGTTGGCCTTGCCAACTAGCTTGTCAACTGTCCATCCTGTGTTTCATGTCTCTATGCTTCGGAAGTACGTGTCGAATGAGTCCCATGTACTTTCCCTTGATTCAGTTGAGTTGGGCCCAACTTTAACTTTTGAGGAGGAACCTATAGCAATTTTAGATAGGCAGGTTCGAAAGCTTAGGAACAAGGAGATTGCTTCAGTGAAGGTGTAGTGGAAGCATCGTTCAGTTGGTAAGGCCACTTGGGAGACAGAGTAAGATATGCGTGCCAGATATCCTCATCTCTTCGAGGCTTTAGGTACTTTTTTTGCTTTATATTTGAGGACGAAAATGGTTTTTAGTGGTGGATAATGTAATGACCCGGTTGGTCATTTTTGGAAATTACCATTTTGCCCCTCCCAATTTTGAAACCGAGTTGTTTCTTGATTGAGTTTTGGAAGTTGGATCCAAACTTTGAGTAAAAATTTAAGTATTTGGTAAAATTTGAGTTTAAAAGGCTTAAGTTGCTTAGAAGTGATTTTCCGAGTCTTTTGGAGTTTCGAGTATCAGAATGGGATTCCGTCGATTCCATTAGTTTCGAAATGTGGAAATTGGCCTATGAGAGTTGTCAATTTTTGTTTCGGAGTCATTTTCAGGATTTGAGGTCCTAAGTTATGAAATTATGGGAACTTAGCCTTTGGGTTGACTTTGGTAAACATTTGGGGTTCAGATACTCGAATTAGAATTTTGAGAGTTCCGTTGGTTTCGGAGGATGTTTTTAGGCCTAGGTGATGTCTTGGTTAATTTTTGTGAGGTCTCGAGCTTGTTTTAGTCCTTTTAGGCATTGAGTTAGTTTCTTATGGTTTTCATAAATGTCGGGTCAAGGAGACCTCAAATTCATGTTTTGACAATTCCACTGAGTCCGAAACGTTGAGTATAATTGATTTGCGTATGTGATTTATGTTTACGGAGTTCCGAACGAATCCTGAGGGTCTTGGCTGATTTTCTAGTTTTGGTGCATGACCATTTTGGTCATCGCATCGCGAGGCTCCCTCATCGTGATCACATAGCATTGTTCTGAGGTGCATCACGATCGCGTGGGTCATGTCGCGATCGAGATGGTCAATTTCAATGAGTTGACTATTTTACTCATCGTGATCGTGTGACCCCTGGTCGTGATCGCGATGAGCATCTGAGACTTGGATAGAATGTTTTTCCCAAAATCAGGGTTTCAACCCCATTTCACCATTATTGAGTTTTGGGAGCTTTGAGGTAGCGATTTGGACCAGATTTTCGAGGAAAAGATTTTGGGTAACAGTTCTTAACTCTTAATCTTCAATTACCCATTACTATATTGGATTTTATGTGTTCAAATTAAGATTTTTAATTGATAAATTGAGGGTTTGACATGAACTTGAGTTTTGATCTAAAATGGCGATTTTGAAGTGGTTTTAAATACCTTTTCGAATTGGTTTTCTCTAATGAGTTCCTAAAGCCTTAAATATCATTTCCAAGTATAAAATTTTAGATTCAAACCTTAATTTTGGAATTTGATTTTGTGTTGATTGACCCATTTTTCAAAGAATTGATGTGGGTGTTGTTGTTTTCAGAAATTTACTGTGAATTCTTAGCTGTCATAGATTGTGTGGCTTCGAAAGTGATTCGAAAGGGGAAAACTCAAGTTTCAGATTGACTAATTGATTATTTTTAAGGCAAGTGATCTATTAAACTTTGTAATCTAGTAGAATTGTCTACTTCTCTTCATAGTATGTGAGTTGGGGGTAATCAGAATTGAGGTGAAGAGTTATTGTCCACTTAATCATTGCTAATTAATAGAAGAAGGGTAAAAATGAAAAGGGCTTTTTGATGAAAATGTGAAATTGTTAAATGCCTTGTTGTGTTCCCTATTTAGTTGATTGATGATATATTTGATATCATGAAAGTGGACTTGAAATGTATATATTGTTGTCTCTTCTATGTGGTGTGATATTTCTTGTGTGCATTGATTTGGAACACCGAGATGAGACATGTGATAGCTTGTGATTCGGAGGTCATTTTCGGCAAGTGTTATAAAGCCGAGGTCATTTTCGGCTAGTGATTGATATGAGCCTGTGATGACCCTCTAGGTCATTTCTGTATTAATGCCTCCTTTATGTCATTTAGAGAATTCCTGTAGCGATCCCAAGTCATTTATGACTTGCTGGCACTGACTGTTCAGTCGCCTGGCCGTTCGTTTGGTTTCTATGCCTGTTTTCCTGTTTTGGAGCTTTTGAACCTTGAAAACTTGAATTTGGTCATAATTGCAGGTAAACGACCTCATATGGGAATTCTGACGATTTCATCAGCTCCGCAGTGGCAAAATTAGGCTGAAGCATGGTTCACCCGAGTCTCGGGGTTTTCGGTGTGATTTTGGGGCCAGTTAGCTCTGTAGCCTTCGAAATTTAGCTTAAAGTTGACTTTGGTCAACATTCTAGGTAAACGTGCTCGGATTAAAATTCTGACAACGCGGTTAGTTCCAGAATGCCGAGTCTGGTCTAATATGACCCTTCGAGAACTTTCGGAAGCTTTCGATAAAAATTTGAGGCCTCCGGTAGAAATTGGCTAAAATGGCCCATTGGGTGTGGGACCCACTTTTTATCATAACGACCTCGCATGGAAATTTCGACTGCGCCATTGAGTTCAGAACGTTTAATTTGAGGAGGTAGCATATGTCGTTTACGTGCACAGGTTTCCGAACGAATCCCGAGAGCCCCATCAGAGTTTTGGAATTGTCCAAAACTTAGCTGATGCAGCTGTCTAAATTGCAGACCCATTTACTCTCCGTATTCGCGGGATAGGCTCTGCTTTCACGGAGGTCTGTGTCCCTTTGCTCCGTGTTCGCGGACGGTTATCCACATTCACGGAGGTCTGTGGAGTGGGGGTGATCTCTTTCTCCGCGTTCGCGGAGTCTTGGAGAGCCTGGGGGAGTCTCCACTCCGCGTTTGCGGAGAAGGTTCTGCGATCGCGAAGGTTTGAGTTCTTTCCCTCCACGTTTGCGGGCTCTGGCCACATTCACGGAGTAGAGGTTAGCTTCCCTCCACGTTCGCGGGGCCTGGGGTCCGCGTTCGCGGAGAAGAGCGGGTGGTAGTGCTTATATAATGGAGGTCGAAGCTCATTTGGAAGTTTCATTCAAAAATTCATATCTCCCTCCTCGATTATCGGTGTTCGGTTATTCAAAGTCCCAGGCTTTCAGAATCTCGTTGGCTTTGTGGGTTAGTGGTTGGATTGCATTGGGTGTACTTTGTTTTCCATGAATTCAAGGCGTAAGTTGCTATCTTAGGCCTTTTTGTTGTAAAATTTTGTGTTTTTCGTTTTGGTTGCATGGAGCTGATCTGAGCCCAGATGAGTGTTCCATATTGGGATACAATTTATGGGGAGGATTTGGGACCTTTCCACGGAGTCAATTCCGGAAAATCCAGAGCGGATCCCACATTCCTGATTTTGACTCCGAAATTGGTCTGTCTTCGAATTTGATGATTTTAGTGTCTAAACGACACGCTGTGATTCAGTTTTTGATAGCGTGGCAACAATCTGAGTATGTTCAGAAGGGAAAATCTCCGGAAGAGTGACTTGAAGAGCGCGTGATCGGCTTTCTGTTAGGTTACGACTTCCCTTCTTTCTAGATTGAGCTTGAATGCATAAGTGCTGGCTGATGTGTGTGAATCTGGGGTGGGTAGCTAGTACTTCTGTTCTTCTTCTCCGATTTTCTTCGTTTAGAGTTGATTTCTGGGCTGTTCGAGATTAGCACCATGCTTTAGGTTGAGATTTTGACTTGGGTTGTTGTTAATTTGCTGTGGATTATCTACTGGGTGTTTGTCTGTTGATGCATGCGAGGGTTCAGGGTAATTGCTTGATTTCTGTTGGTTTCTGTGATTGTTTCGGCCTTAGATTAGGTTAGGATAGTATTGCTTTAGTTCTATGCACCTGTTGACTTGAGTATGTATCCGATGTCATTTCGGATGGACTAGGTCCTTGTAGATTGGTATAGCAGACTTGGGTCTGATAGTTGAGCCTTAGTTTAGGCATTTTCGTGGCTTTCAAATCTTTCGATTCTTTTTCTCTTATTCCTGCGATTCTAGGATGCTACCGGAAGATGTCGCTGTTGCATCGATTAACGGTTGGATTGTGTGAGGCTGGGAGACTTCGATTGATATCTTTGTAGGGGCGGCGACCCGTGGTGTTTAGCCTTGCGTTGTATTGTTTGTTTGTTCATGGCTTTATCCGGTTCTAGGTTGTTAGTTCCAGTACGCAGCTGGCGTTACTCGGTTAGCATCTGGTATTCCAGCGCTGGCTGTCGGGGGTAGGCTGCTAGCATCCGGTCCGCAGTTGACATTACATGATTGCAACAAGGTATTTCCAATGCGAGGCTGTTGCTCGTAGGCTACTAGTCCCAGCTGCGCAGCTGACGTTACCCGGTTAGAGCTGGTTTTCCAGCCTTAGGCTGTTGAGCGAGAGGTGTGATTTCCGGTCTGAGGCTGACGTTACCTGATTAGAGTTCAATATTTCCACCTCATGATTGATGATTGAGCTGGGCCCAGGTATTGTTCCAGCTCGAGGCTGACATTACACGGTTAGAGTCCGGTATTTCCAGCCGTGACTAGTGATTGGGCGGGGCCCAGGTTGTATCTTTTTGGGTCTGGGACCTGTGGGTGTTAAGGCTTCTAGAGTGTGTTTTCCTTCATTTCTGCAGAATAGCTCTTCTGTGTACCTATCGGGCTTATGGGGGTCCATTCGGGTTTTATTTAAACTTGCGCATGAGTGTGCTCAGTGGGTCTTATGGGGGGCTCAGCTGGGTTTAGCTTAGTTGTTCTTGCTTATATTTCTCTTTCTCTACTTCCCTTCAGTTGACCTCTGTTTGTGCTGATTCTATCTTGTCTGCCTGTTTTTACCTTTCTTGCTCAGTCGGCCTAAGATGCCTTCTGGGTATCTGTTGTTTTGGTACTCACGCTACACTCTGCATCTACTTTTCGTGATGCAGGTCCGAGCACCAGTTATCAGTGTTGAGATCGAGCATGTAGCTGTCAGTTCAGGAGACTAGGGTAAGCATATGGCGTTCTGGGATTATCTGTTTCTTTATGTATTTATATTTTGACTTGTCTTTTGTTTCGAGACAGTTTATTTTTGTGGTCCACTTTTGGGACTTGTACTCTTGTTAGAAGTTCTGTACTTGTGACTTCCAGGTTTTTGGAGGTGTCTTGTTTATATAGTTTGGTTTCGCTTCAGGCTTCTTTATGTGTTGTATTTATTGCTTCCGCTTAGTTGAGGATTAGTTTCCACCCTTGGTCCTCTTACTGCTAAGTTTCAGGATTGGGTTTTGGCTGGCCTACTGGTGGTTGGTAGGCACCGTCATGATTTGAGAAATCAGGTCGTGACAAGTTAGTATCAGAGCCCCAGGTTCATTGGTCTCACTTGTATAGAACTTGCATCTAGTGGAGTCCTTGGGATCGATGCGGAGACGTCCGTGACTTATCTTCGGGAGGCTATAGGATATCCTTAGGATGTTTTCTTGTTTTGATTCCTTCTCGTGCGTTGTGTCTGATTGGTTTCATGAAATCTCACTTGCTTCACTCTGTTGCAAGATGGCTCGCACGCGTAGTGGAGGTAGACCCCGAGGTCGAGGTGGTGCTATTGCACCAGGTCGTGATAGAGTGAGGACTCCAGAGCTAGAGCCAGAGCCTCGGGTAGATCAGATTCCTCTTCATCCGGTGGTGCCGGGACCAGCCCGGCTACCGCCCCGGATCTTTAGGGCATGCTTGCCCAGATCCTAGCTACTATCGGGGGTATGCAGCAGTAGCAGCAGCAGCCGGCCCCAGTACGAGTCCCAGAGCCGATTCCATCACATTAGGGCTAGCATGCGGTAGAGGTTCACAAGCCGCCAGCACCGGCCGTGGTTCAGCCAGACCCTTTGGACGGGGTTATGCCTGTGCGGGAGCAGAAGATGCCCGGGGTGTTTCTTACACTATCACCGCCGAGGTTCTCCAAGGCTGTGGGGGAAGATGCCCACGAATTCCTGACCACTTGCCGGGAGAGATTGAAGAAGTTGGGGTTAGTGGAGTCCAGAGGAGCCGACTTCACAGCTTATCAGTTAGACAGACCGGCAAGACAGTGGTGGCATTCTTTCATCCAGACCAGGCTAGCTGGGTCACCACCGGTATCCTGGGCGGAGTTTTCTGAGGCCTTCCTGGCTAGATATATTCCACGGAGTGTCAGGGGTCGACTCCGTGATGTGTTTACGAGGTTGGAGCAGGGCTCCATGACAGTATCAGAGTACGAGGCTAGATTTCTGGAGTTGTCTCATCATGCCACCATGATTCTGCCTACATAGGAGGAGCGGGTCCGATGCTTTGTCAGAGGTTTGAGGCTGCAGTTGAGGATTGAGTTGCAGTCTATGCTATCAGTGGGTCGATAATTTCTGGATGTGGTGGACCACGCCCGTACTATTTTGCAGCTCCATCACGAGGCCCATAGGGGCAGCGGCAATAGGACTAGGACAGATGATAGCTTCAGCGGGGCTCATCGCAGGTCGAGGGATACCCGAGATCGGGTTCATCAGGGGTTCCAGTCGGGCCAGCCTAGTAGCCCATATCAGGTAGCGTTACAGATCTAAGAGGGTGACCAACACTGTTAGAGTGGGCATAGTGTAACACCTCAAGTTTTCTAAGAAAGGAAAGTGCAGAGTTTAACTGAAACCAGTGACCTACGAGGCTACCTGCTGACCGCAAGTCAAATGACGGGCCGTAGGTGGGAAACGTTGTTGGCACTGTGAACCTTCAAGAGTTCCAAGTTTTTGAACCTTGACCTACGGAGCAACAGAACGGGTCGTTGTCCAGTTGACGGGCCGTAGATAGGTCTCGTAGGTGTCCCCTAGACTTAGTCAAAATTTTCAGTTCTAAAGCCTGACCTACGATGGCCATATATAGACCGTAGGTCTAACAATGGGCCGTACGTGGGTATCGTCGTTGCAGGGTCCAAAATGGTGTTCTCTGAATCTAACGACGGAGGGACAGTACAGTTCGTTGTTTGACTTATGGATCATAGGTCCCCACCGTCGATTGCCCTCAAGAGTTATTAATTAAGGGCTTTTTGGTCTTTTTCCTAATTGATTAACTATTAATCTAGGTTGGTTATACCCTTAACCCAGACCCTATAAATACTTTCCAAGCCTAATTTTATTCATTCTAACTCATTTCTAAATTCTCATCTCTCTAAAAATAATTCTCTCAAGCTTCAAGGAAGAAGAATCTAGGATCCTCCATTGAAGACCATCAATTTTCTTCAATTTCTAAAGGGCCTTGTTGAGATATGATAGCGTTCACCATTAGGAATCCTTTCCTCCAATGGGTCCTCCCTTTTCCTTCAAGGTTTTCAAGGTTTAATCTTGCCCAATTGAATTAGGGTTTTTGATAAATTCTTATGGGTTCTTCAATTTTGATTTTAATTGTTGATTTCATGATTCCTAGTGCACAATTTAGCGTGATAAAGTAAGTGCACAAATTAGCGTGAATTACATGATTTGATGTAAAGATTGCATGAACCCTCATGATCCCAAGCTAATTCTCCCCAATTTCATAATCTATGCTTTGATCGTTGGGTTGAGCTATGAATTGATGAAGTTTATGAAATCTCTATGGAATTATGCATGAATTATGAATAAATTGAGAATGATATTATGAATTTAGCATGTTCAAATCAAAAAGCATGATCTTTCCTCTATTATGTGAGTTCCTTCAAGTATGCGTAAATTGTCTTAATTATGGCTTTCTAAGCATGAGCTTGCATTGAATTGCATGATATGAGTTGAACTTGCATGAGCCCATATGAACTCTATGATCCATGAATTATGAGCATGATGAGCTAAGTAAAGAAGAAGCTAATGAACTTATGCATGTCTCATATAAAGTAAATGATGAGTTAAGGTTGCTTTGAGAGTAAAGTACCAAAGTTATGACATGATGATGCTATGGTTGGGTTGTGAAAGGTTTTCTCACATAATACCCCCAATATGAGTTAAAAAGAACAAAAGGCGATTACCCATGTTCTTAAGGAGCTATTCTAATGACGTAAGCTTGGACTAGTCCATAAAACATGAAACGTCTATAAACATGATTTTAGCTTGGATTGGTAACCCTAGTTGTACCTTTCCATGGATAATTATATGAATATGTTAATAAATCATCCGTGGAAATTATGCTTAGCACCGAGTGTATATTGAGATGGAAGCCCTCCCGTAGTAGAGGCCGGGTTATCTAGTGAAAGCTCTCCCATAGTAGAGGCCGGATTTTATAGATGGAACTCTCCCGTATTAGAGGCCGGGTCTCCAAAAGCAATCTCTATCCCATAAACTATGTGCCACCATAGGATTTTGTCTTTAAGTAGACATTAGCTAGTGGATCCACGTAAGCTACAAGTTAAGTTCAGGGTCCTACCTTGGCAAAGTAGGGCGGCCCTCTTTCGGTGTAGTGTAAATACCGGATTCCATGTTGATAGCTCACATAGTCTTATATGTCGGTTAAGGATAATCCCCACAACTAATGAACACATGTGTTCCTATCATGATCAAAAGTAAAGAAAAGTAAAGAAAGATGATTTAGCTTGCTTTGGCCATGGTATATGCTTTATTGCTTCATGCTCTTTATGCTTTATCATGTTTTAGCTTGGCCATTGCATGTCATGATTATGTCTCATTCTAGCATGTTTTATATGTTTATGTGCATTGCTATCATACTTGGCACTTAATTGTACTAATACATACTCTTGCCTGCATTAACTTCTTTGATGTAGGACGCGGTGATTCACCATCCACTCGTGGCTAGAGCTTAAGTAGAAGATTGATAGAAGACTTGGTGAGTCCTCATCCATCCGAGGAAATATCCTAGTTGTTCTTATTTTTTATGTATTTCTTTTTAGTTTTGGATTGTATTGGGTTACGTTCCAAACCTTGTTCTTTATATTAGATTGAATTTGAGACATGAGATGTAGAGTTCCGTCGTTTCTTTTAAAAGTTTTGATATGAAATTCTCTTTTGAACTTTTATTCTCTACTATCTTGTATGTAATGTATGCTAAGTGGCTTGTATAAGGCCTCTCGGGGTCTTGTATGCCATGTCACATCTAGGGGGTACCTTGGGTCGTGACAAACTTTGTATCAGAGCCAGGTTTTAGAAAGATCCTAGGATGTCTCATAAACCGCATCAAGTAAAGTCTTGTTCATGAGTGTGAAGCGCGCCACATTTATGAATGAGAGGCTATAAAGCGTTTAAGAAATTTCACTTATTTCATTAATCTTAAGTTGTGCCATAGAGTTTAACTGTATATGTTTCTCTCCTAATCCCTATCCTATGCATTTCAGGATATGGCGATCAGAAGAGCTTACACTAGAAAAAATATAGGAGAGAACGTGGAACAAGAAGCTCCTCTTCAAGTTCCTCAAGTTCCGGCCGACCCTTTGGCTGAACAAGTGACTAATGTGGAGTATAGGGTTGCTTTCCAAGTGTTGGCTCAAGCCATGATTGCTCAAGTAAATAGAGAGGTTGTGGCTCCCGTGAACCCAAATGTGGGTACGACAACATCAAGAGTGAGGGACTTTACTTGAATGAACCCTCGGGAATTTCATGGCTCTAAGGTTGAGGAAGATCCTCAAGAGTTCATCGATGAAGTGTACAAAGGTGTTGATGATTATAGGTGTGATGCAAGAAGAAAAGGTGGAGTTGGCCGCTTATCAACTCAAGGGTTTTGCCCAAATTTGGTTCAATCAATGGAAGAGTGAGAGGGCGGCTAATAAGGGCCCTCTTGATTGGGAGGAATTTAAAGTTGCTTTCCTTGATACGTTCTTTCCCCTTGAGATGAGGGAGGCAAGGGTGCTTGAGTTCATCAACCTTCGACAAGGAAGTATGAGTGTGAAAGAGTATGCTTTGAAGTTCACATAATTGTCTCGATATGCTCCTTCCATGGTTGCCGATCCTAGGGCAAGAATGAGTAAGTTTGTTTCGGGAGTGTCCGAAATGTTGGTTAAGGAGTGCCACACCGCTATGCTTATTAATGATATGGATATTTCTCGCCTTATGGTGTATGATCAACAAATAGAGGAAGACAATCTTAAGGAAAGGTCTAGAGAGACCAAGAGGGTTAGGATCGGTGATGGTAACTTTTCGCATGCAAGGTCCGATGGACATGGTCGTCCTAGATTTCAACAAAGGTTCTCCGGCCAAGGCTCATCTAATGCTCCTCCTATGTTCAACAAAGATAGGGTGTCTAACCCTCAAGGAGGAAATAATGGTGGTTCTTCATTGGCTACTTGTACTAAATGTGGAAGAGAGCATGAGGGTAGATGTCTAGCCAGTAATGGATGGTTGTCGAAAGAGTGGTCACAAAGGGATTGTCCATCTCTCACGGCTAAGGGAAGAGAAAATAAGCAAGCTCAACCTAGTGGATCAGGTTCGAATGCTCCTAAGCAAAACCAATTTTATGCACTTCAAGCCCGTCATGAGCAAGAGAGCTCTCCCGATGTGGTCACCGGTATGTTGAAAGTTTTTCATTTTGATGTTTATGCCTTGCTTGATCCAGGTGCTACCTTGTCTTTTGTGACGCCATATGTGGCCATGAGGTTTGATGTTGTTTCGGATGTGTTGCTAGATCCTTTTCGTGTCTCTACTCCAATTGGAGAATCTATTATGGCTAAAAGAGTCTATAGAAATTGCCCCGTCTCCTTATCCCATAGAGTTACTCTTGTTGATCTCGTAGAGCTTGATATGCTAGATTTTGATGTTATTCTTGGGATGGATTGATTGCATGCTTGTTATGACTCTATTGATTGTAGGACCCAAATTGTCAAGTTTCAGTTTCCAAATGAGCCTACCCTAGAGTGGAAGGAGTGAAATTCTATGTTTCGAGGTCAATTTGTTTCTTATCTAAAAGCTAGAAAGATGATTTCTAAGGGTTGCATTTACCATCTTGTTAGGGTGAGGGATATGGATTCCAAAACCCCTACACTTGAGTCGGTCCCAATTGTTAATGAGTTTTCGGAAGTGTTTCTCGATGATTTACCCGGTATTCCTCCCGAGAGGGAAATAGTCTTCGGTATTGACCTTCTCCCGGATACGCAACCTATATCAATTGCTCCTTATAGAATGGCTCCGGCGGAACTTAAGGAACTAAAATAGCAATTAAAAGACTTGTTGGATAAGGGTTTCATCCGACCAAGTATTTCTCCATGGGGTGCTCCGGTTTTGTTTGTAAGGAAGAAAGATGGTTCACTCCGTATGTGCATTGACTATCGCCAATTGAACAAGGTTACCATTAAGAATAAGTATCCTCTTCCAAGGATAGATGAATTGTTTGATCAACTTCAAGGGGCTAGTTATTTCTCTAAGATCGACCTTCTTTTGGGCTATCACCAATAGAGAGTGAAAGAGGATGATATTCCAAAAATGACTTTCCGGACTAGGTATGGTCACTACGAGTTCTTGGTAATGTCGTTTGGATTGACAAATGCTCTAGCCGCATTAATGGATTTGATGAATAGGGTGTTTAAGCAATAACTTGACATGTTCGTGATTGTGTTATTGATGATATCTTGATCTTCTCAAGGAATGAGGATGAGCATGCTAATCATTTGAGGATTGTATTGCAAGTTCTCAAGGATCAACAACTCTTTGCAAAGTTTAGTAAATGCGAGTTTTGGTTAAGATCCGTGGCCTTTCTTGGTCACATTGTTTCCTGCAAAGGTATTGAGGTAGATCCTAAGAAGACGAATGCAGTTAAGAATTGGCCTAGACCTCTATCACCTTAGGATATCCGTAGTTTCTTGGGCTTAGCCGGTTATTATAGGAGGTTTGTTGAAGGTTTTTCTTCGATTGCTTCTCCATTGACAGGTTTGACTCAAAAGAAGGTTAAGTTCATATGGTCCGAGGCATGTGAGAACAGTTTCCAAGAGTTGAAAGATAGACTTACTTCGGCTCCGATATTGACTCTACTGGAAGGATCCGATGGCTTTGTGGTTTATTATGATGCCTCGAGAATTAGGTTAGGATGTGTTCTTATGCAAAATGGGAAAATTATTGCTTATGCTTCAAGGCAACTCAAAGTGTATGAAAAGAACTATCCTACTCATGACCTAGAATTGGAAGCGGTTGTATTTGCTTTGAAAATATGACGGCATTATTTGTATGGGGTACATGTGGATGTCTTTACCGACCATAAGAGTCTACAATATGTGTTTAAGTAGAAAGATTTGAATCTTCGCCAAAGAAGGTGGCTTGAGTTGTTGAAAGACTATGATATGAGTGTTCTCTATCACCCCGGTAAGGCTAATGTGGTGGCAGATGCTCTTAGTCGACTATCTATGGGTAGTGTTGTGCATGTTGAGGATGGTAAGAAAGAGTTTGTTCGTGATGTTTATAGTTTGGCCCGATTAGGTGTTCGGTTGATTGATTCCGCTAAAGGTGGTGTTACGGTTCACAATGGTTCCGAATCCTCTTTTGTGCATGATGTGAAGGTTAAAGAAGATCTTAATCCTAACTTGGTTGAATAAAAGGAAGCGGTACTCAAAAAGTCCATAGAGATTTTCTCTCAAGGGGGAGATGGTGTGCTTCAGTATCAAGATCGTTTGTGTGTTCTCAATGTAGATGACTTAAGAGGACAGATTTTAGCGAAAGCCCATAGTTCTCGATATTCCATTCACCCAGAAGCTACCAAAATGTACCGTGATTTGCGGGAGATTTATTGGTGGAACTTAATGAAGAAAGACATTGTGGAATTTTTTGCTAAGTGTCCTAATTGCCAACAAGTGAAAGTTGATCATCAAAAGCCGGGAGGTTTGACCCAAGATATTAGTATTCCTACTTGGAAGTGGGAAGATGTGAATATGGATTTTATTATTGGTTTGCCTCGCATGAGGCGACACTATGATTCGATTTGGGTTGTTGTTGATAGAATGACGAAGTCAGCCCATTTCATACCCGTCAAGACTTCTTATTCGGCGGAGGATTATGCTAAGTTGTTCTTGAGGGAAATGGTTAGGCTACATGGAGTGCCTTTATCCATTATCTCCGAATGTGGTGCACAATTCACTTCTCAATTTTGGAAGTTGTTCCAAAAAGGTCTTGGTCCTCGTGTTAAGCTTAGTATGGACTTTCATCCCCAAACTGATCGGCAAGCGGAACGTACTATTAAAACTTTGGAAGATATGTTGAGAGCTTGTGTAATTGATTTCAAGGGTACTTGGGATGATCACTTGCCTTTGATTGAGTTTGCTTATAATAATAGCTACCATTTTAGCATTGGTATGGCTCTATTTGAGGCTCTCTATGGCAGAAGGTGTAGATCTCCTATAGGTTGGTTTGACATTGGTGAAGTTGCTTTGATAGGCCCCGAGTTGGTGCATGAGGCTATGGAGAAAGTATGGTTTATTAGAGAGAGGTTGAAAATGGCCCAAAGTCGACAAAAGTCCTCTTGCTTTAGGCTTCAGGTGTTTGAACCTCAATCGGCGAATTCGTTAGAGTTTGCCTTTCACAAATAGTGAATCGGCGAGTACCACCTTTTATTTGCCTTTTATGCCTTCATATTTTATCCACGTGCTATCACCTTCGGCAATGGTCATTCACTTTGCTCATCTCATTCTTTGAGTCGCCCATTCATGATTCAGTTTGCCAATCCTGCCTTGACATTTTTAACTTTGAGTACTGTCACTTTAGGTGAGGTCATACCATTTGGGCGATATGCCCTTTTGGTTTGGCGATCAACAATATGGATTTTGCACTTCTTTTCATGTTTTTGGCTTTTCTTTCAAGCATTCATCCTTGCCTTATCCCTTAGCCTTCATAGCTGAAATCATAAAAATATCATCTGGAAAAGACATAATTAGGCATTGATGAAACTAATTAGTGAACTAAATATGGCTCAAAGTGCAAATCTACCACTCATCAACACCCCCAACTTAAACTTTTGCTTGTTCTAAAGTAAATCAAGAACACAATAAGTTCAACAACGGTGTCATCAACAATTCTCAATGAGAGCTAATATGAAACTGCCATTACAAGACTATTTTTAAGCTAATGCAACACTCAATCATAATAAAAAAGCTTCCAATGATGACTAGCCGGTATCGATTTAGGCTTAAGTTCACTATTGCTTCTTCACTAATGCAACACCATGTTTCAACAAATGCATTCAAGTGCCCTCAAATCAAGAACGATTTCAAGATCTCACAAAGAAAATCAATAATGAAGTTTGGAATCAATACAACTCACACACTTCGAAAGAGAAATACATGCAAGCTTCATCCCATAGGTTTGCCCATATTTTTCAATCATCACACAACCTATTTCAAGAAAGATATTAAGGGTCTTTAAGGCTTGTAATGGGGCTGAGGGTTAAGGTATGGTCAATTTGGGTTGGTGACTTCACCATTTCAAAGCATTGTTGTAATCTTCTTTACCTCTTCTCAAGATCTTTTCATTCTTTTCACTTGGAAACTCAAACTTCAACTTGTGAATAATTTCTTATGACACCCCTTTTTATTTCATCACAATTTCTTTTTTATTTCAATTTTCAAATGTTTGCTCATCACTTTTTTTAATAAGGAGGGGTTCCTTCATTTTGCAATATATTCAAAGTTGAATCTTTCTTTTTCTTTCTTTTCCTTCCACTTGGCTTTCTTTCCTCCTTTTTTTACACACACCCAACTCAGGCTTTTGGTCTAGGTTGGATATTCAAACAAACCAATGCTTCAAAAAGGATTTATGGGTTAGAAGTTAGAGGTAATTAGTCTCACGATGTTTTCCAAGGTTGTCAACAAATGGTTTAGGCTAAAATGGTGCCAAGATCATTGCTCATCCTCACAAGGTAGTCACAAAACGTATAGGCATTTGGGTTTTCACTTAAAATATGTGCCCAAGATCACTTCTTGCATTTACCAAAATTAGACAATTGAACTACCAAGGACAATTTTAGGATTCCCAAGCATGATTTCAAAAAAATCTCACAACACAAGGCACTTCAAACACAAATATCTAGCAAAGCCGGACAAGATCAAAAGCTTACATGCGATGTTCATTGCAAGGCTCACATCCAAATACAACTAGTCACCACAAGATTCAAAAATATCATTCAAAAGTGCAACCTAATTGATCTCTTCTTAGAATTTCAACACTAAACACACTGCTCATCATGAGTGTTATCCAAGACATTGATATTTAACAAAATTGTTCCTCAAACTTTATTAATGAAAACTGAAGCATTTCAAAAACTTCCAAAACTCATGAGGAAATTGAAAATGGAGAGACAAAATGAGCTAAACCATCAAAACCACATTATTAACCAAAAAATAACAAAATACTACAATTATCCAAAAGTAAAGCTGAAAGTAACAAAATACAATCGAAAGGGGAATATTGGCATAAGTGCCCTCACCCCACATAAATAAAATAGCAATGTCCTCACTGTGAAATAAAATAAAAGAGCACGGGATGAGAGGTAAAAAGTCCCCCTGATAGGCTATGCCTATGGAGTGTTTGCATTAGGAGTCTCAAGAGGAGTGTCATCCTCCTAGGCGTTAGTGCCAGCAAGGTGAGCACTGGAGGCAGCAAAGTAGGCTCAACCGGGGCATCGGTGCCCGACATATCAACAGGAGGAATGGTGGAGTTTAAAGAGACTCCACTGGTGCAAACTACAGAAGTCTCCTTAAGGAATCTCTCCAATGTAGCACAAATCATCATCTCCTCAAGATCCTGTAGCTCCGTCAGTGTCAATGCAATCCACTGCACATCCTCCTCTCTCCTAAGATCCTCCTCATCAGTCTCCTCGGCCAATTCATCCTCAGCTCTCTTCTTCTTGTCATCAACATGTACAACATCACCAATAGTTGTCCCACACATACTCGGCTACTAAGCCAAACCTGAAGGAACCTCAAAACTCACCATAGAAGTAGGCACAGACTCGGGCACATCGGGCAAAGAAACCTCGCTCCACAACATAAATATGTTCGTAGACCTCAATTGGTCTATATCAACCCTCAAAGTACCTATAGCATCCCTCATCTCAGTCAAGGTATCTGAACTACCTTCTATCTTCTCTTGGGCCTCCATCTTTGCCGTGGGGTTATCCAACCGCACATCGTGTGACTCAACAGTGGCCTCGCACCAAGCCAACCTATCACTCAAAGGGGCTAAAGCAGCCTCACTTGCCTAATCAATAAACTTGGGCATCTCCTTCTCAACTCTACCTGTCCTCATATCCGCAAATAGAGCAGGATTTCCTATTTGGTGGATCATGGCCTGGGTCAAGGGGGGTCGGGAGACAAGAGTAGGGGCAGGTGCAGCAGCAACAGAAGTAGAGGTAGAAGGTATGAAAGAAAGACTGGGTGTACCTGATTGCTCCACAGAAGGAACAGATGGAGTAGACTCAGCCTCAATAGTGGCAAGATCAACCACGGGCATTGTTTCTGGTGGTGGAGCCTTCCTCTTAGCCGTATCATCCTGTAAGTAGTCCGCCTCAATCTTGAAGATGTCATTGGAGGAGGCGGGGGTGATCCTCACATCAGTATTCTCCCGAAAGGGAACTCCTGCATGTTCACACAACTATGTGATCAAGATCGGAAAAGGGATTGAAGTCTACTCTTGTCTAGCTCTCATCAACATTTCCTCAATAATCATCCCGCCAGCACTAATCTGTGTCCTTTCCATTATGCTGCCAACTAGTATGGCCTTCGGAAGCCAGAGAATGGACTCATTTTGAGATTGCATGATATTATTACTAATGAATCCGAACCAGTATTTGGAGGCATTGTCCATATCTTTCTTTTCAATCTTGGCTCCCTCAGCCATCCATAATAGAGAGATGTCAGACATGAGAGGGGCCAACCATCTTTTCAATTCTTCTGAACCTTTATTTTTTCAGAGCCAGAAATACGCATTTCTCGTCCCCTGTGTACCCAATATCTCATTTATTTTTCTTGCATGGAATTGTACCATCTTTTTATGAACTTTGACTTCTTCCAAAGGTTTCCAAATTGTACCCTTTCTCTTCTTTGGCAACACTTGTGTGAAGGTTGCATAGAACTCCTGTACCCATGCTGGTACTTAAGGAGGTTTGGATCTCATGAACCTATCATAAGTATGAAATTTAATCATATCCCATATGGACGGATACCCACTTATTACACCCCATTAGTGGAGGGTCATCTCTCCTAAAAAATTATGCGTTCTCCAGTAGCCTTGAGCCTGTTGAGGGCCCTTGGAGTGATGATTAGGAGAACTCGAGAAGTGGTAAGGCTGCATTAACTTGGACTAGATATCAGTCCTTTTTCTACAACCACATTCCTTGGATGCTCATTTTCACGCATTGAAGAGCACAAAGTGGTTTGTTGTTAAGATGACTCATTGATGACTATCCCTTTTTGCCTTTTTGGAGGATGAGAAGGAGAGGATTCTCTATCAGATTCAGTATCAGAAATAACCACTTATTTTCCTTTTGTTTTAGCCATTTCCTGCAATGCATAGTTATTCAAATACAAATTCGATGAAGGTTAGTTAAAATTAAACCCAAAATGAACACATTTCAAATCTATGTGCTAAAGCTCACCTATTGGGAAGGCGGTCCGTTTAACAGGTTAGGAAACTCTATTGAGCTCGTCGAAGTTGAAAGTGCACAATAATATTGAATTTAGGCATGAAGGGCGGAGTCAACTCCAACTCGGCGATGCACTGAATTGGTTTCAGTGAACTAAGACAAGCCTGTTGAATTGAAATGACCCTAGGTCACAAATTCAAATAAGGAAGGCGATCTGGGCTTATTTAGTGATTCGCCTAACTTTCTTGGTAAGCTATGACAAGCTCGCCAAATAGGTCATGTTCATCCAACACCTATTTTCACAAATTTAACCACAATATGCAACAATACCCAATTCCTACTAAGTTTCACAATCTACCCACATGCTTTTCTACCCATTGTTACTCAGACTTCTCTCATAAATAGCTAAATAGTGCCAAAAATGATGATTTGCCCTTAAGAAATCGTCACTCTATCTATCATTACAAAAATTAAGACCGTCTTGGCAGCACTAGGCTAATCAAACTTCACCCATGGTCAAACCAACCAAGACTCAACACAAATGAGGGTCCAATTCCAAATTTTAACCAACACAATTAATTTTAGCAATTTTGGGCACTAACTCGACTATCTAACTCATGGGCACAGTTCAATACCATCTATTTATCATTACCCAAGCAAATTAAGCAACAATATGCTTCAAATGGCACTAAAATCACATCAAATAGCACACATTTTAGCACAAATGATAAGATAGAAATAAAACACCAAGAGGTGGAGAAGCAAGCACTCCAACGCACTCCAAGCACTCAAAATCACACACAAAACGCACTCAAACACCAAAATGAGAGTATTGGGACCTTAGGAGGGAAAATGAGCACAAAGATATGAAGGGTTGTTTTTTGAACTTGAAAAGACTCTTATCCTATTTATGTCAGGCACGCTCGGCGATATGCAAGTAACGTCGCCGAATACATTTGGTAGATAATCGAAGGAGCTAAAGCAGCCGATGATGCCTTAATAGATATCGAACCTTAAGACTGATTCGATGAACCCGATGGAGTCCGCTTAGTGCACTTCGATGGATTGCCAATTGGAGTTCAGATTGCCTAAGTTGATAGTACACTTTTTCAATTTCTTTCAGCCCAGAAGATATACATGAAGATGCCTGCTCAATGCATTTGGCAGATCGCCAAGATAGTCTTGGCATCACTTAAATAAACTTTCCCACATTTTGACTTCTTTTCCACCTGCACTCACAACATACGTTATTGAAAACAACAAAATAAACTAGGGTTTCCTCCCAAGAAGCGCCTTATTTAATGTCTTGGCACGACATAGTCTTACTTCATCAACAATCATTTTTGGGATTTGGGACGGCGTCACTAGGTAGTGCTCCCTTTGTCTTGGATTGAGATAAATGAAGAGTTGACACAACTGAGTTTCAAGATTTTTGATTGACACTGAATGAGATTTCACTGTTTGAGGTAAAGTGGATAAGTCATTTTTCAAATCCTTTAACACTTTGTCGGACCCTTCAACCTTGTTAAAGATCCTTGTTAGCATTTCTTCAGTGCAGTTCCCCTCCAGTCCAATTGGTTCCTTTGACCTTGGACGATCATGAGGAGGAATGTACCTGTCTTTCTCAGCCTTAGTTTCTCTCCAATTTCCACCTCTCCAATCTTTCCAACCATTGTCTCACTTCTTGTTCCAACCTTGTCATTGGTAGTTTGGGTTAGGACCCCCACTTATTTCCCAATTATTGTACTTCCTCATTGTATAATGCCTCAAACTTGGCATCTTTTGGACATTTTCCCATACTTGTGCCCACAGTATGTACAACTTTAAGTCCACCTCCCATTACATGTTTGGAAAGAAAATCCAATTGGGTCATCAATTTTGCCATGTTTTCGTCCCTTTCTTGATCTTTTTCCAACTATTCTTTGCTCATACCCACATGTAGAGGAGACACCTGATCTACTCTAGTATTCCATGTATGGGTAATCTTTGTCATGTCATCAAGCCATAATACCGCAACATCATATGGCAACCTCATGAACCTACCTTGAACAAGTTGGTCAGTGAGGACTTTGTTAATGGAGTCCAAGCTGCAATAGAAGTATTACAGCAACAAGTTGTCTGGAACACCATGTGTTGGATATTGCAATACTAGCTTCCAAAATCACAACTGTGTCTCATGAAGAGGTTCACCCGACACCCTTTTAAAGTTTTGGATGCTACCCCTTAGCTTGATAATCTTCGAGGGAGGGAAAAATCTCTCTAGGAATGCATTTGTCAGCTCATCCCACAAAGTGATTGAATTATAAGGTAACTCGACAAGCCATCTAGTCGCTTCTCCCATTAAGTAGAATGCAAGAAATCTCAACTTGATAGACTCTTGTGAGATGTTTTTGAAGGTGAATGGGCCACAAATATCTTAAATATTCCTAAGGTGTTCGTGAGGATCTTCATGAGCAAGTTCCTCGAATGTTCCTCGCATTTGGAGCAGCTGTAGCATTATTCTGGTTATACGAAAGGCTGCCCTCCCTATTGTAGGAAGTAACTGGATAGCTCCCACTGTTTGGATGACATTCATGTGCCTATCATTCAAGTCATCCATATTATCGTTTTTCCCGTAGTGACAATCGTTGTCACTACCATGATCACTCATGTTGTATACCTGCAAATCAGTGAGCCACAATAACAAACAATAATCCACTACTACTAAAAAAATTTACAAACTAACTCCTCCAATTGAATTCCTAGCTACCATTCCCTGGCAACAATGCCATTTTTAATAACACTCAAAATATTCTCCAATAAAATTAAAAAAATAAGCAATTGTTGTCAATAAAAATACCCAACTAAGAGTAGGGGTCGAATCCCACAGAGAATAATGTAAGATAGGCCTCAAAGAGGCAGGCCTCATTTGTGTGAGCTCCTGGCCACAAAAATGAGCCCTGCTTAAGCGAATCCAAGCCGTAAAAGCGATGACCGCAAAAGGAAAACTAGGGTCACTTTAGCGACAACCTGCTGACTAGCTGGCCTTACTTAAGAAGAGCCCTGGTCTCCAAAGCGACCTTTGCTAAAGCAAACCTAGGGGCGCAAAAGCAGCTGTACCAGAACTCAAGCCCCAGAAATTTCAACAAAGTCCCTCGGTATCCACGCAGGGGCTCAGGATTGGTTCAGAACCACGTGTACACAAATGAGATATGCCAATCTCTGAAATTCGACATTCCAAACTCAACAGAGTAGGTTGAACTTCCATAAAAAGTCATCTAGACATAACATGGGTCCCACACCCAACTCTATTTTAGCCCAAATTCACAAGGGGGTTTGGAATTAACTCGGAAGCCTCAAGATCCAAACAAAGGTTCTTGAATTGTTTGATCGTCTTTCTCTGAGGAAGATTCGAAATAGAATCAACTTGAATTCGGGACCGCTATTCTAAATCTTAGTGAAACACTGGATTTCTTATCTCATGTCTACTTTTCATGAAAAAATACCAATTGAAGTGGAGGGTTTCATCAATTGTAGACCAAACTCAACATTTCAGAGCTAATCGCGCTGATAAAATTCTCATCCGAGCTTTGTTTACTCATGTGTAAAGTCAAACTTAGGCCTTAACTTAAATGTTAAAATGCCTAATCATGCAAACTTACTCTGAAAGCCTTAGGAGTCATGTCGACCATGCTACTAGCCTAGAATGACTCTTTTAGAGCTGATGGAATCATCATAATATGATCTTGAGGTCATCCTCTTGAACTTTTGATAAAAATTGACCGTTCAAGGTTCAAAAGCTCAAAAACTCTAAGCCTCACATAAAAATCAAATGAACACCCAGTTGACCGAATTGTCAGTCCAAACAGGTCATAAATTACTTGTGGTCGCTACAAGAACCCTTTAAATGACGAACAGGAGGCATAAACCCATAAATGACTTGGAGGTCATTATAGAAGAAGATCACACGGGTATGAGTTCGGAACCTACACAAGTGTTGAAGCAAGGAGTGAGTACCAAATAACATGGTACTCAAAAAACAACCTACTAAACAAAATAAAACTAGCTAGAAAATGAGTACTCCTTTCATTCCAACCGAACCTCCTCAAACTACAACCTACAAAGAAATCCGTCCAACCTAACAGTTTTACAATACACGATTCACAAGGCTTAACAATCATAGTCCAACAATTATTGTTCAACAACCAAAAAGTATCACGTATGTCAATCACAAGTGTCAAATGGATCAATCGAAAGTATCAAGTAGATCAATCACATGTGTCAAATGCATCAAATAACCATAATAAAACTCTTGCCGGAGCCTTTTCCCTTCGACATAATATCACTAGACGAAGAAATTTCCCTTTGGTACAATATCAGTAGCCGAACCATTTCCCTTTGGCTTTATATCATATCACTACACAAAACCCTTTCCCTTCGGCTTTAGATCATATTACTAGCCTGAACCATTTCCCTTTGGCTTTATATCATGTCAGTTGGCTGAACCATTTCCTTTTGGCACAATATCACTAGCCTAAACTATTTCCCTTCGGATTTATATCCTATCACTTGCAAGAACCATTTCCCTTCGGCTTTATATCCTATCACTTGCAAGAACTATTTCACTTCGGCATAATCATCACATGTCTCATTACGGTGCAAAGAAATCAATGCAAATAAGAAATTTCACAACATAAGGAGGACACAACAACTCAAGCAATTTGAGTCCATAATAATGCCATCAAATCATTTCATGAAACAACAAATTAGTGTTTATAACAAGGCAATTCACAAAGCATTATGATCAACACGTTTCCTTTTTCATTAATCCCTTTTTATTCATTAAGATCAATCAAGTGGAAGTATTAAAACCATCACCTCATTCCCATTACTTTCCAACACACATAATGAATGGAAATACACAATTCCACTAGTTATATAAGGTTTAGAAATCCCTGGCCTCAATTCAATCAAAGGTCAATCAAAGATTTGAGCCTTCCCTTTCTGAACAATGTCCAAAGCCACATAATTTAATTCAATTAGTAATCACAATACGATTCCAGAAATAACAGCACCCATATCATACACTTAGAAAAAAATGGGTCAAATCAACTCAAAAACCCAATTCTAAAATGAAGTTTGAATAAAAAAATCTTTACTTGAAAACATTACCCAAGGTATTTGGAACTTATTGGTGAAAATCATTTCAAAAATGGATTATAATTTAGCTCAAAATCACCATTTTATTAAGTTCTTGGGTTTTTGAAGAAACCCCAATTATCATTCCAAAAACCTTAATTTGAACACTTAAATTCATTAATAATAATGGGTAAATGAAGATTTAAGATTAGGAATTGTTACCCAAATGTTTCTTCTCAAAAACCTTGTTTAGATAGCCACTCCAAAGCTCCAAAAACTCAAAATAGAGAAATAAGGTTGTAACCCTGATTTTGAAAATTGATTCCGGCCAAACACAAAATCTCTTCATGATCACGATAACCAAGGCTTCGCGATGAGTTAAAGGTAACTCATTAAAGTTTGACCATCACGATTACGGCTGGGACTCACGCGATTATGATAACCAATTCACATGGAACTACACGGTTGCGTTGGTTGGCTTGCAATCGCGATAAACAAAATATATTGCACCAGAAACTATAAACTAATAATCACGCAAGGAATAAAATGTCCCAGAAATGACCTTCGAGATTTGTTTGGAACCTCGAGTACACCAACCACATATGTCAATTGACTAAACTCGATGTTCCTGTCTTAGTGAAACCATCGAAACATAAATTCGAGGTCTCCTTGAGCTGAAACTCACGAAAGTCACCAGAAATTACGCCTAAAAAGGCCAAATCAAGCTCGAGACCTCTAAAAAAAACCAAGATCTCACCTAGGACTAATATCATCCCTGAATCCAACGGAAATCTCGAAATTCTGATCTTAGCATACAAACCCCGATTAACCCAAAGGCTAAAATTCCATAATTTTTCAACTTAGGACCTCAAATCCTCAAAAAGATCGTGAATTTGAAACGAACAATTGTATTCCCTCAATTTCCACATTCTTGAACTGAATGAATCGACATAATTCCATTCTGACACTCGTAACTCCTAAATATACCAAAAACTACTTCTTAACAACTTTAGCCTTTCAAATTCCAAAATTTAAAAAATTTCAACTTTTAACTCTAAACTCAAAACCTATTCCAAAACACATTCAAAAATTACTCGTGACTAATATTGGGAGAGGTACAATGGTAATTTTATGAGAATTTTAAAAAATAACCGACTGAGTCATTACATTATTCACCACGAAAAACCATGTTTTCCCTCAAACATAATGTAAGAGAAAGTACCCGAAGCCTCGAAAAGTTGAGGATATTTTGCAGGCATATGAGACTCTGTCTCCCAAGCCACCTCACTAACTGAATGGTGCTTTAATTGCACCTTCATTGAAGTAATCTTCCTAGTCATAAAATTTTGAACTTGCCTATACAAGATGGCTATAGGCTCATCCTCAAATGAATCGACTGGACCTAATACTACTCAATAAAGTGAAAGCAGATGGGACTCATCCGGCACATACTTTTGAAGCATGGAGACATGAAACATAGGATGCATAGCTAACAAGCAAGGTGGCAAGGCCAACTTATAAGCCACCTCTCCCACTCGACTCAAAATTTCAAAAGGGTCAATAAATCAAGGGCTAAGCTTTCCCTTCTTAACAAACCTCATCACACCCTTCATGGGTGACACTTGGAGCCAAACATGATCACATTCGGTAAACACTAGGGTTTGAACTCTCAGGTCTGCATAACTCTTTTGTCGATTCTGTGCTATAAAAAATCTACCCTAAATGATATATACTTGCTCCATAGCATCACTAAGAAAGTCTGTATCTAAGGAGTTTATCTCCACCGAATCAAACCAATTGATCATAGATATACACTGTTTACCACACAACGCCTCAAATGAGACCATCTGAATACTTGAGTGACAACTTTTGTTGTAGGAAAACTCTGCTAAAGGAAAATGTTGATTCCATCTAGTACCAAAATAAATAACATAAGCTTGGAGCATATCCTTTAACAGCTGAATCATCTGCTCAGACTGACCATCCGTCTGAGGGTAAAAAGTTGTACTCATATCTAACCGAGTACCTAAACCATGGTGCAAAGCCTTCCAAAAGTGAGAAGTGGACAATGCTCCTCTATCAGAGACAATAGAAAAAAAACTCTATATAGTCGCACAATCTGACTGATATAATGCTGGGCTAACTTCTCTGCTGTATACTTCACCTGAATAGGTATAAAATGGGCAAACTTGGCTAGCCTATCAACAACCACCCAGATTGTCACGACCCAAGCCTAGGGCCTAGATGTGACCGGCGAATGGGGAACCCGAAGGAACCCCAAACAAGCCTCATAGCGTATCATTACACATTCTTGGTCGCGGAAGCAATTAAATGACCATAAGCGATAAGCATAGTCCAGGGGAAATCGGGACTAAGGGAGCAAGAAGAAAAAAAAGAAATGATACATAAATACCATAGATGAGTCAAGCTCAAGCATAAAACACAACTTGTCCAACACCACCTCTGAACATGAGTACTTAGCGGGGGGCCAAGACAAACTACCGGGCTCACCCTCATAGTCAAAACATAACTAGAAAGGAAAAGTTTTATACATAGCAAAAGATCATGAGCAACGTCCCCGAAATGGAGAACTCACCAATAACCACTATAGAAAATCGTACTAGCCACGCGGAGGAGGATGGTCAAGCGGTGCTCCGGTCCCTACATGGTGACATCATGTAGGCATAGAGTATGCGTTAGTACATTTGAATGTACTAAGTATATGGGATGCAATGCAATGCTACATTAGATGGACATCATAGGAAAAATGCGTAATCATACCCAATAGATAGCATATTAATGAAATGATATGTATAATGATGCTTACATAAAATCATATTTAGTGGGACGTAGTACATGTGTGGCGAGTGACCATCAATATAGTATTTCCAAGGTCTACCACCCCCTTGGAGAGGCGAAAGAGGTACAACCCCTCAATATGGTTACACGGGCCCACCACCCCCCGTGCTAGGACCAAGGTACAAACCTCGATATGGTTACACGGGCCTACTACCACCCCCGTGCTAGGGACCAAGGTACAAACCCTCGTATGGTGTTACAACGAGCCTACCAACCCCGCGTGCTAGGGAGCAGGTACAAACCCCTCGATATGGTTTACTACGGGCTACCACCCCCCGAGCTAGGGACCAAGGTACAACCCCCTCGATATGGTTATACGGGCCTACTACCCCCGTACTAGGCAACCAAGGTACCAACCCCTCGATACGGTTATACGGGCCTACTACCCCCCGTACTAGGCTTGGTCGACTCACAACACTTATTTAGGGAAAATCATATACATGTGTCCATTTCATCATCATTTCAGTAATTACATAACCATCCGTCTCATAGGACGTACCTTGGACCTTCCCTTTCCTAAGAATTCTATAAATGGCATTTTATCAAACACATGGTGGGCAATTGTTCATGTAAATGAAATCATGTATTTCAAGAATACTAATTCAAACCAATTCCAAAATCCATATAAATCAGCCCACCAACAACATACATATATATATCAACCTTCATAATTTGATCATGGAAGCATGTAAACCATAAACATCACATAAAAATTTCATTTCATGATAATATGCAAAAAGGACCATAATAGGGTGTGTAGTAGTAATTCCATAATTCAAGAGTTCATAATTGATCATGAGGACCCATAAACTTGAAGTAGAAATAGAGGATAAATGGTTGGACTTGTGGAAAGGAAGATTTCCACAATCAAACCCACATACCTCAACTTGGGAGAATCCTTGATGAAGATTGGAATGGAGAATCGAAGCTTGAGATTGAGTCTTGAATCCGGAATTAGAGCTTGAGATGTTTGAATTTGTTTGAAGATCTTGGTGGAATTTTTGGAGAGGGCTTAGAGAGTGTTTTTGGAGTTTAGAAAATGACTAAGTATGGGACATATCCCCTTTTTATAAAAAATGACTCCAACCCGCCAGAAATTCGCTCACTGAATGGAATCTGCACAGACAGGTTTTACGAAATGGTCATAACTCCCTCATCCTAACGCGGAATAAGGTGAAACCAAGTGCGTTGGAAAGCTAACTCAAAGAGCTTTAATTTGATATGTTGCAGCCCTTCCAGTTCCTTGTGTGCTAAGAGATATGCCCCTTTAAAGTTGACCCTCAAAATCGCAATTTTGGCGATTTTTGAATTTTGATACGGTTGCTCTAAAATTCGGGTTAGACCCATTTCCCACTCAATTTGACCCCACAAATAAGAATATGAAGTCGAATTTCCGAAATCATGCACGGATTTTGAGATATATGGAAATTACAATTATAGGTGTTTCCGAAGCACATTTTTCGGGCATTTTTGGGGTCGTTTCAATATCTCCCCCTTGGGAACATTCGTCCCCGAATGTTAAAGAAACGTACATGAGAGACACAAACATGGAAATTTCAGCCCACATAAGGATGCAACAATGCACTTACACCTTATTTCAAAACACCTCAAAGCATAGTTTGTAAAAACCACAATCGAACCTGTCAACTTAAGCAATGAATGTATGCAATGACAAATGGGGGCTGAACTTAAGACCTGAGATTTTATAAAGGGCTTAAGAACTCAATACTAGGCTCGAGTGGCGTGGTAAAAGATACAGGAATTCGCCATTGCATGGTCCGCTTCGGCCCTCCCAATAGCAACTTCAACTTGTTGATTTCTCCGAAAGGACTTAAATGGAAGCCACATCCTTTGTTTCTCAACCTCTTCACTTGTCTATCTAAAATCTGACCCGGAACCTCTTCATAGGTCAAATTATCTTCAACAACACCCACAACATCAAAAGACACCATGGCATTCGGATCACCCACACACTTCCTCAACATAGACACATGAAATACCGGATGAACCAAATCCATCTCGCTAGGCAATTCCAACTCATAAGCTACCTTGCCAATACTCCTCATCACCTTATAAGGACCCACGTATCTTGGGCTCAACTTGCCCTTCTTACCAAAACGAACCACACCCTTCATGGGTGTCACCTTCAAATAAACCCAATCACCAACTCGAAATTCAAGAGCCCCTTCTCCTCGCATCGGCATAGGACTTTTGGCGACTTTGGGCCATCTTCAACCTTTCTCTAATCATCCTAACCTTCTCAAGAGCCTCCATAACTAGGTCTGGTCCTAACAAGGCCACCTCACCAACCTCAAACCACCCAACCGGTGATCTACAACGCCTCCCATAGAGAGCCTCAAAGGAGCCATACCGATGCTAGAATGATAGCTATTGTTATAGGCAAACTCAATCAATGGAAGATGATCATCCCAACTACCCTTAAGCCCCAATACACAAGCCCTAAGCATATCCTCAAGTGTTTGGATAGTCCTTTCGGCTTGTCCATCCGTTTGCGGGTGAAAGGCCGTAGTAAGCTTAACTCTCGTCCTAAGACGCACGCTTTGACATAAGACTTCCAAAAGTGTGAAGTAAATTGAGTACCCACGGGCCGATATGATGGATAGAGGATCCCATCCCATGCAACCTTACCAAGTCATGAATATATAACCTTGCATAATCTTCCGCCCCATATGTTGTCTTTACCGGTAGAAAATGAGCCGATTTTGTCATCCTATCAACCACCACCCAAATAGAATCAAAACCTTTTTCTAGTCTTGGGTAAACCAACTACAAAATCCATATTAATTTCTTCCCACTTCCAAGTAGGGATCTCTATGTCTTGGGTTAGACCACCCGGCCTTTGATGTTCGGCCTTGACTTGTTGACAACTATGACAACCGGAGACGAATTTGGCAATGTCTTTCTTCATGCCTCTCCACCAATACACATCCCTCAAATCTCTATACATTTTGGTGGAACCGGGGTGGATGGAATAGGAAGAATTATGAGCCTCCTCAAAAATTTTCTCCCTCAAACCATCAACACAAGGCACACACAACCTACCTTGGTACCTAAGGGCACCATCTCCCCCTTGGGAGAAAACTTCCACCTTGCCCTCTTTCACCAAGGCCTTCAATTCAAACAAGTAAGAATCAAGATCTTGTTTTGCTATCACCTCATCAACCAAGGAAGACCTAGCACCATCAACAACGACCACCCCACCATTACCAACCTCTTCCAACCTAACCCCCAACCTAGCCAACCGATGTACCCCCCTAGCCATTTCCCTATCACCAATATCAACATGAGCTAGGCTACCCATAGACACCCTACTCAAAGCATCCGCCACCACATTAGCTTTACCGGGATGATAAGGCACACTCATATCATAATCTTTAAGAAATTCTAGCCACCTTCTTTGTCTCAAGTTGAGATCTTTTTGGGTGAAGACATATTGGAGGCTCTTATGATCGGTGAACACATCGACATGTACCCCATACAAATAATGACGCCAAATCTTTATAAGCAAACACCACGCCGGCTAATTCAAAGATCTGCGTAGTGGATAGTCTTTTTCATGCACTTTGAGTTGGTCTAGAAGCATAGGCTATCACTCTTACCATTTTTGCATTAGGACACACCCAAGCAACTCTAGAAGCATCCACAATACACAACAAATCCCTCAAGGCCCATCCGGTGGACAATAAAGGGAGGCGGACACAAGTTTATCTTTCAAGGGTTTTGAAAACTTCCTTCGCACTCGTCGGTCCACTCAAACTTAGCCTTCTTTGTGTCACTTTATCATGGAGAAGCAATAGAAGACAACCCATTCACAAATCTCCGGTAGTAACCCGCTAAGCCCAAGAAGCTCCTAATATCCGACGGGGTCAATGGCCTAGGCAAATTTCTAATCACATCGGTCTTCTTAGGGTCTACCTTAATACCATCCCCCGACACCACATGACCTAGGAAGGCAACCTCCCCCAACCAAAATTCACACTTTTCATACTTGGCATACAACTTCTCCTCTCTTAATCTTTGCAACACAACCCTCAAGTGACCCATATGTTCTTCCTCACTATGCGAATAGATTAAAATATCATCAATGAAAACCACAACAAAGGAATCAAGGTAGGGTTTAAAGACCCTATTCATTAGGTCCATGAAGGTATCCGGTGCATTGGTCAACCCAAAGGACATGACCACAAATTCATAATGTCCATACCTAGTCCGGAAGGCTGTCTTGGGAATGTCACCCTCCCTCACCTTCACTTGATGATACCCGGACCGAAGATCAGTCTTAGAGAAGTGGCTAGCCCCTTGCAATTGGTCGAACAAGTCATCAATCCTAGGAAGAGGATATTTATTCTTGACGGTGACCCTATTGAGTTGCCGGTAATCCATACACATCCTAAGGGACCCATCTTTCTTCTTCACAAACAACACCGGTGCACCCCATGGTGATTGGTTAGGCCTAATAAAACCCTTCTCCAACAAGTCCCTCAATTGTTCTTTCAACTCCTTTAACTCCGCCGGGGCCATACGGTAAGGGGGAATAGAAATGGGTTGAGTATCGGGGAGGAGGTCTATGCCAAAATTTATTTCCCTTTTGGGAGGAACATCGGGAAGGTCATTAGGAAAGACATCAAGGAATTCATTTACGACCGGAACCGACTCTATAAGAAGGGTTTTGGACTCCACATTCCTAACCCTCACGAGGTGATAGAGACACCCCTTAGAGATCAACTTACGGGCTTTAATGCAAGAGATGAATCTATCCTTGACTACCACATTTTGGCTTTCCCACTCAAGAATGGGTTCACTTGGGAATTGGAACTTGACCCTACGGGTTCTACAATCAATAGAAGCATAGTATGCATGCAACCAATCCATCCCAAGAACAACATCAAAATCGACCATGTTCAATTCAACAAGATCACAAGGCAATATTTTATGCAAGATGCAATTAGGACAATTTCTATAGACCTTCCTAGCAACAATATATGCACCAATAGGAGTAGACACCTTATATGACTCACGCAACGAGTCGGGCTCGTCTTCCTCTTGTATTAGGCATGATCTAGCATAACAAAGAACAACCGTTAGGGAAGAACTTAATTCAACTCTACAGCACGACTTAGAACATGGAGAAGGGAAACATTTCCTAAAACGTCTCATAGCCTCCTAGTCATAGTTGTGGTGCACAACACAACCATGAATCGGACTCTAATCAACGCGGTGTGTTGGACTCCGAGGATCATTCAACCTAGTGCTCAGATACCAAGTTTGTCACGACCCAAGCCTAGGGCCTGGATGTGACCGGCGAATGAGGAACCCGAAGGAACCCCAAACAAGCCTCATAGCGTATCATTACACATCCTTGGTCGCGGAAGCAATTAAATGACCATAAACGATAAGCATAATCAAGGGGGAAATCGGGACTAAGGGAGCAAGAAAAAAAAGAAATGATACATAAATACCATAGATGAGTCAAGCTCAAGCATAATACACAACTTGTCCAACACCACCTCTAAACATGAGTACTTAGCGGGGGCCAAGACAAACTACCGGGCTCACCCTCATAGTCAAAACATAACTAGAAAGGAAAAGTTTTATACATAGCAAAAGATCATGAGCAACGTCCCCGAAATGGAGGACTCACCAATAACCACTATAGAAAATCGTACTAGCCACGCGGAGGAGGATGGTCAAGCGGTGCTCCGGTCCCTACATGGTGACATCATGTAGGCATAGAGTATGCGTTAGTACATTTGAATGTACTAAGTATATGGGATGCAATGCAAGGCTACATTAGATGGACATCATAGGAAAAATGCGTAATCATACCCAATAGATAGCATATTAATAAAAATAGTATGTATAATGATGCTTACATAAAAATCATATTTAATGGGACGTAGTACATGTGTGGCGAGTGACCATCAATATAGTATTTCCAAGGCCTACCACCCCCTTGGAGAGGCGAAAGAGGTACAAACCCCTCAATATGGTTACACGGGCCTACCACCCCCCGTGCTAGGGACCAAGGTACAAACCCCTCGATATGGTTATACGGGCCTACTACCCCCCGTACTAGGCAACCAAGGTACCAACCCCTCGATACGGTTATACGGGCCTACCCCCCCGTGGGGACCAAGGTACAAAACCCCTCGATATGGTTACACGGGCCTACCACCCCCCGTGCTAGGGACCAAGGTACAACCCCTCGACCGGGCCTACTCCCCCCCGTACTAGGCAACCAAGGTACCAACCCCTCGATACGGTTATACGGGCCTACTACCCCCCGTACTAGGGAACCAAGGTACCAACCCCTCGATATGGTTATACGGGCCTACTACCCCCCGTACTAGGCTTGGTCGACTCACAACACTTATTTAGAGAAAATCATATACATGTGTCCATTTCATCATCATTTCAGTAATTACATAACCATCCGTCTCATAGGACGTACCTTGGACCTTCCCTTTCCTAAGAATTCTATAAATGGGCATTTTATCAAACACATGGTTGGGCAATTGTTCATGTAAATGAAATCATGTATTTCAAGAATACTAATTCCAACCAATTCCAAAATCCATATAAATCAGCCCACCAACAACATACATATATATATCAACCTTCATAATTTGATCATGGAAGCATGTAAACCATAAACATCACATAAAAAATTCCATTTCATGATAATATGCAAAAAGGACCATAATAGGGTGTGTAGTAGTAATTCCGTAATTCAAGAGTTCATAATTGATCATGAGGACCCATAAACTTGAAGTAGAAATAGAGGATAAATGGTTGGACTTGTGGAAAGGAAGGTTTCCACAATCAAACCCACATACCTCAACTTTGGAGAATCCTTGATGAAGATTGGAATGGAGAATCGAAGCTTGAGATTGAGTCTTGAATCCGGAATTAGAGCTTGAGATGTTTGAATTTGGTTGAAGATCTTGGTGGAATTTTTTGGAGAGGGCTTAGAGAGTGTTTTTGGAGTTTAGAAAATGACTAAATATGGGACATATCCCCTTTTTATAAAAAATGACTCCAACCGCCTAGAAAATTCGCTCACTGGAATTGGAAATTCTGCACTGACAGGTTTTACGAAAATGGTCATAACTCCCTCATCCTAATGCGGAATAAGGTGAAACCAAGTGCGTTGGAAAGCTAACTCAAAGAGCTTTAATTTGATAGGTTGCAGCCCTTCCAGTTCCTTGTGTGCTAAGAGATATGACCCTTTAAAGTTGACCCTCAAAATCACAATTTTTGCGATTTTTGAATTTTGATACGGTTGCTCTAAAATTCGGGTTAGACCCATTTCCCACTCAATTTGACCCCACAAATAAGAATATGAAGTCGAATTTCCGAAATCATGCACGGATTTTGAGATATATGGAAATTACAATTATAGGTGTTTCCGAAGCACATTTTCTGGCATTTTTGGGGTCGTTTCAAACACCCACTGAATTAGCCTCGGTTTAGCATCCTTCTTAGCCATTAAATAATAGATAGCTGCATGGTCAGTGTGTACCACTGCTTTAGTTCCTAATAAGTAAGCTCAGAATTTCTCGAAAGCATACACTACAGCCAACAATTCTTGTTCGATAACAGTGTAATTTTTTTGAGCCACATTTAAGGTCTTGCTAGCATAGTATATTGGGTGAAATAAAATGCCTCTACGTTGTTCCAGAACAGCACCCAAGGCAATACCCCTAGCATCACACATTAATTCGAATGGACTACCCCAATCCGGGAAACAATGACCGGACCCGACACAAGTTTCTCCTTGAGACACTCAAAAGCAATCATATAGGCTTCATCAAACAAAAACACGCTGTCATTCTCTAGAAGTTTACATAGTGGATGAGCTATCTTAGAGAAACCCTTGATAAATCGCCTGTAAAAGCTTGCGTGTCCTAGGAAATTCCGATACCTTTAACTGAGACAGGGGGTGGTAGCTTAAAAATTACCTCAACCTTTGCTTGATCTACTTGTATACCTTTCCCTGAAATTTGGTGTCATAAAATAATCCCTTCTTTTATCATGAAATGACATTTCTCCCAATTAAGTAAAAGGTTAGTTTCGACACATCTTTGTAAAACTTATCCTAAGTGTTCAAGGCATTCTTCAAACGAGTCTTCCACTACGGAAAAATCATCCATAAAAATCCCATAGAGTGCTCAACCATATCAGCAAAAATTGATAGCATACACCTTTGGAACGTTGCTGGTGTATTACATAGCCCAAAAGGCATGCGTTTAAATGCACAATTTCCGTAGGGACAAGTGAAAGTCATCTTTTCTTGGTCCTCCGGGGCTATAAAGATTTGATTGTACCCGGAATACCCATCAAGGAAGCAATACAATCCACGCCATGCCAACCTATCAAGCATCTGGTCCATGAAGGGCATGGGAAAGTGATCTTTCTCGGTTGCCGAATTCAGCTTCCTATAGTCCATGCACACCCGCCAACCAATAACCGGTCGCATAGGTACAAGTTCACTTTTTTCGTTTGGAACCACAGTCATACCCCCATTCTTTGGGACACATTAAACTAGGCTTACCCACTTGCTATCCGCAATGGGATAAACCACACCTGTATCTAACCATTTGATTATCTCCTTCTTGACCAGTTCTTGCATTAGAGGATTCAACCTCCTTTGGTGCTCGACGCTGGGCTTACAATCCACTCCCAGCTGAATCTTGTGCTTACAAATACTGGGAGGAATCCCTACAATATCAGCAATTGTCCACCCAATAGCTTTAATGAACTTTTTCAGCACATTCACAAGTTCATGTACCTGCCCTTCAAGTAAGTCTGTTGCAATGATCACCGGCAAGGTATTATCAGCCCCCAAAAACACATATCTAAGATATATCTAAGATGTGAAGGAAGAGCTTTCAATTCAAGCTTTGGGGGTGCTTCAATGGATGGCTTCGCGGGAGGACTTTCTCTGTTTTTCAGATCAATCTCAAGCTTCGAAGGAGTTTTTGAGTAAGAACCTAAACCCGTTAAAGCAGCCACTTCATCATAATCTTGAATCTCCTCCCCATCATAGTTCAACAAGACCGCAGCTAAAGATTCACCAATACAAGATATTTTGCCCATACTAGCAACCGCTTCATCAATCATATCAATAACAGACACCACATGGATATCATTGGGTTGCTTCATAGATTTACACATGTTAAAAGTTACTTCCTCCTCATTAACTCAAAATTTCAAATCGCCACTCTCCACATCAACCAAAGCTCTTCCGATAGCCAGGAATGGTCTACCAAGAATAATTGGGATCTCGGCATCCATCTCACAATCAAGAATAACAAAATCCGCCGGAAAAATAAACTTGTCAACTCTTACAAGAATATCATAAAGAACACCGATGGGTCGCTTGATAGAACGATCCGCCATGAGAAGTCACATTGTTGTGGACTTAGGCTTGCCTAGTCCAAGTTGTATGAAAATAGCATACGACATCAAGTTAATGCTAGCCCCCAAATCACACAAAGCTCTAGAAAACTTGAACACCCCAATAGTGCAAGGTATTGTGAACACTCCTGGATCATCCTTTTTAGCAACCACATTTGACATAATAGCACTACAACTATGGGATACTTCTACCATTTCAAAGTCCATACTTCTCTTCTTCGTGACCAATTCCTTCATAAATTTAGCATACTCCGGCATTTTTAGTAGTGCATCCACCAAAAGGAGATTAATTGAGAGAGACTTAAAAACAGAAAGGAACTTTTGGAATTTTGCGTTGTCATCTCTTTTCTTCAACCTTTGTGGGAATGGAGGGTTAACCTTGGGCAACGGTTTGGGAGAAACTGATTTAGACACATCCTCTACCTTTGATGTATTGGTTCTACCGGCATTAACACCATTTGGAGGAATGACATCTTTGTTGGGCCTATTATCGTTCACATCATCCTCAATACCATAATCATCATTCACACAAGGTGGAATTTTACTCCGTTCAGCCCCGTTGTTCTCAACTACATCGCTACTCAAAACCTTTCCACTTCGAGTCACAATCGCCATACATTGAGCATTCTCATTCTTTGGATTGGCTAAAGTATCACTAGGAAGGCCACAAATTTGTGTCTGACTCAGTTGAGTGGAAATTTGGACCGCTTGAGATTCAAGTGCTTAATTGACGGAGAGTGAGAAGTCATTGTTTGGTTTAGAGAGGAGAAATCTGCTTTCATCTCCTTAAGTACTTTCTTAGAACCTTCTACCTTGGCAAAATGCGAACAAACATATCTTCAGTTCTAAAACTCTTAGGATCGGTCTTTGGTTCGGTAACTTTAGGACGATCATGTGGAGGCACATATCGATCTCGCTCACATTCCCTCCATTTGGTACCTCGATCACGCCACTCACGATTATCTCTCCAACCTTGATCTATGTTCCAACCTTGGTTCCCACCCGACTTTTGATAGCTCGGCCAAGAACCCAACATTTGATTCAACACAAATTGAACTTCTTCGTTGTACATGGTTTCAAATGGAGCATCATCTGGGCTCGTTGCAACTGCGTTAATGGCTTTTGATCTCACACCCATGACATGCTTTGTTAACAAATCCATCTAAATCATCATATTTGCCATATTCGCATCACGTTCATGGTCCTTCTCAATTTGCTCCTTAGTCATTCCGATTGCCAGAGGTGATACTTGATCTTCTCTTGTATGCCAAGGCCGGTTGATCTTCGTCACATCATCAAGCAATGCTGATGCAATAGGAAATGGTCATCTCATGATTTCACCTTGAATCAAACGATCGGAAATAGACTTGTTTACCGAATCAAGGCTATGGTAAAAATATTGCAAAAACACATTTTCAGGAAACCCATGAGTAGGACATTGTAGAAGACGCTTTTTGAATCGAAGCCATGTCTCACGGATAGGTTCACCATCAATTCTCTTGAAGTTCTGAATACCATCTCTCAATTTCACAATCATCAAAGGGGGAAAGAATCATTCAAGGAATGCTTCTGTTAGCTCCGCCCAAGAAGTAATTAAATCTTTTGGTAATTCAGCCAACCACTTCATTGCCTCCCCATTTAAAGATAAAGGAAACAACCGAAGTCGAATTGACTCTTGAGAGATGTTCTTGAATGTGAAAGGGTTGCACACATCCAAAACGTTCTAAAGATGTTCATGTGGATCTTCATGAGCAAGTCCTCCAAATGAGCCTTTCATTTGCAATAGCTGAATCATAGCTTTGGTCACATGAAATATGGCATTACCCACAGTAAGGGGCAAGTGTATAGCTCCAGCATTTCCCACTTGAGCTACATTGAAGTCATTCAGATTACCAATGTCATCATTCACATTACGTATTTCATCCTTCTGACCAACAACACTATCAGCTTCACTCATTTGTATCTATTGAAAATAAAAAAATGAAAAGACTAATAAGTAAATTCGACTACAATCAAACTAATTCACTCAAATACGTCGATATAAGAATTCTACACACCATTCCCCGGCAATGGCGCCATTTTTGATAACGTTCAACTGCACCAATCACAATTCGAGATATAGGCGGTCGCTAGCAATATAAACCCAACGAGGAGTTAGGGTCGATCCCACAAGGAATGGCACTGAGTATAGAATTCAAATACGAAATAATAAAGTGATCTAGCCTTTTGTAGAGATAAACAATTGAATCGATGCATAAAATAAACTGCCAAGTTTCAATTATTGATGGAAAAGATTTTTAAATGATTGATTTAAGCAAACACGAGCTAAAGAGAGATTTAACCAATAAAGATTTTTGGATCTTATGGATGTGTGAGTGTTAAAATACCAATTTCACTAAATGGGTCATTACGAATTGCATAGAAAAGTTAAAATATAATGGGTAGGAAAGATTACAACTATGATAGTTATTCAATTTTCGACAGAAAAAGATTTTTAAATGACTGATTTGAGCAAACACGAGCTAAAGAGAGATTTAACCAATAAATATTTTGGGATCTCAAATACTGGCAAATTCTTAAAACAATTCACAATATCCATCATAAAATTGTATCACATAGAAAAATATAAAATTTGAGCAACTTTGTAACATTGAAATCAAATATCATATGATTGTGACATTAAACTATACAAAATTGAATGTTACCTTTACGAGGTTAATTCACGATAACCAAATGACTACAATCTACTGATTTCCAAAGTTAACAAAAGCTAACTTTTAGGGCCACGAATTCGAAACCACGAGTAACATCTTAATCTCAAACTTAATTCTTGGTATGTTTTCCTCCTGCGTTTTATTTTTACTCTTGTGCATGTGATATTTTCTTTTTTGAGAGTGTTTTTGTGTATGTCAGGGAGTATCTTTTCTTTGGAGTCTGTACGTAGGAGAGTATTGGGAGTGGGGAATAGGGAATGCTGGTTGTAGTGTATATGTATTGGGTGTGTGACGTGTGTGTGTGTGTTGTGGGATATTAGTGTGGTGTTGGGTAGTTTAGGGGAAAGTGGAAGGAAAATAGGAGGTAGTGGTTTTAGGGGGAAAAATTGATTTTATTGATAAAATAAAATGATATATAATATAATAATAGAAATGTTAAATGGTTGATTCTAAATAAATATAATTAATAGATATACTAAAATCCTTAGTTTATTTATTAAAACTTAAAAAATATATTTTAATATATTTCCTTCTTTGTTTTTAATAATTGAAAACAGAACTTACCCTAAAATGTGGTTCTATTTTATGTTGTTTTCAAATCCTTTAAAATAAGATAAAAAATAGAAAGTACTTAATTTAGATTCAAAATAAATATTTTAACATTAAAAGGTGTAGAACTTTAAGTTTGGTAAAAAATTAGGTGTTCACACCTACAACTCATATGTTTGTGTAGAAATCTAATCTTGTTGTTACAGATTCGAAATATGGGATGCAACACAGGATGATTTATGTTCAGATTTATGATTTATAAATCCTATATGTTCAAATGTTAGTGATTTGATTATATATTTTTGTACAAAATGTACTTTGTGGTGATTCTTGATTATTTGCAACCTTAAAAGATATACCTATATCTTTCATGAAGGATATAAAGTCAAGTTTTGCTGTTTTGTTTTTCAAAACTAAGTTACGAGATGAGATACTAGGCTGGCCAGATTTACTGTTTTGGGAGCATAGTCATATTTGTATAGGCTAGGCTTACTTGTGATGATAATCTTATTTTACGTCAACGTTATTGAGCTACTAGAAGTTTAAGAAGTTATTTAATTGTAATTTTAAGGTTTTTTATGCTCGTGTACAAGTTGAGGACCTTGATGCCTTTGTTGGTCTACAGTTTGAACTCTTGATGTTGTGTTGGACGATTTCTATGCTAAAAGATTGAGGTTTGTGTATAAACTCATACTTGTACTCTTGTCACCTGCTAGTATATTTGAAAGGTTATTTTGGTACCTTGGTTTCTCCTTGTCTCTTTTTCATGTCATGCTGGTATCCTTGGAGACTTTCAAGGCACTTGTGTAACTCGCCCACTTGTACAAAATGCTTGATCACTTGGAATTCATGTTGGGACTTTGTCCTTCTTGTAGATGTGACTTTGTCACTATTGGCATACCTCCTGATACAGATCTTTTGCCATCTTGAATCTGGATTTTTGGTTCGTCTTAAGTATGGAAGTTGTCCATTTTAAGTATGAAATAGAAAGCCATTTTTAATACGGTTCTTGGTTCTCATGATTATTGGGCTTTGACCCTTCTTTATACAGGGTTTTTGTTCCTCTTGTTACTTGATTATGATGGGTGTGACGGCAGGACGTATATACTTGGCCAGCCTTGTTATGTGACCTCTTGTGAGATAGTGCTATGAGCATTCTTGACACTTAAATCTTTAAATATCAAACTTGATACTCTTGATATATTGTTTACTGGATTTATTTATTATGTTTCAATTGTGCTGCTCATGACTTGAGAAAGGTAACTTGGAAAATCTGATGGCTCCAAACCTATAGTTTTTACACCACTATGCTTTATGCTTAGCGATAGTTGTTTCTATCATAGGAAATGTTCGAGAGGATACATGAAGCTGGCCATTGGAGATGGAGTTTTTGAGAGCTTTAAGGAAGATAACATTTGAACATAGTTATCTAGATTTTGTAGAAATCTTGAGACTTGTGTATGAGCCATGTGTTGTACACTAGCATGTAATTTTTTAGGCTGGTTTGATCATGATACCATGGGCTGTAACTTAAGTTTTGCGACATATTTTTTTGTTTTGGGGCGTGTAAACCCCGGTCTTTTAATATACTAAGTTTACTATTTCTTTTAAATGTTTGTATGAAGCATGAACTTGCTAATTTTGGTATTCTGAAGTTGCTAATAGTTTATAACGTGTTTGGTAGTCATATGTATAGTACATGAAAATCTCTTAGCGTATTTGTTTAAATTATTTTGAAAGATTCTTCCGCTATAAATTGGCACACTTACCTTGTTTAAACTTGAGATCAAATAAATTTCTAAATGACAAGACGTCATATCTTTAACTATTTTTTTGGGCCTAATTCCTCTGTTAGATTATAGTTAATATGTCCTATGTTATTGTCTTTTTAATGTCATACGTAGTACATTAGCTTTCTTTTTAAGAAGTAACATTAGTCCGAGAGGGTTGCTACAAGTGTTGGTATCAGAGCCTAAGTTTGTGGTTCTAGGAATTTTGTGGTGAATTTATTTTATACTTGTTTTACTGTTGAGAAGGTTCTGGTTACATTATTTGTTCACTTACATCGTTTATAATATTTTTATTGCATGTAGAGTGCATATGCATCATGTACATGTTCCTAATGCAATGTGATCTTCCCTTTTGAAGGAAATAAGTTATGGCCACTTCTTCTAATAGACCTATGGATGCTGCTCGGGAAGGTTCAGGTAACTCTATTTTCGAACTTCATGCACTCGAAGGGGTTGGAGAACATTTCTCAGATCAATATGTTCCCCATACTAGTGGGTCTGAAGTGGGAAACCATCAAGGTGTAAAAGATGGTCCACGTCCTCATATGAGTCATAGTACATAAGATATGAATCCTCCTTCCAAACAAATGGCGGACTTCTTCTACCACATGGCTGAATGGATGCATCATCCCAACGGGATTAATTTTGAGAAAATGAGGAAAATGGATGGAGTGGAATTTGAAGGCAATGTTGATCCCACTGATGCTGAACAATGGTTTGAGCACATGGAGAGGGTGTTCGAGCAGTTGGAGTGTTCAGATGTTGCCAAATTTAAGTATGCTATCTCACTTTTACAAAAGGATGCTTACGATTGGTTGGTTAGTGTTCCGAATGCGAAGGTAAAACCTCCCGTTCTTACTTGGGATGATTTTCTTAAGGAATTTCGTACGAACTATGTTCCACCTGCCTATTGTGATGCAAAGAAAAAGGAGTTTTTGAGTTTAAGGCAACGAGGCATGTCTATTACTGAGTATCAACAGAAGTTTCTAAGACTCTCTCGTTTATGTTTAGAGGTCAATTTGTTTCTTATCTAAAAGCGAGAAAGATGATCTCTAAGGGGTACATTTACTATCTTTTTAGGGTGAGGGATATAGATTTCGAGACCCCTACTCTTGAGTCGGACCCCGTTGTTAATGAGTTTTCGAAAGTGTTTCCCGATGACTTGCCCGGTATTTCTCCCGAAAGGGAAATAGACTTCGGTATTGACCTTCTCCCAGATACGCAACCTATTTCTATTCCTCCTTATAGAATGGCTCTGGCAATACTTAAGGAACTAAAAGAGCAGTTGAAAGACTTGTTGGAAAAGGGTTTTGTCCCGCCAATTATTTCTCCATGGGTTGCTCCGGTCTTGTTTGTAAGGAAGAAAGATGGTTCACTCCGTATGTGTATCGACTATCGCCAATTGAACAAGGTTACCATTAAGAATAAGTATCCTCTACCAAGGATAGATGACTTGTTTGATCAACTTCAATGGGCTAGTTATTTCTCTAAAATTGACCTTTGTTCGGGTTATCACCAATTAAGGGTGAAAGAAGATGATATTCTGAAAATGGCTTTCCGGACTAGGTATGGTCACTACGAGTTCTTGGTAATGTCGTTTGGGTTGACAAATGCTCCGGCCACATTTATGAAATTGATGAATAAAGTGTTTAAGCAATACCTTGACATGTTTGTGATTGTGTTTATTGACGACATTTTGATCTATTCAAAGAATGAGGGTGAACATGTTAATCATTTAAGGATTGTGTTGCAAGTCCTCAAGGACCAACAACTCTTTGCGAAGTTTAGAAAATGTGATTTTTGGTTAAGGTCCGTGACTTTTCTTGGTCACATTGTTTTCGGTAAGGGCATTGAGGTAGATCCTAAGAAGACAAAAGCGGTTAAGAATTGACCTTTATCACCTTCGGATATTCGTAGTTTCTTGGGCTTAGCCGGTTATTATAGGAGGTTTGTTGAAGGGTTTTCTTTGAATGCTTCTCCATTGACGGCTTTGACTCAAAAGAAGGTTAAATTTGTGTGGTCCGAGGCATGTGAGAAGAGTTTTCAAGAGTTGAAGGATCGACTTACTTCGGCTCCGATATTGAGTCTACCAGAAGAATCCGATGGTTTGGTGGTTTATTGTGATGCTTCGAGAATAGGCCTAGGATGTGTTCTTATGCAAAATGGGAAAGTCATTGCTTATGCTTCAAGGCAACTTAAGGTGCACGAAAAGAACTATCCTACTCATGACTTGGAATTAGCGGCAGTTGTGTTTGCCTTGAAAATATGGCGACACTATTTGTATGGGGTACATGTAGATGTCTTCACCGACCATAAGAGTTTGCAATATGTGTTTAAACAGAAAGATTTGAATCTCCGCCAAAAAAGGTGGCTCGAGTTGTTAAAAGACTATGATATGAGTGTTCTTTATCACCCCGGTAAGGCTAACATGGTGGCGGATGCTCTTAGTATCATCTATGGGTAGTGTTGCTCATGTTGAGGATGGTAAGAAAGAGTTGGTTCGCGATGTCCATATATTGGCTCGATTGGGTGTTAGATTGGTTGATTATACTAAGGGTGGTGTTACGGTTCACAAGGGTTCCGAATCCTCTTTTGTGCATGATGTGAAAGCTAAGCAAGGTCTTGATCCTAACTTGATTGAACTAAAGGAAGCGGTACTCCAGAAGTCGATAGAGGTTTTCTCCCAAGGGGGAGATGGTGTGCTTCGATATCAAGGTCGTTTGTGTGTTTCCAATGTAGAGGGCTTAAGAGAGCAAATTTTACCGGAAGCCCATAGTTTTCGATATTTCATCCACCCAGGAGCTACCAAAATGTACCGTGAACTGCGAGAAATTTATTGGTGGAATGGAATGAAGAAAGATATTACGGAATTTGTGGCTAAGTGTCCTAATTGTCAACAAGTGAAAGTTGAGCATCAAAGGGTGGGAGGTTTGACCCAAGATATTAGTATTCCTACTTGGAAGTGGGAAGATGTTTATATGGATTTTATTGTGGGTTTGCCTCACACGAGGCGACAATATGATTCGATTTGGGTTGTTGTTGATAGAATGAAAAAGTCAGCCCATTTCATTCCCGTCAAGACTTCTTATTCGGCAGAGGATTATGCTAAGTTTTATTTGAGGGAGATGGTTAGGCTGCATGGAGTGCCTTTATCCATCATCTCCGATCGTGGTGCACAATTTACTTCTCAATTTTGGAAGTCGTTCCAAAAAGGTCTTGGTACTCTTGTTAAGCTTAGTACGGCCTTTCATCCCCAAACCGATGGGCAAGCGGAGCGTACTATTCAAACTTTGGAAGATATTTTGAGAGATTGTGTAATTGATTTCAAGGGTACTTGGGATGATCGCTTGCCTTTGATTGAGTTTGCTTATAATAATAGCTATCATTCTAGTATTGGTATGGCTCCATTTGAGGCTCTCTATGGTAGGAGGTGTAGATCTCCTATAGGTTGGTTTGAAGTTGGTAAAGTTGCTTTGATAGGCCCGGAGTTGGTGCATGAGGCTAGGGAGAAAGTTCGCCTTATTAGAGAAAGGTTGAAAACTGCCCAAAGTCGACAAAAGTCCTATGCCGATGTTAGAAGAAGATAATTAGAATTTGATGTTGATGATTGGGTTTACTTGAAAATCTCACCCATGAAGGGTGTAATGAAATTTCGGAAGAAAGGGAAGCTTAGTCCCCGTTATGTAGGCCCCTATAAGATTTTGAGATGCATTGGTAAGGTTGCTTATGAGCTTGGCTTGCCTAATGATTTGGCATTAGTGCATCCGGTTTTCCATGTCTCATTGTTGAAGAAGTGTGTTGGTGATCCGACCTCTATAGTGTCATTAGAGAATCTTGGCATAAAGTATAGTCTTTCCTATGAAGGAGTTTCGGTTGAGATTTTAGATCGGCAAGTCCGGAAGTTAAGGAATAAAGAAGTTGCTTCTGTGAAAGTTCTATGGAGGAATCAATTAGTGGAGGGTGCTACTTGGGAGGCCCAGGCCGATATGATGTCCCGATATCCTCATCTCTTTCCTTCCGATCCTACTCTAGCTTGAGATATCTTGATCCTCATGGTTCATTCTTTTGGTCTCATGTGTCATAGTTGATTGCCATGATTCCTTGATTATGCATGTTCATAAAGAGTCTTATATGATTATGTGCATTTGACTATGAGTTGCATAAAGTCTTCATGATATGATGTGTTGATCATGCTTTAGCTTGGAGTTGATGTTTCCTTCTCGGATATGTGCACTGATGTGATTGCATGCTAGGTTGGGTTGTTAGTCCATGTCTATTACGCTTCTCATGATGTCTTGATTCTCATTCGAGGACGAATGTTCCCAAGGGGGAGATATTGTAATACCCCAAAGCTTCCAAAGAACTTAAAATGTAGAACTCACCTGAAGACAGTGACCTACGGAGGACACCTACAAGCCGTAGATGGATTGACGGGCCATAGGTGGGGACCGTCAATGGCACTATGAACTTTCAATATTTTCAAGTTTCTTAGCCTTGACCTACGGGATAGCAGGACGGTTCGTAGTTCAGTTGGCGGGCCGTAGATGGGTTCCGTAGATGCCTTCCAAACATAGCCAAATTTTCAGCCCAAAATGAACTTTCTGAATCAATTGACGGAAGAGTAGGACGGTCCGTCAATTGATGTACGGATCGTAGATCCTGTCCGTCGATTGGCCCCGACAGTTTTTAATTAAGGGTTTTTTGGTCTTTTCTCTAATTGTTTACCTATTAAGCTAAGTCGGTTATACCCTTAATCTAAGAGCTATAAATACTTTCTAAGACAAATTCCTTTCATTCTAACTCATTCCTAAACTCTCCTTTCAAATATTTCTCTCTCTAAAAGAAACTCTCTCAAGCTTCAAGGAATAAGAAGAAGCTTGAATCCTCCATTGAAGACTTTCAATCTTCCCCAATTTCTTGTGGATTTATTTGAGGTATGATAGTGTTCACCATTAGGAGTCCTTTCCTCCAGTGGGTCCTCTCTCTTGTTCATGTATTTCAAAGGTTTACTCTAACCCAATTGAATTAGGGTTCATGATCAATCATTGTGGGTTCTTCAATTATGATTCCAATTATTGATTTTATGATTCCTAGTGCACGATCTAGCGTGATAAAGTAACTTAGTGTACGAATTAGTGTGAATTACATGATTTGATGTAAAGATTGCATGAACCCCCATGATCCCAAGCTAATTCTCCCCAATTTGATAATCTATTCTTTGATTGTTGGGTTGAGCTATGATTTGATGAAGTTTATGAATTCTCTAAGAAATCAAGCACGAATTATGAATGAATTGAGGATAAACTTATGAATTTAGCATGTTCAAGTCAAAAACATGATTTTCCTCTATTATGTGAGTTCCTTCAAGTATGGGTAAATTGTCTTAATTATGGCTTTCTAAGCATGATCTTGCATTGAATTGCATGATATGAGTTGAACTTGCATGAACCCATATGAACTCTATGAACTATGAAATATGAGCATGATGAATTAAGGGTGCTTTGAGAGTAAAGTACCAAAGTTATGATATGATGAAGCTATGGTTGAGTAGTGAAAGGTTTTCTAACGTAATTATCTCACTATGATAAAAGAAGAACAAAGAGGTGCTTACCCATGTTCTTAAGGAGCTATTCTAATGACGTAAGCTTGGACAAAGTCTGTGGAAGGTGAAACATCTATCAGCATGATTTTACCTTGAATTGGTAACCCTAGTTGTACCTTTTCATATTTAATGATACAAATATGTTAATGACTAATCCGTGGTAATTATGCTTAGCATCGGTGGATATTGAGATGGAAGCCCTCCCGTTAGTAAAGGCCGGGTCTTCTAGTGAAAGCTCTCCCATTAGTAGAGGCTTGGTTTTGTAGATGGAGCTCTCTCGTTAGTTGATGCCGAGTCTCCTAAAGCAATATCTATCCCATAAACTATGTTGCCACCATAGGATGTTGTCTTTAAGTAGACAGTAGCTAGTGGATCCACATAAGCTAAGAAGTTCATGGTCTTACCTTGGCAAGTAGGACACCTCTTTTCGGTGTGGGGTAGACACCAGATTCCATGTTGATTGCCCACATGGTCTTACATATCAGTTAAGGTTTTTCCCCACAAGTTAATGAACAAGTGTTCTCGTGATGAAGTAAAGAAAAGAAGGAAAGATGATTTAGCTTGCTTTCGCCTTGATATATACTTTATGTTTCATGTTTCTCATCTTTATCATGTTTTTAGCTAGGCCATTGCATGTCATGATTATGTCTCTCTCTCTAGCATGATTTATATGTTTGTGTGCATTGCTATCATACTTAGTACTTAATTGTGCTAACGCATACTTTTGCCTACATTAACTTCTTTGGTGTAGGACGTGGCGATTCACCTTCCACTTATGGCTAGAGCTTGATTAGAGAGTTGATAGAGAGGTGGTGAGTCCTCATCCATCCGAGGACATAGCCTAGCTCTTATTTCTTTTTCATGTATTTCCTTTCAGTCTTTGAATTGTATTGGGTTAATCCCAAACCTTGTTCTTTATATTAGATTGGCTTTGAGACATGAGATGTAGACTTCCGCTATTTCTTTTAAAAGCTTTGATATGAAATTCTCTTTCAAACTTTTATTCTCTATTATCTTGTATGTAATGTATGCTAAGTGGCTTGTATGAGTCCTCCCGGGGTCTTGTACACCATGTCACATCTAGGGGGTACCTTGGGTCATGACACTGTGGTTGTCTATGGCAGTTCTAGAAGTGTTCTCAAGCTCAGTTAGTTGTTCCTTAACTCTTTTGTGTATCAATCAGGCTTATGGGGGTCTGTTAGGGTTATTCACTTTAAATTGCTAAGGAGTGCACCTTCTGGGCTTATGGGCTCTATTTAGGATTTAGTAGGCTATTTACTTTACTGTCTGTTCTTTTCTTAGCTCATCTGCTTGATAGTTAGCATTTCCATCACTGTTCCTTCCCTGTGGGTTCTTAAATTTTCCATTTCTCTTTTCAAGATTATTTTTACTTTCCAAACTTAGACCGCCTATGATACCTACTAGGTTCCTTTTGTTTTGATACTCATACTACAATCTGCATCAATTTTTGTGATGTAGGTTCGACCACCAGTTATTAGCATTGAGATCAAGCCAGTTGCAGGGATATTTGGAGGCAAGGATAAGATTATGGCGTTCTGGATCATGCATATCTCCTTTTGTTCTAGTATTGGCTAATCTTTTGTTTTGAGACATATCTGTATATTTTTGTCCACTTTTGGGACTTGTATTCTTTTGTAGCTACTCTGTACATGTGACTACTAGGTTTTGGGAGATGAATCTCATTTTGGATTATATATATTTGCTTCTATTTCTCTTATCTTACGCTGCATTCTTAAATTTATTTCCTTTACAACTTGTTATTTGTTGTTTCTACTCGGTATGCCTGTTAGTCATCGTTCTAGGTTACAGGTTGACTTACCTACTAGTTGGTTGTAGTTGGCGCCTTCATGACTCGAGTTTTTGGATCGTGACACTATATTATCTTAATTAGTATAAGATAATTCAAGATATCCTATGTTGCAAATAAATAACTAAAAATTAAATGAAAAGAATTAGTTGACACCCTTGTATTTGTGTAGAGAAACATATATATAGATATTTTAGTCTAGAAGATTATATTTGAGATCATTCCTTTTATTATTATTTTTGGATGAAAAAGTATGCTCTGTATATAAACAAATTTATGCAAGGTCTATCGTATTTATAAAAACATAATATCATAATTTATATCGACACGAGATTAGATTTATATATATATATATATATATATATATATGATTTAATTAGCTTACTAAAGAGACATTATCTATAGGTTAAAAAAATTATAATCTATTTTGAAGTTGTTACGACATTTAAAGTAGTTTAAATAAGGAAAGCACTAAAAAAGCAAAAATTTAGTCAAATTTAAAGTAATAAATATTAGGAGTTCTTACCACTTATAATTAAGTAAAGGCTATAACTTTAATTAATTTTAAAGTCCAAAATATCAGTATAAAATTAAACAATTATTTGAAAAAATAGTATATCACAATTTTGTCTATAGTAGATTTTTTTAATGATGGAAAAAAATTCCAATCCACATTTATATGTACCTTCATACATTTAATATAACTAGATTCATAGTACGTGTATTGCATGTTCTTTAGACATATCAATATATAATATATGTTCATTAAGAGTATACATGAAAGAATATATGTAATGACCCTCTAGGTCATTGCCTTCTTTTTCTGATCTTTTCCGTGTTTAGAGCTTTTATGTCGCGACCCCAAGTCATTCATGACGTGATGTGACTGACAGTTACTTCGTCTAATCGTTTGTTTTCTTTTTGTGCAAGTTTTCATACTTTGGAATTCCGTATGTATGAACAGTTGATTTTGATTAAAACTCCAGAAAAATGGTTGCAAAATGCAGTTCTCACGGTACTGTTAGCTTCAAAACATTGAGTTTGATCTGGAAGGAACTTTCATGGATCTTGAGGCTTTCAGGCTCATACCAAGTCCTTTGTGGAATTTGTTTTAAAATGAAGATTGGGTGTGGGACCCACTTTTCATGGAGACGACCTCGATTGGAAGTTTCCACACTTTCGTAGAGTCTGAAATGCTGAATTTGAGGGGTAGCATATCTCGTTTGCACACACGGGGTTCTGAAAGATGCCCAAGCACCCCGTCGAGGATTTAAAGTCGGGGAAAACTAGATGATGCAGCCCAACATCATTCTTCGTGTTCGAGTGCCTATGGGCTGCAAATGCAAAATACATTGCATTGGCCTACGTGTTCATGGGGAGCAGGCTGCGATTGTGAAGGCATGGTGTGTTGCAAAGCACGATTGCAAGCCACCCTCCGCATTTGTTATGTCTTGCGTCTTGGTGGGTCACGATCGCGAAGAGCATTTTTACTGGTCTTTTAAATTAAGACCATTCGTGAATCCGCTGAGTCTAAAGAATTCTATTTGTGTTATCTCGAGCTTCAAACCTCTATATTGACTGATTCCAGTTGCATTATGTCCAGCCTGATCAGGGCTACGTGTAGGAGTGATTAGGGATCTTCAAATAGCATTTCTTTGAGGTAATTCTCGATTTGAAGGGGCTTCCTAGGCTCTTTAAATAGGAGAATTGTTGCATTTTGTCGTTTGGGCTGTTTTTGAGCTTGTATTGTGTCTCATTTTAAAAAAAGAAGTTTAGTAAGCTCTATGGGTCCTTTTGACAGAGTAAATTTTGGGATTCTTGATGCGGGTCCCATATTTCCATTTTCACTAGATTTTTGGTCCATCTCTAATTATTACAATTTTGGTGCCTAAAATTTCACACTGATGTTGTGATTGATATTTTGATAGTGTGGAGGTATTCGGAGGTGTTTCGGGAAGGAAAAACACCTATGCATTCGATTCGTAGCGCATGTTATTGGCATCGAGGTAGGCTATGATATACTTTCTTAACTAGGTTCTATTAGATAATGATTACAATGGATTGCATGTGATGTAGGATTGTGCTTGTTGGGTTTTAGATTTCCTTGTGTTATATTCTACTTTTTGCGATGGAACCACCAGCACCCTTATCAGGAGTCCGACTACCTCTACTTGTCAGAGCTCTACCTCGACTTCTAGCATGAGGTACCATTGACCTAGTGGAGATTGAAGAATTGGGCTAGGGTCAACCCCGATCCTACGTAGGACACTGGCGTGAGAGATGATCTTGGTCTCCATAAGTATAACAAACCCTCAAGTGCAAAAATTGATGCGAAGACCCAAAGGAACTAGTATGCCTACCCCAGCCCGCCGGTCTGCATTGTCATCCATAATAACTCTGAATCACACCATAGGGACTAGGAGATGTCTTGCCACCATCAGATGTCTGGATCGCCACATGGGCTCTCTTCTAACGCTAGAAGGAACCTCTCCTTCTGAAGGATCCTCTACTACTAGAAAACTAACCTAAGTGTGGGCCCTTTTAGCAACTCAACAATCTCTAGTAACTCTCTACATGTAGTAAGAAACTCATGTCCATCCTTGCTCTTTCCAACCTGAAATTTAGGTTGATCCATCTTTCTGAACTTCTTGTATCGGTGGTGCTCATCCCCAGTAAAAATAATTGGAGGTGCACCTTGAATTCCAACTCTCGGTATATGATCACCCTCAACCTTATGACCCACTGGTGGCTACCACATCAGACCCTGAACAACTAGATCCTGAGCCCCAACTTTGGTTTGAGATTCCTCTAGTGTGCATGTCGCACTCCCACTCTGAGTGAAACTCTCAAGTACGCCCTATACCCTAAATTAATTTTCCTCAACCAATGGTGTAGCCACTTACTCCGGAGGAACCTGTTCCTCTCGAACATCAATCTCTTGCCCGGGAGAGAGACCTCAACCACAACCTCTCACTGGTGCCACTCCACGGGCATGACCTCTACCCTTAGCTAGGCTCTACCCCTACCCCTTGCTGGGGTGTCAACAACCGGCTCGGGTACTAGCTCCCCTCCTCTACCACCAAAAGTAGATCTCATCCTCGCCATCTGCAAAAACAACATGCGAAAACTCAAAACTAGCAAAGGTAACCACGCATGGTAAGAATAAAAGAACAAAAGAAAGTTTCCCAAATGTCTTCATACCCTCTTGAAGGTAAGCAACAAACGTCTCTATGCCTATCCTCGAGACTCTAATAGGCTTGGCTTGTACACAATGAGATCTATGAAACCTTGGCACTAATACGTTTTATCACGGCCCAAAACCATGCGTGATGGAACCTATCTAATCCCACAAAGATAGGTTAGTCTAAAACCCAATAGAAGAAATAAATGTGGAAGTAAAATAGAGTAAAGAGTTAGTGTAATAAAAACATTTGGGATAAATATATCCTAACTCCAAACCCCCCCCCCCACAGGACTTGTGTCACGTGTACAAGCCTCTAAGTATTACATTAGAATCAACAAAAATACAAGTCTGAATATCTTTGTGTCTAGAACAGAACAAAAAAAGACGAAGTGACAAGCAACTACCTCACGAACCACTCAAGAAAGCCTCAGTCGAAGGTATGAATAAGTAATCAAGATGGTCTAGGGTCGTACTACAAAAGTATAAAATTAAGGAGTAAGAACTAAACAACAACAGTACTCAGCAAGCAAACCTAAATAACTCTAAGTAAAGTGATATTGAACACAACTACTCCATCCATACCATCTGAACCTCCATAACTACTACCTGCATAGAGCCAAACATCCCAATATAATAGTTCTCACTCAATAGAAATAGAGAACATATAGAACATAATAGCTTGCACCTTCACACATATAGCCATATCACCACAATCTTTCACAATTCAACAACTACAATAACATATCATCATTCACGAATAGAAAGAAACAAGATAAAGTGCAATGCAATGTAGTACAATGTCATATATAGAGTGATACATATCTGTCCTAATGATACACACCCACTGAATCATAGACCAGGACCTATGTGAGACATATCAGTCCATCTAGCTGCCATGATTTTACCTTGAATTGGTAACCCTAGTTGTACCTTTTCATATTTAATGATATAAATATGTTAATGACTAATCCGTGGTAATTATGCTTAGCATCGGTGGATATTGAGATGGAAGCCCTCCCGTTAGTAAAGGCCGGGTCTTCTAGTGAAAGCTCTCCCATTAGTAGAGGCTTGGTTTTGTAGATGGAGCTCTCTCGTTAGTTGATGCCGAGTCTCCTAAAGCAATATCTATCCCATAAACTATGTTGCCACCATAGGATGTTGTCTTTAAGTAGACAGTAGCTAGTGGATCCACATAAGCTAAGAAGTTCATGGTCTTACCTTGGCAAGTAGGACACCTCTTTTCGGTGTGGGGTAGACACCAGATTCCATGTTGATTGCCCACATGGTCTTACATATCAGTTAAGGTTTTTCCCCACAAGTTAATGAACAAGTGTTCTCGTGATGAAGTAAAGAAAAGAAGGAAAGATGATTTAGCTTGCTTTCGCCTTGATATATACTTTATGTTTCATGTTTCTCATCTTTATCATGTTTTTAGCTAGGCCATTGCATGTCATGATTATGTCTCTCTCTCTAGCATGATTTATATGTTTGTGTGCATTGCTATCATACTTAGTACTTAATTGTGCTAACGCATACTTTTGCCTACATTAACTTCTTTGGTGTAGGACGTGGCGATTCACCTTCCACTTATGGCTAGAGCTTGATTAGAGAGTTGATAGAGAGGTGGTGAGTCCTCATCCATCCGAGGACATAGCCTAGCTCTTATTTCTTTTTCATGTATTTCCTTTCAGTCTTTGAATTGTATTGGGTTAATCCCAAACCTTGTTCTTTATATTAGATTGGCTTTGAGACATGAGATGTAGACTTCCGCTATTTCTTTTAAAAGCTTTGATATGAAATTCTCTTTCAAACTTTTATTCTCTATTATCTTGTATGTAATGTATGCTAAGTGGCTTGTATGAGTCCTCCCGGGGTCTTGTACACCATGTCACATCTAGGGGGTACCTTGGGTCATGACACTGTGGTTGTCTATGGCAGTTCTAGAAGTGTTCTCAAGCTCAGTTAGTTGTTCCTTAACTCTTTTGTGTATCAATCAGGCTTATGGGGGTCTGTTAGGGTTATTCACTTTAAATTGCTAAGGAGTGCACCTTCTGGGCTTATGGGCTCTATTTAGGATTTAGTAGGCTATTTACTTTACTGTCTGTTCTTTTCTTAGCTCATCTGCTTGATAGTTAGCATTTCCATCACTGTTCCTTCCCTGTGGGTTCTTAAATTTTCCATTTCTCTTTTCAAGATTATTTTTACTTTCCAAACTTAGACCGCCTATGATACCTACTAGGTTCCTTTTGTTTTGATACTCATACTACAATCTGCATCAATTTTTGTGATGTAGGTTCGACCACCAGTTATTAGCATTGAGATCAAGCCAGTTGCAGGGATATTTGGAGGCAAGGATAAGATTATGGCGTTCTGGATCATGCATATCTCCTTTTGTTCTAGTATTGGCTAGTCTTTTGTTTTGAGACATATCTGTATATTTTTGTCCACTTTTGGGACTTGTATTCTTTTGTAGCTACTCTGTACATGTGACTACTAGGTTTTGGGAGATGAATCTCATTTTGGATTATATATATTTGCTTCTATTTCTCTTATCTTACGCTGCATTCTTAAATTTATTTCCTTTACAACTTGTTATTTGTTGTTTCTACTCGGTATGCCTGTTAGTCATCGTTCTAGGTTACAGGTTGACTTACCTACTAGTTGGTTGTAGTTGGCGCCTTCATGACTCGAGTTTTTGGATCGTGACACTATATTATCTTAATTAGTATAAGATAATTCAAGATATCCTATGTTGCAAATAAATAACTAAAAATTAAATGAAAAGAATTAGTTGACACCCTTGTATTTGTGTAGAGAAACATATATATAGATATTTTAGTCTAGAAGATTATATTTGAGATCATTCCTTTTATTATTATTTTTGGATGAAAAAGTATGCTCTGTATATAAACAAATTTATGCAAGGTCTATCGTATTTATAAAAACATAATATCATAATTTATATCGACACGAGATTAGATTTATATATATATATATATATATATATATATGATTTAATTAGCTTACTAAAGAGACATTATCTATAGGTTAAAAAAATTATAATCTATTTTGAAGTTGTTACGACATTTAAAGTAGTTTAAATAAGGAAAGCACTAAAAAAGCAAAAATTTAGTCAAATTTAAAGTAATAAATATTAGGAGTTCTTACCACTTATAATTAAGTAAAGGCTATAACTTTAATTAATTTTAAAGTCCAAAATATCAGTATAAAATTAAACAATTATTTGAAAAAATAGTATATCACAATTTTGTCTATAGTAGATTTTTTTAATGATGGAAAAAAATTCCAATCCACATTTATATGTACCTTCATACATTTAATATAACTAGATTCATAGTACGTGTATTGCATGTTCTTTAGACATATCAATATATAATATATGTTCATTAAGAGTATACATGAAAGAATATATGTAATGACCCTCTAGGTCATTGCCTTCTTTTTCTGATCTTTTCCGTGTTTAGAGCTTTTATGTCGCGACCCCAAGTCATTCATGACGTGATGTGACTGACAGTTACTTCGTCTAATCGTTTGTTTTCTTTTTGTGCAAGTTTTCATACTTTGGAATTCCGTATGTATGAACAGTTGATTTTGATTAAAACTCCAGAAAAATGGTTGCAAAATGCAGTTCTCACGGTACTGTTAGCTTCAAAACATTGAGTTTGATCTGGAAGGAACTTTCATGGATCTTGAGGCTTTCAGGCTCATACCAAGTCCTTTGTGGAATTTGTTTTAAAATGAAGATTGGGTGTGGGACCCACTTTTCATGGAGACGACCTCGATTGGAAGTTTCCACACTTTCGTAGAGTCTGAAATGCTGAATTTGAGGGGTAGCATATCTCGTTTGCACACACGGGGTTCTGAAAGATGCCCAAGCACCCCGTCGAGGATTTAAAGTCGGGGAAAACTAGATGATGCAGCCCAACATCATTCTTCGTGTTCGAGTGCCTATGGGCTGCAAATGCAAAATACATTGCATTGGCCTACGTGTTCATGGGGAGCAGGCTGCGATTGTGAAGGCATGGTGTGTTGCAAAGCACGATTGCAAGCCACCCTCCGCATTTGTTATGTCTTGCGTCTTGGTGGGTCACGATCGCGAAGAGCATTTTTACTGGTCTTTTAAATTAAGACCATTCGTGAATCCGCTGAGTCTAAAGAATTCTATTTGTGTTATCTCGAGCTTCAAACCTCTATATTGACTGATTCCAGTTGCATTATGTCCAGCCTGATCAGGGCTACGTGTAGGAGTGATTAGGGATCTTCAAATAGCATTTCTTTGAGGTAATTCTCGATTTGAAGGGGCTTCCTAGGCTCTTTAAATAGGAGAATTGTTGCATTTTGTCGTTTGGGCTGTTTTTGAGCTTGTATTGTGTCTCATTTTTAAAAAAGAAGTTTAGTAAGCTCTATGGGTCCTTTTGACAGAGTAAATTTTGGGATTCTTGATGCGGGTCCCATATTTCCATTTTCACTAGATTTTTGGTCCATCTCTAATTATTACAATTTTGGTGCCTAAAATTTCACACTGATGTTGTGATTGATATTTTGATAGTGTGGAGGTATTCGGAGGTGTTTCGGGAAGGAAAAACACCTATGCATTCGATTCGTAGCGCATGTTATTGGCATCGAGGTAGGCTATGATATACTTTCTTAACTAGGTTCTATTAGATAATGATTACAATGGATTGCATGTGATGTAGGATTGTGCTTGTTGGTTTTAGATTTCCTTGTGTTATATTCTACTTTTTGCGATGGAACCACCAGCACCCTTATCAGGAGTCCGACTACCTCTACTTGTCGGAGCTCTACCTCGACTTCTAGCATGAGGTACCATTGACCTAGTGGAGATTGAAGAATTGGGCTAGGGTCAACCCCGATCCTACGTAGGACACTGGCGTGAGAGATGATCTTGGTCTCCATAAGTATAACAAACCCTCAAGTGCAAAAATTGATGCGAAGACCCAAAGGAACTAGTATGCCTACCCCAGCCCGCCGGTCTGCATTGTGATCCATAATAACTCTGACTCACACCATAGGGACTAGGAGATGTCTTGCCACCATCAGATGTCTGGATCGCCACATGGGCTCTCTTCTAACGCTAGAAGGAACCACTCCTTCTGAAGGATCCTCTACTACTAGAAAACTAACCTAAGTGTGGGCCCTTTTAGCAACTCAACAATCTCTAGTAACTCTCTACATGTAGTAAGAAACTCATGTCCATCCTTGCTCTTTCCAACCTGAAATTTAGGTTGATCCATCTTTCTGAACTTCTTGTATCGGTGGTGCTCATCCCCAGTAAAAATAATTGGAGGTGCACCTTGAATTCCAACTCTCGGTATATGATCACCCTCAACCTTATGACCCACTGGTGGCTACCACATCAGACCCTGAACAACTAGATCCTGAGCCCCAACTTTGGTTTGAGATTCCTCTAGTGTGCATGTCGCACTCCCACTCTGAGTGAAACTCTCAAGTACGCCCTATACCCTAAATTAATTTTCCTCAACCAATGGTGTAGCCACTTACTCCGGAGGAACCTATTCCTCTCGAACATCAATCTCTTGCCCGGGAGAGACACCTCAACCACAACCTCTCACTGGTGCCACTCCACGGGCATGACCTCTACCCTTAGCTAGGCTCTACCCCTACCCCTTGCTGGGGTGTCAACAACAGGCTCGGGTACTAGCTCCCCTCCTCTACCACCAAAAGTAGATCTCACCCTCGCCATCTGCAAAAACAACATGCGAAAACTCAAAACTAGCAAAGGTAACCACGCATGGTAAGAATAAAAGAACAAAAGAAAGTTTCCCAAATGTCTTCATACCCTCTTGAAGGTAAGCAACAAACGTCTCTATGCCTATCCTCGAGACTCTAATAGGCTTGGCTTGTACACAATGAGATCTATGAAACCTTGGCACTAATACGTTTTATCACGGCCCAAAACCATGCGTGATGGAACCTATCTAATCCCACAAAGATAGGTTAGTCTAAAACCCAATAGAAGAAATAAATGTGGAAGTAAAATAGAGTAAAGAGTTAGTGTAATAAAAACATTTCGGATAAATATATCCTAACTCCAAACCCCCCCCCCCCACAGGACTTGTGTCACGTGTACAAGCCTCTAAGTATTACATTAGAATCAACAAAAATACAAGTCTGAATATCTTTGTGTCTAGAACAGAACAAAAAAAGACGAAGTGACAAGCAACTACCTCACGAACCACTCAAGAAAGCCTCAGTCGAAGGTATGAATAAGTAATCAAGATGGTCTAGGGTCGTACTACAAAAGTATAAAATTAAGGAGTAAGAACTAAACAACAACAGTACTCAGCAAGCAAACCTAAATAACTCTAAGTAAAGTGATATTGAACACAACTACTCCATCCATACCATCTGAACCTCCATAACTACTACCTGCATAGAGCCAAACATCCCAATATAATAGTTCTCACTCAATAGAAATAGAGAACATATAGAACATAATAGCTTGCACCTTCACACATATAGCCATATCACCACAATCTTTCACAATTCAACAACTACAATAACATATCATCATTCACGAATAGAAAGAAACAAGATAAAGTGCAATGCAATGTAGTACAATGTCATATATAGAGTGATACATATCTGTCCTAATGATACACACCCACTGAATCATAGACCAGGACCTATGTGAGACATATCAGTCCATCTAGCTGCCATGAAATGTTTGCCTAACCCTTCATTATAAAATCTACCACGGAACGTATGGCCCAACCCCTTATTATAGAATTTACCACGGAGCATGTGGTCCATCCCCCTGTTTATCATCATTTCCACAAGGTATCATCACAATAGTATTATAGCACCAATGCAAATATATATATATACAAATGTTCGATGAAATGACACAACCTTCACAATAACAAGCCCAACACAAATAATCTTGGCACAAAATCAAGAGTGAGTCAACACAACATTTCAATGACTCATCGTACATCATTTATTACAATATCAATAAGATTCTTCTTCTACCCCCACATTATCATTACTAGAACATACTCATAAATTCAAAATATGCAAATATATGAAATCCTTCACTAATTCCCATCACTTCTAATTACATAATGGCGTACTGATGAGTTTGATATTTTTACTCATTTGAAGCCTTTTTAGTTTAACAAATAGTTTTCTCAATACCTATTTATGTCCTTATATGATGATATTTGATTATTTTGCTTCTATGAAGGTTAAACGACAAGGCAGGGATGAATCTATGCAAAAGAGGCCAAAAAAATTGAACATACTGTAAACTCCCAGCTGAGGATCACTTAGTACAGTGGGTGGATCACCCAATATGTATGGACCTCACCTAAAGTGATATTGTTTACTTCTAAAAATATTCAAGGTAGGTCAGCGGAGTATAGTGTAAATGGTGATTCACCAAAGTAGTTGGTCGAAGTTAAAGTTCCATCAACGAAAGTGACAGACTGCTGAGTTAAATTGAAGTCTCAAATGGGCAAACAAGGTGGTAATTGATAATTCACCAAATGTGAAAGGCAGATTCAGTCGAGCTTCCCAACTGAGGTTCAAACTCCTGAAGCATAAAGCCAAGAAAAGGCAAGCTGAAGAACAGAATGACGATCTATTGATTAAGTACGTGAGCCCGACTAATGTTACCGATTAGGTCATGCATAGAATTTCAGACTAATTTTTGGGGAAATTATAAATACCCCAAAGGATAGAGAAAATGCATCTCTTATCTAGCTTTTTCATTACTAAGAAAATAGACTTTTGAATATTAGCATTAGAACTTTACTTTTCTCTTAGTGTTGGGGTTTGGAACAATTTGTAATTTATAATTAAGGGTTCGATTCAGAGTGGCTATTGAAGATAATTGTTGATTATCAACACTTTAATGGATGAAAAACATAATTTATATAATTTCTTTTCCTTTTTTTGATGCTTGTCTAAAACCCTTATTCTAGGGATGTGATTATGGAGTTGAGTATTAACGAATTTAGTGGATCTACTATCTTTCTCTATTTTTCTGTTGTTTATTCATTGATTTGAGCTACTAGCATGGGTTCAATGTTTGGTCTAAGGTTGCAAACATAGTCCCAAGTTAGATCTTTGGTTGATGCTTGGAAGAGTTTAATTGAAGTGGGTAAATCGCTTGATACTAGCAAATTGGATTTGTATTTTCACATGGATGAGATCGAAAGAAGATTCCATGATATGATGTATTCTGATCAAAGAAAAGTTGTGTCATTGATGATTACCTAGCCTATCTAATATTATTTAGCATTATTGAGCAAGCACTTGTACCCCTATTTGATGTTGATACCAGCTCCCACACCGTAGATCGCCTTTTACTTGTTTAAATCCATGTTCTTAGTTGAATTGTGATAATTGATTTCAAAACCCTTATATTAAATTTGGTGGAATCATCCACCCTTTTGACCTAATTGCTACAATGAGTTAGTTTGCATCTTAATTTCGTAATTTAATTTTTTTGATTTATATCGCTCTTTGTGGGATTCGACCCTGAATCTTTTGTTGGATATTTATATTTCTAGAGATCGCTTACTCATTTAATTATTTTTGTGAGTAATTTGAGTGTTATCAAAAATGGCATCGTTGCCAGGAAATTATGTCTAAGAATTCAATTTGTGAACTAATTTGTTTGTAGTCAATAATTTTCTTTGGTGTTGTTATTGTGCTCCATTTGCAGGTGGAAACATGAGTGTAAATGATAGTGACGATGCTAGTCACTATGGGCCAAATGATAACATTGCATATATGAATGACTTGTACGTTAATATCGTCGACAGTACAGAAGCAATTCGATTACCTCTTACTACTGGGAGAGCTATGTTTAATGTAACCGGAACTATGTTGCAATTGCATCTAATGAGAGGGATATTTTGAGTTCTTGCTTATGAAGACCCCCATGAATATCTCTGAAACTTTGTGGACATTTGCGGGCCTTTCACTCTCAAGAATATTTCAGAAGAGTCCATTCATTTGAGGTTGTTTCCTTTCTCCTTAATGGGAGAAAAACCTAGGTGGTTTGCTGAACTACCACAACATTTCATAACTTTGTGGGAGGAACTAACAGAGGCATTCCTTGAAAGATTTTTTCCTTCTTCAAAGATGGTGAAACTTAGAGATAGCATCCAGAACTTAAAGAGAATGGATGGTGAGACTCTCCCTGAAACTTGGTTGCGATTCTAAAAGTTAGTGTTACAATGCTCGACACATGGTGTTACGAATAACTTGTTGGTGCAATATTTCTATCGTAGCTTTGATATAGTGAACAAAAGGTTGGATGACCAACTCATACAAAGAGGACTATTGTGACAACTATTTGATGAGGCAACAATGTTGCTTAACGAGAAGCGGCTAGTGACTGAATGATGCATATTTTGAAGCATTGTATAATGAAGAAGTGCAATATATGGGGAACAAAATGGGGCGTTCTCATCTGAACTATCCTAGACCGGGTGGGAACCAGGTTGGACTAAGGAAAGGGATAATGGTTGGAGAGATTGGCGAGATAGAGGAGGAAATTTGAGAGATCGTGAACCTGACAAGGATAGGTACTTACCACATCATGATCATCCCAAACCTAAAGAGTAAGCTGGAACGGAAGGAAATCGGACTAATTATATGTTGACTAGGATCTTTAAGAGGGTTTAAGGTTCCAACAATGTGTTGAAAGAATTTAAAAATGATTTCTCCATTTTGACTCAAACGGTTACTTCCCAATCCATGTCTATTATGCAACTGGAAATTTCAAATGTGTCAAATATCTGCTCATTTACATCCAAGGCAAATGGGAACTTTACTTAGTGATACGATCCCCAATCCCAAGAATGATGTTTGATGAGAGATAACTATGTCGTGCCACGACCTTAAATACGGTGCTTCTTGGGAGGCAAACCAAGATTTATTTATTTCTTTCAATAACGTTTGTTGTGAGTGCATGCTGGAATGAAGTCAAAAAATTGAAAAAAATAAAGTGGGCGACGAATACATCCATTCAGTGACTCACCGAGTTGGTTTGGTGGACATCGTTGCCTTCTTAGCCAAGAATTTTTTTAAATGGTACAGTCAACATTAGTATACAGGTACCTGGTGGTGATCTAGCGAATGATATTTTGCGAACATCATCGCGTCTGCCGAGTTGAACTTTAGGTTTGGGTATTTTTATTTGCATAATCAGTGAGCTTAAGCTCTTTCAAAAATTTGCAAAACTCATTCTGTGATGTTAGTCGTAGTCCGTCGAGTGCGTATAACAGTGGAAGGCCAAGGGTCTTTTTTCTTTTAAATATTTATCCTTTGATCTTTTTGAAATTTATCACTTCCTACACTCTCTACATTAGTCCAAATACTATTTTATGTCCTTTTTGCTTCCATTTTCTTTGGTGGAGTGCATGCTTAAATTTATTCTTGACCCAACTCGTTCTTCCTTTTTGTTCGAAGAACCCTTGCCTATTGAGGTTGGTTTTCGAGCTTAAAATTCTTGTTTTTCCTTGAAATATATGCTTATTGTTGTTTGAACTTTTGATTTTGCTTTTTTTAAGTGTGAATCATATGGATATGCATTAAATTTATCATTTGAACGTTACTGAAGTGCTCACCTAAAACGCAAACTTATGCCCATAAAGATATTTGAATGCCCTTACACCAAAAAGAATTCCACTCTCTTGCCCAAATTCAATTGAAGATCAATATTTTTGAATCAACACAACACTCACACTCTCAAAAGAGAAAGAGTTATCACAACTTTGCCCATAGGCTTGCCCGAGTTTTCCACCGAACAATCACAAGGTTCATGCAAGATCAAAAAAAACTTTAGAGGCTTGTAATGGGGCTGGGGTTTAAGGTATGATCAATTTTGGGTTAGAGGCTCTACCCTCGTGAAGCTTGGTTCCCAAATCACTTCTCCTTCCTTTTCTTTCACACTTTTCAACTTCTCAACTGATCTTTTGCCACTTTGTAGCACACAAAACACTTTTAGGAACATACCCTCTTATTTTTACGTCAATGCACAACAACACTATCTTATTTGAATCTTTTTCTTTTCATCTTCATATTTTTTATATGGAGGGGTTTCATTTTTTTTCCAATATTTTTAACGGATCAAGTTCACGAACCTATAGCTCGACTTCTTCCTTCATTCTCACCACACCCCCAACTTAGGCTTTTGGCCTGAGTTGGCTATTCAAACTAACCAATACTTCACGAAGGTTATAGGTGGGGGAGACACGACATTTTCAAAAGAATGGCTAAGGTCTTTGTGTTTGTGTTTCAATCAAGGAAAAGGATAGGCTCAAATGGGGCAAAGCTGGGTTCACACCCTCACAAGGTGGCTAACAAAGAAATAGCAATTAGGTTCAGCCTAAAAAATATATGCCTAAGATCATTTCCTACATTCACCAATGCTTAGTCAATAGGACTACCGGAGCAAGTTCTAGGCATCATCATACACACCTTTCAAGTAAAGCTCACCACACATGGCATTCAAACACAATTGTGGATCATAACTGTACGAGTCAAGCTTGCGTGCAATGGTCATTGCAAGACTCACCATCGACAATTCGCTAGCCACAACAAGAGGCTAAGAGTTTACACAAGACTATGCAACTAAAATTTACCTCGTTGGACGCACACCAACATATTGTTCAATCAAGAGCACTGTTCAAGTCATCGATATTGAACACAATTGACACTCAAAAGTACAAGAGAACTGCATTTTTATTCAGCACAACATCAAAATCGATAAGTAAAGAGAGAGATCAAAATGGAGACCAAAGTCACTTCTATAAATCAAAACAAAAGCAACAATCAAAACATACGAACAAACAGGGAAAAATACCACCCCACCAAAAAAATAAAGCAGTGTCCTCAATGCGAAATACAAAAATAAATATAAAAACTAAAGATAGATAGAGTGCAATAGAGATTCCCCTGTCCCGCTATGCCGGAGGAGTGTCATCAGCAAGGGCATCAGTGCTCGGTGCACTCTCCTCGGTCTGCCTGGTCCCACTCGCCCAACCATAGATGTCTCCCGGAGAGAAGTGGCAGTGGCAACTCAGACTATATCATCCTTCAAGTCTGCAAGGTCTGCATATACCTCTCGATCACGCTTAGCTATATCCTCCTCATCCACCTCAGGTGTTTCAGATACAACCTCATCAACAGCCGTCGGAGCAACACCAGAGGTGGTAGGTGGGGGGATGTCAACACTCGTACCCTCTGGCACATCCACACTACCCCAGAGCATGGTGATATCAGTGGACTTCAGCTCGTCCACATCCTTCCTCAGGCCGGCAATGTCAGAATGGATGGCTGTCAACTCTATAGAACTACCCTCTCGCTGCTCTCATGCCTCAACTCTAGCAGTGAGCGCTACCAAAGCCTCCCCATGATCTATAATAAGTCGGCGCTGATCATCCAACTCTACTCGAATGGGGTCAGGGGCGGCAGCTAAAGCTCTCTCAATCATGCTCGAGACAGCTGCCTCAACCTGAGAAGCTCGAACATTCTCTAAATGGGAAAGGTGCCCCATCTTAATAAGCATGGCATGTGTCAAAGGCCAAGGAGCTGGAGCTGTAGCTGGTGCGTGGGTAGAAATGGGTTCTGGTTTCAAAGTGAAAGTGGCAAGAGCATCAGAAATAGGAACACCTGTCGGCTCAACTGCAGAAGTGGGAGAACCCGTCTCCATGTCCTCAACTTCCACGGCCGGAGATGTGTCAACTGGGATTCTCCTCCTTCTCTCAGCTTCATCCTTCAGGTATTCGGCCTCGATTCTCTGGATGTCACAAGATAAGGTTGAAGTGACCTCAACATCTGTCTTCTCATCGAACGGGACACCGGCCCGCCTACACAGCTCACTGATCAAGATCGGGAATAGGAGTGAGGTCTTAGCCCTCATTAACATCTCACTATCAATTATCATACCCAAATTCAACAACTACCGATCAATAATACATCCCAATAGTGCAACCTTTTGATGCCGAAGAATTGACTCATTCTGTGAAGGCATGCGTGAACTACTCAGAAATCCAAACCAATATTGGACAATGATGTTGAGGTCCCTTTTCTCGATAATAGTCCCCTTATCCAACCACCGGGGGGAGGCATCACTTATTAACGGAGCCAACCACCCCTTGAGGGCGTCCAAATGAAGCTTTAGTTTTTCAGCCAACAAATGCCGCCACCTATATGTGCAACCCAAGGCAACATTAATCTCAATCTGGCTACATTTGACGTTTTTCCCCCGCAACATCACAAAATAGACGGGTTTCATCAACTGTGCTGCTTCTTGACTCTCCGAATCAAACCGGAGTAGGCGGCATAGAACTCCCGGACCCATGTAGGTACATACGGGTTTCGAGGCTTTGTGAATATCTAAAATTTATGAACCTAATTGTCTCCAATACCTTGGTATATCTATCTACCACCCCATCGGTGGACAGTCTCGTTTCCTCGAGGATCATTCTTGAACCCTCAGCTTTCAACTTGTTCATCGACCGTGAAATCTGAGTAGGGGTCGGAATTGGAGTTGGAGCAGTGGGGGCATGAGTAGAAGCTGCCGGAGACTCAGGTCTTGCAGGAGGAGTGATGACCCTAGCCAACGGGTCATGAAGTGTCTTGGATCGCAACTCGGCACAAGTCCATTTTAAAATCTCCCCAATAGAAGTCCCGGACTCCTCACCCTCAGAACTTCCAGATTCTCTAGATGTGAACTGTATAGATAGTTGCGCACTCTCCGAAGAGGACTCCTCAAGAATGTTTTGCTTGCCCTTCCCCATTTGATTAGGGTTGTTGGGGTCGTTGTGTTTGAGGTTGAGCAACCTTCGAAACTAATTCAACCCCTTTAGCTTTCTTCCAAGGAGGTTTCTGAGCAGCAACCTTACGGTGAGGCATATCTTTCAAACAAAACACAAAGATCGATCGAAACGGTTTAGAGCAGGGTCAATCAGGAAACGGTGCAGAAAGACTCGCCGAACAGGTTGGCGAGTTGCCTAAGCTAGTAGGCGAGCAAGAGGGGCATCGCCGAAAGTAACATACCTATCTCAATCAAACTTCAACCAAAAAGGGCGATGACAAGTTCACTCGGTGAGGTAAAGGATAGCTCGCCGAATATTACAGAATGCACAGGTAAAAATTCAACAACAAAGGACGATAGGAGGTGAATTAGGGGAGTCGCCGATCATGACGGCGAGCCCAACTTAGCTCACCGATCCAACTAAAAACATCACCTCTCCCAAAATATTTACGATTATTAACTAACAGCCCAATATACAACAATTAAAGCTCAAACATCAACAAATAAACCATACCCATGCCAAATTTCTCCTCGGGGTACTCAGACTTCCCCAAAACCAATTCGAAAACAACAAAATGATGATTTGCCCTTAAGAAAGACATCACCCAATCCATCATTGGGAAAATTCAAGCCATTTAATTGAATTTAGGGTTACTCAGACTTCACCCATCAATTAATCCACAACCCACAATCAATAAAATCAAATACCCATTCCACAAAGCCCGAAATCATGAAAAATAATTACACACAGACCCAAATCATACAATTTAATTAATGAGAAGCAATCAAGGCATACAATGTAGCATAAAATCAAGTGCCCAGCTAATCACGATAAGAAATTGACAAAATATGCTAGCAAAAATCAAAACTCAAGAAAACTAACCTCAAGGCCGAAAATACGATGCAACAACAATGAAAATGGGGAATGGGGACACGTCCAAAGCTCTCCAATAACAACTAAAGGCAACAAACTGCAAATGAAAATGCAAAAGTGTGCGGGTGTGTGAGGAGACGAGGAAAATTTCAAGTGCGATGAAAATTTGAATTGGAAAAGATTAAAAAACCTTTGAGTTCGCACCCCAAAAGGCGATAGTGTTAATTTCATCGTTACACTCGGTGATGCACCGAGTGGGACAAATCTTCGCCAAAAATCCCAGGAGCTCAGGCCATTGTGTATTACTAGAAGGCGAGCTAGATCGGGCTCGCCCTTCCACTCGGCGATGCGCCGAGTAAGCAGTTGGCTCCCCTAATCTTCCAGTGTAACCTTATAATGCAACCTTCAATTTTTGATGAAATTAGGCGATCTTAGGGGCCTTTGGGCGACACGCCGATTTAGCAAACCCCTCGCCTAGTAGCACTGACTTGAAATTTAATACTCCAACCTACACAATCAACACACATTATTCAAAAACACTAAAATAAAGCTTGGGTTGCCTCCCAAGAAGAGCCATATTTAACGTCGTGGTATGACGTGGATATGCATTCAAGCATCCTCCAAGTACACAACATCAATCAATCACACAACGGGAGCCTATCCAAAGTAGAGTTTTAGCATTTGCCCATTTACTTTAAAGAACGACCCATTTTCACCTTGAACTTCAATAGCTTCGTTGTCAAACACACGGTTTACCTCAAAAGGGCCTGATCACTTAGACTTGAGCTTACCCAGAAATAGTCTCAAATGAGAATTGTAGAGTAATACGCAATCACCCACCCTAAATTCTCGATGAAGTATCTTGGCATCATGCCCCTTTTTCATTTTCCTTTATAAAGAGCGGCACTCTCAAAAGCTCGAAGCTGAAATTCTTCCAAAACATGAAGTTGGTCAATCCGATTCTTGGATGCAACATCCCAATTCAAATTCATGGTTTTCAAAGCCCACATGGCTTTATGCTCAAGTTCCACCGGGAGATGACACGATTTACCAAACACCAACTGATATGGTGACATACAAATTGGGGTCTTAAAAGAAGTTCTATATGCCCACAAAGCATCATCTAATCTTCGAGACCAATCATAACGATTTGCACTCACGGTTTTGGCCAAAATCTCTTTGATTTCCCGGTTGGACACTTCAACTTGCCCGCTTGTTTGCGGATGGTAGGGGGTGGTAACCTTGTGCTTTACTCCATATTTGGACAACATCGAGGCAAAAAGTAGGTTGCAAATATGAGAGCCCGCATCACTAATAATAGCACACGGAGTGCAAAACCTTGTGAAAATAACCTCTTAAGAAATGTAATGACACTTCTTCCTTCATTGTTGGGTAAAGCCACAACTTCTACCCACTTTGACACATAATCAACGGCCACCAAAATGTATTTGTTCCCATAAGAACTCACGAAAAGGCCCATAAAATCAATTCACCACACATTAAACAATTCAACCTCAAGGATTAGAGTAAGGGGAAGCTCGTGTCTTAGTGACACTCCTCCTTGCTTTTGACATTGAATACATCTGCGGACAAGGGAATTTATATCTTGATATATCGTTGGCCAATAATAGTCACTTTGCAACACCATGGCAGTTGTACGTGTCCCACAATAGTGTCCACCAATCGGAGATGCGTGGCATGCAAAAAGAATAGCATCAACTTCGACCTCTGGTACACATCTACTAATTATGTGACCAGCACATTCCCAAAATAGGTAAGGCTCATCCCAAAAATACCTTTTCGCATAAAAAATAAACCTCTTACGTTGATAGAATGTCAGCCCATCAGAAATAATTCCACACACTACATAGTTGACGAAATCAGCATACCAAGGAATGGAACCCTTAGAGACCATCATGACCATCTCATCAGGAAAAATATCTTCAATATCCTTGTCACATGACACAGCAATACATGTTTTGAGTCACGATAAATGATCAGCCACCTGATTTTCACATCCTTTCCCGTTTTTGAACTCAAAATCGAACTCTTGCAATTACAGTACCCACCGAATCAGTCTCGATTTAGTATCCTTTTTGGCCATTAAGTAGTGGATAGCCTCATGGTCAGTGTGCACCACTACCTTAGTTCCCAATAAGTAAGCTCAAAACTTTTCAAAAGAGTAAACGACCGCCAATAACTCTTGTTCGGTAACAATGTAATTCCTTAGAGCCACATTTAAGGTCTTTCTCGCATAGTAGACCGCGTGGAATAATTTGCCTCTACGTTGACCAAGTACAGCACCCAAGGCGACGCCACTAGCATCACACATTAGCTCAAATGGGCTACCCCAATTAGGGGCAAAAATGACCGGAGCCGACACAAGTTTCTCCTTTAGACACTCAAAAGAAATCATTCATGCTTCATTAAATATAAAAGCACTGTCACTCTCAAGTAGCTTGGAAGGAGGATGAGCTATCTTAGAGAAATCCTTTATAAACCGCCGATAGAAACCTGCATGTCCTAAGAAGCTTCGGACACCTTTAACTGAGATAGGTGGTGGTAACTTGGCAATAACTTCAATCATTGCTTGATTCACTTGTATACCTTTCCCTGAAATCCTGTGCCCCAAAACAATCCCTTCTTTCACCATGAAATGACACTTCTCCCAATTAAGTACGAGGTTTGTTTCGACACATCTCTTTAAGACTCATCCTAAGTGTTCAAGGCATTCTTAAAGTGAGTCCCCAACTACGGAAAAATCATTCATAAAAACCTCCATTGAGTCTTCAACCATATCAGCAAAAATAGACAACATACACCTTCGGAATGTTGCCGGTGCATTACGCAACCCAAAAGGCATTCGTTTAAATGCAAATGTTCCATAGGGATAGGTGAAAGTAGTTTTGTCTTGATCCTATGGGGCTATGGATATTTGATTGTAACTGGAGTAACCATTAAGGAAGCAATACCATCCACGCTCTGCCAATCTATCAAGAATCTGGTCCATAAAGGGCATTGGAAAATGATCTTTCTCAGTTGTCGAATTAAGCTTTCTATAGTCCATGCAAACACGCCAAACGGTAATTGGCCGCATTAGCTCAAGTTCACCTTTATCACTCGGGGCCACGGTCATACCACCCTTTTTTGGAACACATTGAACCGGGCTTACTCACTTGCTATCCGCAATAGGGTAAACCACACCCGCATCTAACCTCTTGATGATTTCCTTCTTAACCACTTCTTGCATTGGAGGATTCAACCATCTTTGGTACTCGATGTTGGGTTTACAATCAACTTCCAACTGAATTTTGTGCGTGCAAATACTGGGAGGAATCCCCACAATATCAGCAATTGTCCATCCAATAGCTTTGATAAATCTTTTTATCACACTAACAAGTGCTTGTACCTGCCCTTCAAGTAGGTCAGCTACAATGATTACCGGAAAGGTATTATTAGCCCTCAAAAATACATATCTAAGATGAGAAGGAAGAGCATTCAATTCAAGCTTTGGGGGTGCTTCAATGGATGGCTTCGCGGGAGGACTTTTTCTATTCTTCAAATCTATTTCAAGCATCAAAGGAGTTTTCGAGTAAGAGCCTAAACCCGATAAAGCAGCCACCACTTCATCATAATCTTTGATCTCTTCCCCATCATACTTCAAAAGGACAACAACCAAAGATTCACCAATACAAGAAATTTCACCAATACTAGCAACCGCTTCATCGATTACATCAACAACTGACACCACATGGATGTCATTGGGTTGCTTCATAGACTTACACTAAATAAAAGTTACTTCCTTCTCATTAACTCTAAATTTCAAGTCGCCACTCTCCACATCAACCAAAGCTCTCCCGGTAGCCAAGAATGGTCTACCAAGAGTAATCAGGATCTCGGCATCCATATCACAATCAAGAATAAAGAAATCTGCCAGAAAAATGAACTTGTCAACCTTTACCAAAATATCACAAAGAACACCAATAGGTCGCTTAATAGAGCGATCCGCCATGAGAAGTCACATTGTGGTTGACTTAGGCTCACTTAGCCCAAGTTGCTTGAAAATAGCATATGGCATCAAGTTAATACTAGCTCCCAAATCACACAACACTTTGGCAAACTTGAACACCCCAATAGTGTAAGGTATAGTGAACGCTCCCGGATCATCCTTTTTAGCAACCACATTTGACATAATAGCGTTGAAACTATGGGATACCTCAACTATTTCAAAGTCCATGCTTCTCTTTTTCGTGACCAATTCCGTCATAAACTTAGCATACCCCGGCATTTCTAGTAATGTATCCACCAGCACAAGATTTATAGAGAGAGACACTTTTGAAATTTTACATTTTCATCTCTCTTCTTCAACCTTTGTGGAAATGGAGGGTTGATTTTAGGTATCGGCTTTGGAGAAACCGATCTAGACACATCCCCCACCTTAGACGTGGAAGTTCCATCGAGAGTAACATCATTAGTTGAATCAACATCTTTGTTGGGAACATCATTGTTCACACTATCCTCAAGACCATTATCATTACTCACAATAGGTGGAATTGTACTCCGTTTAGCCCCCGCGACCTCAACCACATCACTACCCAAGACTTTGCCACTCCGAGTTACGATTGCCATACACTGAGCATTCTCATTCTTTGGGTTAGCCAATGTGTCTCTAGGAAGGCCACTATTTGGTCTTTGATGCAATTGAGTGGATATTTGGACCATTTGTGATTCAAGATGTTCAATCGAAGCGGAGTGACAAGTCACTATTTGATTTAGAGAAGAGAAATCAGCACTCATCTCTTTGAGTACTTTGTTCAAACCTTCCACCTTGTGCAAAATATGAGCAAGCTTATCTTCAGTTCTAAAACTTTTCAGATTAGCCTTTGGTTCGGTAACTTTTGGATGATCATGTGGAGGAACATACCGATCTCTCTCACCAGCTCTCTAATTTACACGTCGATCAAGCCAGTCCCAATTTTCTCTCCAACCAACACCTTGTTCTTTGTTCCAACCTTGATTCCCACCCAGCCTTTGATAGCTCGGATGAGAACCCACCTTTTGATTTGACACAAATTGGACTTCTTTGTTGTACATGGTTTCAAATGTAGCATCATCCGGGCTCATAGCAACTGCATTCACGACTTTGGAACCCGCACCCATAACATGCTTTGTAAATAAATCCATCTGAGTCATCATCTTAGCCATATTCGCATCACGCTCTTGATCTTTCTCAATTTGCTCCTTAGTCATTCCGACCAAAAGAGGTGATACTTGGTCTTCTCTTGTGTGCCATGCCTGGTTGATTTTAGTCTTATCATCAAGTAACGTTGACCCAATAGGGAACGGTTGTCTCATGATTCCACCTTGAATTAAATGATCAGCGATAGACTTGTTTACTGAATCGAGGCTACGGTAGAAGTATTGCAATAACACATTTTCAATTAAACCATGAGTAGGGCATTGTAGAAGGAGCTTTTGGAACCTGAGCCATGTCTCATAGATTTGTTCACAATCAAGTGTCTTGAAGTTCTGAATACCATCTCTCAACTTCACCATCCTCGAAGGGGGAAAGAATCATTTAAGGAAGGCTTATGTCAGTTCCACTCAAGAAGTAATTGAATCTCTTGGTAGTTCAGCCAACCACTTCGTTGCATCCCCAGTTAGAGAAAAGGGAAACTACTGAAATTGGATTGAATCTTGAAAGAAGTTTTTGAATGTGAAAGGGCTACACACATCCAGAATGTTCTGAATATGCTCATGGGGATCCTCATGAGCAAGTCCTCCAAAGGAACTTTTGATTTGCAACAGCTGAAGCATGGTTCTGGTCACATGAATGATAGCATTACCCACAGTAGGGGTCAAGCGTATGGCTCCAGCACTTCCAACTTGAGCAACATTAAAGTCATTGAGATTACCAACGTCATCATTCACATGATGCATGTCATCATTCTGACCAATAACACTAGCAGCGTCACTCATGTTGTTACCTGTTGAAAATAAACAACGAAAAGACTAATAAGTAAATTCGACTACAATCAAACTAACTCACTAAAATACGTCGATACAAGAATTCTAAATGCCATTCCCCGGCAGTGGTGCCATTTTTGGTAACGCTTAACTACACCTATCACGATTCAAGATATAGGTGGTCCCTAGCAATATAAACCCAACGAAGAATTGGGGTCGATCCCACGAGGAATGGAACTAAGTATAGAATTCAAATATGAAGCATTAAAGTGATCTAGCTTTTTGTTGATGTAAACAAGTGAATTGATGGATAATGTAAATCTTTGAAGTTTCAATTGTCAAATAAGAAGGGTTTTGAATGATTAAAATCAACCAACATGAATTAAAGAGGAATTCAACCAATGAGAAATTGGACTTTAGGGACGTGTGAGTGTTCAACTACCAATTTCACTAAATGGGTCATTACGAATTGCTTAAGTATGCTGAATTATAATGAGAAGGCAATATTACGACTATGATATCTATTTTACAACCAACTACCATGCTTTCAATTGGGTTTTATCAAACCTCAAAAGGCTATATAATAAAAAATTCAATTTTCTACCTTAATTCAACCCACTTTAAAAAGCTGGGTAGTACAAGTAAAAACTCATACAATTATCAATTGATAATTCCACTCAAATGCATCTTCTACAAGCATACGAAGATATATAGACTAGAACTGAATTTGCAATTTCAATTCATAAGATGAAAACATGAATTAACAAATGAACCCATTCTAAATCAAAATTTAATTCAGCAATCCATAAGATGCATAAGTTAATTAGGTGTTTGAACACATAATCACATCCCTAAGGCATTAGGGTTTTAGCCAATCATAGTGAGAATGAAGAAATAGTTACCAAAAATATTAGCCATTGATTTTCCAAGTCTTCAAACAGCAAATACAATCAACTAAAAGTATACCCAATGTTTGATTACCAAAAATTCACAAGAATAATTCACCAAATTAACTCTATGTATTAAAAAATGCAATGTACTTTGTTCTCTCAATACAATGCTATCCAACTCTCCTTCTCCCTTTAAAAAAATTTCTATTTATACTCCTCAAAAATTTCCCACGATTTTGAATTTCAGAACCACTCGTTTTCGCCTTTAATTTTTTGCCTTGTGCACTGACTCGCTCCTGGAACTTTAGGCGGTGAACGTCGGACTCGCCTTTCTGATCGGCGACGCACCGATTGATTCTTTTGCTCGCCGACTTGCCTTTAATCATTTCCTTGACTATTGGAACTTTAGGCAATGAGATTATCCACTCGGCGAGTCACCAAGTTCCTTTTTGCGAGTTCCAGCTTCCTTTTTCCTTCCATTTTGTAACTTTCCAACTTCTCTTTGCGTTATCTTGTCCTTGCCTTATTCCAAAACCTTCATGCTGCACACAAATGATTTAACAGTAGTTATAGGTACAAATTAGGCATTAAGGACACCAATTTGGCACAAATAAAGCTATAAATGAGTCAAAACTACCAACTTATCAATTATCCATGAGTTGTACTTACTGATTATGTGCACAAAATGTTAAAAATTTATTTTGTTGGTTGTAAGTTGACAATTTCTTGATGAATAATGTGGGTCATGTATGAATTTTACTTGGGAGAAGTCTGATTAGCCAAGTGTTGTCCAATAGGCTTGAATTTTCCAAATTATAGATAGAGTAACGTCTTTCTTAAGGGAAAATTGTCAATTTGGCAACACTTTGTTGATTTTGGGGGAAGTTTGAGTATTGTGGCATACGTTTGGGTATTGTGGCATTGTAGTACTTAGTTTTGAAAATTGCATGTTGATGAGCGGTAGATTTACACTCATTTGAGACCTATTTAGTTCAGCAATTAGTATCATGAATATCTAAATATGTCCTATTCTAATGATATTTTAATGATTTTAGCTATAAAGGCTAAGGGACAAAGCACGGGTGGATGTTTGAAAGAAAGGCAAAAAATATTGAACAAAGTAGCAAATCTCAACCTGATTGACAGCCTAACCAAAACGATCATTCGCCAAAAAAGGTGGATCACACTGAAATTGATAAATGTAAGGTCCAAGTGTTAAAATAATGGACAAAAAAGAGACGCACAGCGATCCGTTGAAAGGAAAAAGGTGGATATGTTGTTCATCGCCGAATGTGACAGGTTTTACCGAGCAATGCAACTATACCCCTAATTGACATCAATATACACCCCAACACCCCTAGATTTGATTACTATTGTCTAAATTTTTTTTTACTTAACTTTTCTTTCATACTTGATATTAAATCTATATGATAAATTTTTGTGGAATGATCCACCAAATTGCCTCGTTGCTATGTTAGATCAGTTACATCTTAATTTATTTCTTGGATTCTTAACTTCACACTACTCCTTGTGGGATTCGACTCCGACTCTTAGTTGGATATTTTCATTGACAATGATCGCTCAGTCTTTGGATTTATTTTAAAGAGTGGTTTGAGCGTTATCAAAAATGGCACCGTTGCCGGGAAGTATTAGCTAAGAATTCAATTTGAGAATTATTTTATGTACTCATCTACGTTTATTTCAACAAACATACGTTAGATTTTGTTGTTGTGTTCTACTAGTAGGTAAAACAATTGATGCGAATAGTGGTGACAATTTTAGTCACCATGGGTAGGACAATGAAGTTAAAAAGTTGGATGAAACAAACTCCAATGACATCATCAAGAAAATTGGAGCAATTCGGTTACCCACTATTCCAAAGAATACTACTGTCATGGTGATAAAAAAAATGCTCCAACTGGTTGAAATGAGGGGAATATTCAGAGGTTTTGATCATGAAGATCCTAAAGACCACCTCCGGATGTTCTTGAATATGGGTAGACCATTAGAGGTTGAGGGCACCTTCAAAGAGTACATGCGGCTAAGGTTGTTCCCATTCTCCTTGATGGGTGAGTCTACTAGGTGGTTGATTGAGTTGCCGCTGGATTCTAAAACCTCATGGGAAGAATTGAATAATGCTTTCCTTGAGAGCGTGCATGGAATAGTAAATGCTCCGGGATCTTTCTTCTTTTGTACTACAATCAAGTGGCAATGGCGCTACAATATTGCAGCTTATCGTCATCTTCAAAACTGATAGCTCTCTTCTTGGTCACGAGATCCTTCATAAACTTCGCATATCCAAGCATCTGCTCTAATGCTTCAATCAAAGGAACATTTATAGAAAACTGCTTTAAAATAGATATAAACTTTCGATATTTCCCTTCTTCAGTCTTCTTAACCAACCTTTGCGGAAAGGGAGGTGGAGGTCTTGGCATAGGGATGACCTTTTGCGTGATTTAAGCCTCCTTCTCGTTTTGATCTTTACGCAGTTCTACTACCTCAACTTCATCTTAATTTGGTTCCTTCGCACTTTCGACTCCAGTCGGCATAGGAGGGTATTTCCTCCTCTAGTAGTGACTACCATGCAATACCCATCATTCTTTGGATTTTGAATCATATTTCTAGGAAGCGTTCCTTGTTGGCGCTGATTTCAATTCGAAAATAGTTGATTCAACTGCTGCTCAATCTGTTGAATTGACACTGCTTCTGACTCTACCTTTTGCCCGATGCGAGATAAGTCGTTATGCATCTCCTTCACGTTCTCATCCATAGAGTCAAACTGTTTCATCATCTTGCTCATCATATCTTCGATGCAATTCAGACTCGATCCTCCTTCTTGGTTTTCGGTGGGATGTACGGGCCACTTCTATCATTCTTATTATTATACATGTTTCTATTGTAGTTATTATCTTGGTTGTAGTTACCTTCACGATTATATTGCCCTTCCCGATTGTAGTTACTAAAGTTTCGACCTTGATTCCCTCGACATTGGCACCAATTATCATGATTGGATCCTTGGGCATTAGTCTGAAAACTCCCCGGTTGCTCATTCATAAGATTTGCATCCTTTTCATATGTGTACAAGTTAGTCGGTGGAGCATTATTCTGATAATGGACTGCATTAACTTTTTTAGCATTTCCACTCACATGTTTTAGCACCAAGCCTACCTCTGTCATCAACTGCGCTATCTCTTCACGAATATCATCATTGGATTGGTTTGGTGCAACTTGTATTGAGAAAGTGTTCTTTGATGTAGCCGATGTTCTAGTGCTCCATGCTTTATTATTCTTAGAGATCTTTTCAAGTTTATCTGCAATCTCCTGGAATGTGTTTGCTCCGTAAGATCCTCCCGTAATAGTGTCTAGCACAACTTTTCCATTATCATCCAGCCCTCTATAGAAATACTCCTTGAGCGATTCATCATAAATGCGGTGGTTTTGCATGCCCCTCATGAAACCTGTAAACATGTCCCAAGAATCACTGATAGACTCCCCATGAAAGCCACAAAATTATTAAGTTTATTTTTGAGTTTTAGATTCTTAGGTAACGAGAAGTATTTTTCGAGGAACACTCGATGCAACTCATTCCAGGTGGTAATAGAGTTGTACAGGAGTTCGAAAAACCATACAATAGCATCACCTGTCAAAGATAGAAGGAACACATGCAAATTAATCGCATCCATATCTAGGTCCGATCTCCCCACACTGATCTTACATACACTGATTACCTTACTTAGATGAGCATAAGGGCTATCCGATTGTAACCCAGCAAATAGTCCTCGGGATGTCAGCATCTGCATAAGACTTATTGCAACCACAAAGGTGTGTCCAGCTGGTAGTGGACGAATGACTATGGCTCCAATAGATCCTACAACATTATGGTCAACCTCATAATTGAGGCGGACATTGGGTGCAGGTTGATTCTGCACTCTTACCACATTCTCAACAAGAGGATTATTCTGAAGGTTTCCTAGCACGTCCACAACCCTTGGAGGTTATACTCCAGGTATCTCTTGACAATTCTCTTCGTTTGGATCATCTTTTTGTCTCTCTTGTTGACCTATTCTAGCCATTCTTTGAAGAGTTCTTCTTTATTTTGGGTCGTAAGGAGTTAGGGAATACCTTGACTTTGTGTATTTGGCATACACGGGAACTAAGCTATGTAGAAAACAAAAAAAAAATAAAACGTAAATAAAGAAATAATTGACTAAAGTGCAAAAAAAAAATTACTCTAATCTAAAAGCCTTATTCCCCAACAACGGCGCCAAAATTTGATATGCCCAAATTACACCTCCCTTAAGAAGGAAAAGCGGTCGTTGTAAAATAAAGAATCTAACAAAGGTTAGGGTCGATCCCACAAGGAAAATGGTTCAGACTTAGTCTAATTTATTGTTATTTGAACGTTTAGCCAAGTTATTTCTGTAAAAGGAGGACTTTAAAAAACTAAAATTATAATTGACTGATTGTATAGTAACAAGTAAACAAGTAACATAATTTGCAGCTTGTAATATAAATATAAGAATGAAACTTGGGCACATGTGTTCCCCACAAGTTCTTAACTAAGTAAACTTAGTAATAGTAACTATTTTCTAGTGGTTAACATGCATGATCGGTAAGTTAGGTATTGCCTAAGGGATTGGTCCTTAAAATATGGAATTTCACCACACAACTCGGTCCGTCTACGGGTGTATGTTTTACTAACCCTTACCTTCGACCCAAATTAGCCCTCTACGTATGTGGTTCAGACTATTAGATAGTGGATTATCACGCTAAATCCCTATTGTTTGATCTCTTTCTCATTCATTACTTCCTTGGTCCGTCAAGGAGGAATGAATCGAGCTCTAACGTTGCGCACCATCAAAAAGCATTGAAAACGAAGAGATTAACAAATAGATGCATAAACACTTTATCAAGAATTACTTCATTATTAGTTTCACTTTGTTAATTGCTCATGGTTCCCACCACCGTAGTTGTGGATTTAGTTGTTCATGCTTGATTGTTCACAAATCATATTAGGGTTAAGAAAATAAATCACGAACTTACAATTAGAATCATTGAAATCGACAATCTTGAATTGAAGAATAAAAACAAATTGCATACACCAACTTCAAGAATAAAATACGAAAAGTGTTTGATTAAATAATTCCCAAAGCCAGAATAATGTATCACAAATTGTCTATCACCAAAAACTTATAAAAAGCTAAAATTACAACTTCTATTTGTAGAAAACAAAACCTAAACTAAGTAGGAAAAGGTAACATCAGGAAATCCAGTTCTAAGCAGTGTCACCTACGATTGGCCACCTACGGTTCGTAGGTCCAACCGTCATCCAGCAGTTAGTCAATTTTTGGGAGAAGTCCACCTACAAACATTACCTAAGACTCGTAGGTCTAAGCATGGCCCGTCCTGTTCAACCATCGTTCAAGTACTGAAACTCATCCTCTCTAAATCCATCGATGACCCTTCATGTATGGTTTGTAGCAGGACCTACGGGTTGTCATTCCCAACCATCGTTCCATACATAGCTAAATTTTCAAGCACCTGAACCACGAATCCAACCTACAACTCGTCAAAGGAATGATGGCTCGTAAGTCGACTCATACATTATTAAAACTTGACTGCTGCAACACTTTAATCATCAACTAATCCAAAAATCAATTTCCTATAAAATTAAATACAATTCCCATCACATCTACTACCAAAATGGTTAAGAAGTATGAAAAACTCTAAGTTTAATGCATCAAAAGTACCGTCAGTTCACAGTACATCACGTGCCCACATTTATGAATGGGAGGCTACAAGGCGTTTAGGAAACTTCTCTTCTTTCCCTACTCTAAGTTCGTGCCATAGAGTTCATTTCTATACAGGTCTTTCTCTTAACTCTAGGTCTGATTCTTTTCAGGATATGCCTCCTCAAAGAGCTAACGCAAGAAGGAATATGTTTAATAATGTTGAGCCTGAGGTTCCTCTAGTACCGGTTGATCCTTTCATCGAGCAAGTGACTCATGCTAAACTCTGAGCAACTTTCCAAGTGTTGGTTCAAGCTATGACGACACAAAATAATAGAGAGCTCGTAGCTCCCGTGAATCCGATTATGATGGCGGTGTTAAGGGTGAGAGACTTCACAAGGATGAATCCCTCAGAGTTCCATTGGTTAGAAGTTTAGGAAGATCCTCAAGAGTTTGTTGATGAGATTTCTAAGATAGTGGAGATTATAGAAGTGTCACGGTGGAAAAGGCAGAGTTGCCCATTTATCAAATTAAGGGTATAGCCCAAGTTTGGTTCAATCAATAGAAGGAAGAGAGGACTATAGATGTGGGTCCTCTTGATTGGGAGAAATTGAAAGGATCTTTTCTAGATCGTTTCTTTACCTTTGAGATGATGTAAGCAAGAGTGCTTGAGTTCATAAATCTTCGTTAAGAAAATATGAGTGTGAAGGAATATGCTTTGAAGTTTACTCAACTGACTAAGTATGCTATGAATATGGTTGCCGACTCTAGGGCTAGGATGAGTAAGATTGTATCGGGTGTGTCTGAAATGGTGGTAAAAAATTGTTGAACCACCATGTTGATTAAGGGGATGCATATCTCTCGTTTGATGATACATGCCAAAACAATTGAAGATGAGGAGTTAAAAGAGAAGTCTAGAGAGTCAAAGAGGGCAAGGACCAGTGATGGTGACTTTTCTCATTCTAGATCCGGTTGATATGGTTGTCCTCAATTCCGGTAAAAGTTTTCTAGTCAAGGTTTTTCTAATGTTTCGGCTCCTAAGTTCAATGAAGATAAGGTGTCTAACCCTAAGCCTCAAGGATTTCATGGTAGTGGATCTTCTATTCTCGCTTGTCAAAAGTGTAGCAAGAGTCACTCAGAAAAATGCTTAGCCATTACGGATGTTTGCTATGGTTGTGGGAATAGTGTCAGAAGATGAGGGATTGTTTGTAGCAAGCTACTAAGGGAAAGGATGGTAGGCAAGCTCAGCCTAGTGGTTTTGGTTCGAGTGCTCCTCGTTAGAATAGGTTCTATGCTCTTCATACTCGACATGATTATGAGGGTTCTCCAAATGTTCTGATCGGTATGTTGAAAGTCTTTCATCTTAATGTGTGCGATTTGCTTGATCCGGATTCTACATTCTCTTTTGAGACTCCTTATGTGGCTATGAGATTATTTGTTTATCTTGATATTCTTTTAGAAACTTATTTTAGGCTCTACACCTATTATTGGTGACTCTATTTTTTCCAAATGAGTTTATAAAAATTGCCCTATTTCTATTTCTCATTGAGTCACTCATGTTGATCTTGTAGAGCTTGATACGTTAGATTTTGATATTTTCATTGGGATGAATTGGCTTCACTCTTGTTATGGTTCCATAGATTGTAGGACCCGAATGCTCACATTCCTGTCACGACCCAAAGTACACCCTAGTCGTAACATGGCGTATAGAACCCCTAAAGGCCCTACACAAGCCACTTAGCATACATCATATAAGATAATAGAAATTAAAAGAGTTCAAAAGATAGTTTTATATCATAAAGAGTTTGACAAAAGCGGAAATCTACTGTAAGTGTCAAAGCCATCGAGTACATCATAAGGAAAGTGATTGGGACGTAACCCATACATCACATACAAAGTCTAAAACTGAAAATGACATAAAGCAATAAAAGTGATATCGTCCTCGAAGTATGAGGACTCACCAAGTCTTCATTACTCTAATGCAATCAACTAGCCACAAATGGAAGGAGAGGAGTCATCACGCCCTACGTTAGTGAAACAATGTTGGCAAGAGTATGCGTTAGTACATAGAATGTCATTAGAGGTCTCACTAATCCCACGGAATAGTCATTAATATTAACTTGACTTATCATTAGAAGACATGGGTAATCGCCACTTGTCTTATTATTAGAGGACATGGGTAATCACCTCTTGCCTCATTATTATGGTACATAGGTAATCGCCTCTTGTCGCATCATTAGAATAGGTCCAAGTTCTTGATTCAAAGTTTAATTGAGAAAAACTGTAATACCCCGGATTCAAATGGTGGAATTTTTTAAATTTTTCTGGGTTCTGGTGCCAATGATGGAGGCCACCTAGGAACCGTAGATAGACTGACGAACCATAGGTGGGAACCGTAGTTGGCCCACTAAAATTCTGTAAGATGTCAAGATTCAGAATTCCAACAACGGCTTGCCAGAACGGCCTGTCGTGTAGTAAACGAGTCGTAGCTAGGGTTCATTGGTGAGACCTATAGTTAGTTAAATTTTCAGAGCCTAGAGTCGGAACTACGATGGCCATGTACAGGTTGTAGGTCGACCCACAAGCCCTACATTGGACCCGTCGTTGCAGGGTCCAAATTGATATTCTCTGAATCTACCTATGTAAGGACAGGACAGGTTGTAGGTCTGACCTACAGACTGTAGGTCCAACCGTAGGTAGGGCCCCGATAGTTATTTTAAAGGCATCTTTTGGTATTTTCACCCAATGAATTATTCATTCACTTAAGTCGGTTCCCCTCATTCCCTAACACTATATAAGTTTATTCAATCCTAAAAACTACCCTTTTCAACCACTTTACAAAATTCTCCAAACCCTCCTCTCTCTAGAATTTGTAGAAGAATAAGAAGAGGGCAAGCTAGGGTTCAAGAAATCAAGCTTTCTTCATCAAATTGCTTAAGGAATTGAAACCCTAAGGTATGATAGTGTTCATCCATGGAGCCCTTCCCTCCATGGAATCCCTAAAATCTCCAATTTTCAAGTTAGAAGTTCTTAATTGAATTAGGATTTTCTTCCATGATGTGGGTTCTTTGTAATGTTGCTTCAATTGATTATTTTATGGATTTTGAAGTGTTAATTGAGTTGAATTTCATGAAATTGGATGAATCCCCATGAACCCATGATAAATCCCCCAATTTCGAAATTATGCTTTTGTTGGTGGGTTGAATTATGAAGTGATGAATTCTATGAAATCCCTATGAATCTATGCATGAATTATGGTTTCTAAGTTAAGGCCTTCATGAGGAGATTGTGAATGAACTAAGGATGATGTCATGGAAGTAAGCATGTCTAATCAAAGCTATGATTTTCCTCTATTATGTGGGTTCCTTCAATTATGGTCAAATTGCCTTGTTCATGGTTTTCTAAGCATGAGTTTGCATTGAATTGGATGATTTAAGAGGAATTCTCATGAATCTATGTGAACCCTATGGTTTGCATGTTATGAGCATGATGAACTATGTAAAGAAGAAGTTTATGAAATTATGCATGTCTCATATAAAGTTAGTGATGAATTAAGGGTGCTTTTAGATTGAAGTACTAAATTTTATGATATGTTGATGTTGTTTTTGAGTTGTGAAAGGAATTCTCATATATTACTCAACCCATTAATGTGAAAGGTTTTCTCACATGTAATGATTCATAACTTGTTGAAAGATTTGCTCAACTAAATTTGAACTGGTGATTAAGGAGCTATTCTAATGAAGGGACAAGAGGCGATCACCCATGTTCCCTAGTGTAGAAAAGAGGTGACTACCCATGTCTACTTATGATAATTCAACTATGATTAATCCGTGGGAATTATTCTTAGCACCGAGTGGACAAGTGGCGATTACCCATGTCCCATAAACTATGTTCCACCATAGGATGATGGTCTATGATAGACACTAGCTAGTGGATCCATGTAAGCTATATGTTAAGTAAAGGGTCCTACCTTGGCAAGTAGGATGGCCCTATCGGTGTTGGGTTATACACTGGATTCCATGTTGATAGCCCACATTGTCTTACATGTCGATTAAGGCTACTTCCCTCCACCAATGAACTAAAGTCTTCTTAAGATATGTCTCAAGTATTGTGAAGAAAAGTAAACATGCTTAGCTTGATTTGACCTTGGTTTATGCCTTATGTTTTCCATACTTTATCATGCTTTAGCTTGGTCATTACATGTTATGAAAATGTCCCGTTTTAGCATGTTTTAAATGTTTTATGTCCATTGCTATCATACTTGGTACTTGATTGTACTAACGCATACTCTTGCCTACATGAACTTGCTAATGTAGGGCTTGGTGATTTTCCATCCACTCGTGGCTAGATCTTAGTAGAAGAATTGTGAAGACTTGGTGAGTCCTCATCCATTCGAGGACATAGCCTAGTAGTTCTTACTTTTATGTTCTTTCATTTGACATTGTATTGGGTTACGTCCCCAGCCTTACTTTTCCTTCTTATGATTAGATTGGTTTTGTGATATGAGATGTAGACTTCCGCTATTTTTCTTAAAATCTTTGTTATGACATCGTCTTTTGAACTCTTAATCTCTATGATCTTGTATGTATGTATGCTAAGTGGCTTGTATGAGATCCTTCATGGTCTTGTACGACATGTCACGTCTAGGGGGTACCTTGGGTCGTGACACCGATTCCTCGAGTCATAATGGTAACTACCATAACCCACCTGTAGGTAAGACAACCCAAAACCCAGCATGAAAAGAAATGAGTAAGGGTAGAAAATAAGCAAAAACAATACTTTAAACAACAAAACAAGACAAAAGAGGAAGCAACCCAAAACTACATACAGGAAGATCCCTCCCAGAACCTGAAAGTCACGAGTAAAGTGTTGTGCTAATAAAAGAGTACAAGTCCCAAAATTGGACCAAAACAAAGTTGTCTCAAAATACTAAGGACTAGCTACACAATATACAGAAGAAGACAAGCAAGTCAAAGATGCCAAGTGCTCAGCCTCGTCTACGATCCAAAAACTATTGCTGGCACGAACGATCACCACTGGTAACTAGTACTGGACCTGCATCACGAAACTGATGCAGAGTGTAGCATGAGTATCAAATACTCAATAGGCATCATAGGTCGACTGAGAAAGAAAGGTAAAGACAATATGAAAAGATAGAATGTAGTCACAAACAGAGGTTAAAACAAAATTGAAAGAAAAGCATACGAGCGTACTAAAAGTAAATCTAAGTACAATTATACTAAACCTAACTGGACCCCATAAGCCTCGAAGGTACACTCATGCGTAAGTTTAAGTAAAACCCAAATGGACCCCCCATAAGACCAACAGGTATACAAAATAACTACAATACACAAGCGAAGTATAGTGAACCCAGAACAAAGAAACATAAGTCGGGCCTTGAGCCCTAAGTAACAAATTCGATCTATAAGCACCCAAGGGCACTAACTTAGCTAGTATGATTATCTGGGGTCACTAATAAGACCATCGCCCAGCCAGCCAGTAAACCTCCAAGGGCACAAGTCTAGCTAGCAAGACTAAACCCGAGGGCATCAATAAAAACCTCGAAGTACTACATGTCATCGATCATTAATATCATCATGGAATGACTTCCGACTCAAGAAATCAATAAAAGGCTCCTGGCCTGCGCCATCTTATCTCGAGTCACCCAACGAAGCATGAAACCCTTCGATATCGCAATGGGACCATAGAAATAGGGAGAGTGAATAGAATTTCAACAAAGATGAAACAATGCATAAACTAAGGCTCATTATATCAAACTAAAGTTTGCCACTCTAGTCTACAGGGAGCTAATTTGTCTGAAATGATGTCGGAAAAGAAACAAGGCTAAAGGCCGCAAGAATCGCAAGTCCAAGGCAATACTTGCCAAATCCTAGATTAAGGCCATACATGCTATAATATAACAATTAACCACATAGAATTCAATTCATAAAATAGAAGTATACACATAATCCCCGACTAGCATAGTACTAGACCCGAAATACAGCCGATCAAACCTAAAACATGGTATCTAGGAAAGGAAATAAGAACAAATAGGTGCCCACTCCCAATTCATTCTAATCATCATGAATTTACAAAATCAAGCTCAATGTAAGAGAAGGAAAGTTGTAGCCTACCTTTAGGCCAACTTTGCATGCTCCAAATCACAATGTCGGAGCTTTTCCCTTTTGGATGGCCTCAGAATACTGTCATGCTATCAACAATACGATCACAACATCAATATGGTCATTTCAACACTATGAACAAATAAAATGGAAATGGACAAATTTCATATTCAAACAGGAATCGTGGGACCTGAACTAGAGTTTCTGAAATTGAGTGCGTCAATAGGTCCAAAATTACCTCGACTTGTGTTCTAAAATGGAACACAATTCGGGGCTTGGAATGATGAAAAAACAAGCAGCATGCAATTTATCACCAAAAAAACTGAGTTAAAGAACTAATGCAACCAGCTATCTCATGATTATACCTCAAAAGGAGAGCCTTCAACAGTGTCCGATCAGCCAAACATGAAGTCTCGATATTTGCGGAAGTACAGGACTTTGTATCACAAAAAACACACTTAAATTGATAGATAAATTGCCTTATGAATATCAAAATCATGACAGAGTCGCGTCTGCTGCTTATTTAAAAGGCCAAATGGACTTGTTCTTTGCAAATGCAGAGCACGGGAAAAAGACTCTTGACGAACGCAGCTTGAGGCACGCAAATGCGACGGCCAATGATCGAGGGCACCACAAACGCGACTAATGGTTCATAAATGTATAGGCTTGGCAAGCTAGGCCTTCGCGAATGCGACCTAGCCACGTGATCGTGGAGGCCGAAATTTCTCTTCTTAACGAAAGTGGCCTGCGATCGTGAACGAAAAAAGGGCCTGAACCAGTTGATGCACATTTGCTTGTTTTAGGCAAGTTTCAAATCTCTGATGGGGTGTTTTAAATTCGTTCAGAACCCCGTGCACGCAAAAGAGATAAGCTACCCTACCAAATTCGATATTCCGGACTCAACAGAGTAGTCAAAATTTTCATACGAGGTCATCTGGGCAAAAAGTGGGTCCCACACCAAACCTACAATTTAAGTCAAAATCAACAAGAGGGCTTACAATTAGCCAGGAGGACTCGGGATCCACACCAAGAGTCATTCTAGACCAAACTGAACAATCAAGAGCTAATCACACTAACGGAATTTTCATCTAAGTACGTTTACCAAGAAAGTTGACCAATGTAAAACTTAGGCCTTAACTTGAAAGTTTAAACGTCTAATCGCACAAACACGCACTAAAAGCCTCGGTAGTCATGTCGACCATGCCAGTAGCCTAAAATGACCCTTTCGGAGCTGATGAAATCATACAAATTGGATTATGAGGTCCTTTTCCTAAACTTTTGATAAAAATGACCGTTTAAGATTAAAAAGCTCCAAAAGACAGATATTCACATAAAACCTAAATGAACGATCAAGTGACCGAAGTGTCAGTCCTAGAAAGTCATAAATGACTTGGAGCACTATAGGAATGCTCTAAATGATGAACAGAAAGCATAAACACAGAACTAACCATGAGGGTCATTACAACGACCCTCCTCTTGATTCTGTTGCGAATTGTACAAGATCATACAAATTCAAGTTATTCCACTTTATCGCTTATGTTGCCATTTGATTTTCAAATTCGTCAAAACATTTCTATCCATTTCCCCCCTATTTCCACCTTAATTTTCCCTTCTACAATGCCCTCCCCACTCCCTTTACAGTCGAGATAGGGTTAGGGGACTCGAAAAAAGAAGCTAAAAATTTAGAAGTTACAGGGAAATACACCCGAAATAGAGAAGCAAAAAAAGAGAGTGGAAACCTATGCTAAATATTGCTTTTACAGATTGAGTCTAAGAGGTTTATGTCTGAGCTTTGCGCTCTTGTTCTGTTCATCGCTCTCCAGAGTTGGTCAGAGTTTCTCCGCGGTCGTAGAAGCCCTTCTCAAGCTTGTTATCGTCTCAGGTGCTGCCCTGAAAAAAGTAATACTCCTCTACTTTGTCTCATATTGTTGGAAAATAAGTGTTGAGATTGATTTCTTGTAGCTAGATTAATGGTTACATTTCAAAGTTTTTCCTTCTTTCCTCTGTGATTGATGGTGGAATTCATTTAGTTTAGAGTTGTATATCTTAAATAATCTCCAGTTCATTTCAAGTTATCTCGATTGTGTTGTTGATTCAATATGAAACTAACAGGATATAATCCTTCTTCGATTTATTTTTGTCTCGAATTAACTTGAAGATGTGTCTATTAGATTTGCTTTTTATAACCTATAATGGTTTCAAATCTTGAAAGCATCAGCTATATAATTCGATATCTTCATTGTTTGATGTCGATTCCAATGTAAATGTGACTGTATCTGGGTTGCTGGCTTGATGCTTGTATCCCTCTATCTATTTATTTCTAGGATGTTTGTTAACAAAGTGTCTATGTTCAAAGACGCAAGCCTTTACCAAAACAATGACTCATCTAGAATTATATCGAGTTATCTTTGGTATCTCAAATTTGTCATTTGTCGTGTAGAATTTATGTAAAATGAATTTATATTGTATATTACATTCAGGAGCCGTTTGGTTACTGGTTAGAGTTATGCAGGTATTAGTTATGCAGGGTTTAGTTATGCAGGTATTAGTTATGCAGGGTTTAGTTATGCAGTTTAGTTATGCAGGTATTAGTTATGCAGGGTTTATTATGCATGCATGGTTTAGTTATGCAGGGTTTAATTATATAGGTATTAGTTATACATGATTTAGTTATATACAAATTACAATACAGTAAACTAATTTTTATTTCTTAATTCCAAAAATGTTTAGCGACCTAATATTTATTATATCCATTAAAATAAACAATTATCTTAATAACACATTAAAATTTAAATAAATGTCAATAGCTAAAAACACTAAAGTAAATAACAAATAACTAAAAGCAGTTAAGTAATTTGTATTGAATAGGATAAGTAATTAAGTAAATAAGAAATAACTAAAAATATTATAATACATGTATTGGCCGTGCGTTGCAAAGAAACTAAGTAAAGAACTAATTACAATTAACCGGCACTATCTTATCGCCAAAGAAAATAATTAATAAAAAATAAAGCAAAGAAACTAAGTAAAGAACTAATTACAATTAACCGGCACTATCTTATCGCCAAAGAAAATAATTAATAAAAAATAAAGCAAAGAAACTAAGTAAAGAACTAATTACAATTAACCGGCACTATCTTATCGCCAAAGAAAATAATTGATAAAAAATAAAGCAAAGAAACTAAGTAAAGAACTAATTACAATTAACCGGCACTATCTTATCTTCAAAGAAAATAATTAATAAAAAATAAAGCAAAGAAACTAAGTAAAGAACTAATTACAATTAACCGGTACTATCTTATCGCTAAAGAAAATAATTAATCAAAAATAAAGCAAAGAAACTAAAAATAATTAAGCAACTATCAAGACAAAAATAAATAGTAACTTTTTTAAAAGCACTCATAATTAAAAAAAATTAAAAGTTAATTAATAAGGGTAAATATGTAAATATATTATTTAATCCATGTATAACTAATACCCACATAACTGATTCCACCTTCTACCCTGCATAAAATTATACATAGATTTCCTCATAAGTTATGTAAGTATTAATTATGTGGATTCACTAAAACACAACCAAACATTGTATAAAACTAATGCAGGAATAATTTGTATACAACATTTTAAACTTACCAACCAAACACCGTATAAAATTAATACATAAATAACTTTTATACAATATTTAAAAACCTATCAACTAGGGGTGGGCATTCGGTTCTTCGGTTCGATTTTCTTAAATTTCGATTCGGTGTTCGGTTTTGAAAAAATGTGCACCAAATACCAAACCAAAATATTTCGGTTCGGTTCGGTTTTTTAAACTTCAGTTCGGTTTAATTCAGTGTTTTTAAAATGATTTTTCGGTGCAAGCAAATAAAAAATAAAGTGAAAATTAAATTATCAAAACGTTTAACTAAAGATAAAAGTTGAAAATTCGAAATAATCAATTAATATATTTAATAGTTAAAGTTTCCAACAAAGAACTAAATAAGTTTTTTTTTCTCTTTCCGATTTTTTGTTTCAACAAACACTCTTTGTAATAGCAGCCAACAATTTAAACCAAGAATTCAACACTTGAAATTTAAAAGTTAAAACAATACAAAGTTAAAAATGCCTTAATATTCAACTTCATTCAAATAAAAAACAATTGGAGTCACAACTCACAAACACAAGTTACCAAGTATATAATTAATAAAATTAAAATATTATTTTAAATTTAGTTAATAAAATTTCAGTTTTTCGGTGCACCGAATTTTTCTTACCCTGACACCGAATACCGAACCGAAAAATTGAAATTCCAAAAAAAAACACCGAAACAGACACCGAAAAACCGAATTAATTTGGTTTGGTTCGGTTTTTCGGTTTTCGATATTTATGTGAGTATTAGTTATGTAGAATTACAAAAATATAACCAAACATTGTATAAAACTAACACAAGGATAACTTTTATTCTATTTACAAACCAAACATGGTATAAAAATTAATACATGAATAACCAAGTTATTCATGTATTAACTTTGCCCTTATCCAGTAACCAAACGGCCCCTCACTGTTTAAGCATGGCCAAGAAAATTATGAGATAATGGTTGTTGGTGACTTGAAATTGGCTATTTATTATGGAGTGGGAGTGAAATAATTATAATATGTTTTCCTTTGGTTTGTTTCTCTTCTAAATTAAGGAATGATTATTTTGAGTATTTGATTTCCATGTTCTTTTTACCTATAGCTAGGGGTGGCTGAATGGGTAATTTATATGGGTAGCTACTCATATTTATCCATTTTAAATGAGTTGAGTACTCAACTCATTTAAAATGAGTAAAGAAAGAATAATACTCATATTGCCCATTTAAAAGTGGGTAGTTAAATGGATAAAATGGGGAAAAGTTGTTCATTCATAAAAGAAAGAAAAATGGTATTAATAGTTATTGGGTGTAGGTGGTCGGCGTAGAGGGTGGGTGGGGTAATGAAAAAAAATCTAATTTTTTTTAAAGAAAATTAACTTTTTTTGGGAAGGAGCTGGAAGGGGGAGGGGGCAGAGGGACTGGTAGGGGGTGAGGTAACGAAAAAAATTATTTTTTTTATAAAACAAATTAGCTTTTTTTTGGGAAGGGGCTAGAAGGGGGAGGGGTGTAGCTGGTAGGGGGTGGGGTGATAAAAAAAACTTTTTATTAAAAATAATTTTTTAAAACGGAGAAACTAGTTTTTTTACATTTGTTTTTTTTTGGACGGGGGTGGGGGGCTGGTAGGGGTTGGGTGATTAAAAAACCAGTAATAATATATTTTACATTTTAATTTGGGATAGGGGCGGGGCCATTGTAGTGCAGAGGGGGTTGGGGTTTGTTTAAAATGATTAATTTTTTTTAAAAAACACATTTTTAAAAAAGATTTTTTAGGCATGTGGGGGGGGGGGTTGTTGGGGGGTTCGCTGACAGGGGTTTGGGGGCCAGGTAAGGGGTGCTGGTGATAAAAAATTAACTTTTTTTAAAAACAAATTTAAAAAGTTATTACTTTTTTTGTGGGGTGGGGAGTAGGGGTAGGGGTGAGGAGTGTGGTAAAATATTTTATTTTTAAAACCTTTAACAAGATCCTTACTATAATATGAGTACCCATATTTATCCATATTATCCATCGTATAGTCTAGTATTTTATCCATTTAAAATATGAGTATAGTCTAGTATTTTATCCATTTAAAATATGAGTATAGTCTAGTATTTTATCCATTTTTGTTTCACTCATTTTTGATCGACTCGACCCGCTCGTATGTCACTCGTAGCTATAATGTTGCCTTTGTTAGTAGTTCAAAATCGATGATATGAGTTTCTTTTACCTTTATTCTCACATATTTCATAGTTGGAGATCATGATCATGTTTTAAAATGTTTTAGTTTAGTGACCAAAGTCACAGTCTCTCATATCAACATTTAATCATGTGGTATGTTTTATATTGTTTAAGCAGTGGCGATGGATGTTTTTCATATCTTCCTTGGGATACTTGTAATAACTCCTACTGTATATTTCTGTGATTAATTGTGATTATTATCAGGTTCTGTCACAATCGTAATTAACATGGACTTGATATTAATCATTTTTTCCTTGTTATGCATGTTATTCCCTTTGTAAGAGCCTCTTGGGAGTCCCTCTTTGCATTTCGTTGGATTGAAGTCTAACACCTCTAGCGAGTCAGCCTCAATCCTGTTTGGATGAAATGGAAGCTAAAATATAGGACACAAAAGTCAAAAGGGACTGATATATAGATGTTCAGATTAAAAATGAGCTAAAAACTCAAGCAACAGCGGTAGCCTAATGCTAAATACAGTGACAAAGGAAATGGGTCAAAACCCAAGAAGTTTTAAAAACTGACGATGCTTTAAAGGGCCCATTAGAGCAGAAACTTTGATCAAAATCCAAGTTTTAATTTCGTTTTACTATGATATACTTGCCATTTTTTGATGCTAACTTTGGATTCATAACTTTAGATTAATGAAATTGAATTCCCCAAACGATGAACTAGTTTCTTTTGTGTTGGTTTGTTTGGAATTAAAAAAAAAAACTCTTTTATCAAGTCATTTTATTTTCTCTTATTTATTTTAGTTTGAATAAATATTGGTCAAATCTTTACTTGTCTTTAATTATTTATTTTTATTCTACATAGATTCCCTTTCTTAGAAATGAATGATCTCAAATGCTTTTTACTTAACCATATTTTCATTATTTTTAAATATTTCAAATTGTTTCAATTTACGTATTTTATTCAAATGACCTTTAAGAGGATTTCTTTGCTTATTTAATTATTCTCCCGAAGTCAGTCAAATATTTAAATTAAATCATTGGATAACTGCATGTTAGGGGTTACTTTAAGTGTTAATACCTTCTTAAAGTAAAACTAAGAATCCTAGACCTATTTTCTCTAAATTTTTAAAGGTTTATATGTTAAAACCTTTTTAAATTAAGTTTTCTTAATTTTTTTAAAAATTAAGTGGTGACTCTATAAGTATATTTTCCTAAAGTGTTTTTATACTTAGAACATTTCAAAAGTGACTTTTCTAAACATAGTAAAATCGTGGCATAACATAAAAGGAGACTCCGCTGAGGATTTAATTAGGTTCTAACCATTAGACTTGATTACTTATTTGATTAACTATTCAAAATTTTGACAATTAGTATTCTAATTTCTTTCTTTGTGCCTTATATGCTTAATTTACAATATTGAACTATCATTTTCATTCATGACATACTTCTGTCACACGACATAAATATTTTTGTATATTGAAGAATGGTTTTGTGATCCTTCAACTGGTTTTTTTCATACGTGACCTTTTTTGGAATGTGTGATAATTTATTAGTTCTTCGTGCATCCAATGGTTGCCATAGTTTTTACACAAGTTGTCCACTTAGGCCCTAGTGTTTTAAAAGCCACTCTTAGTCAATTAGCGTAGAGCGAAGCCAAAATCTGAAACTAGCGCATTGGCCTAAGGCGACCCAATCCCCAAGGTGTATTAGGCCCAATAGAATGACCATTTTGAGTCCAAAACTCCCCTCGGCCTAAATGGACGATCATACTTATGTGTTTAAATTTGAAGGATGTACACATCGCTTGACAAACCATTTGCTCCATGAGGTTGGGATTCTATTTTGATATCTTATTCTAGTCAAAAGAAGACCTTAACAAGCTACTAGATAAAAGGCGTTGTCATCCGGAGATTAAAACAAATCAAGAACAAAAGACCTTCACTGGTGGCATAGTTTATGATTGTACCCTTGCGTGTGACTGATTATTTATTTTCCTTTTTCCTTATTTTGTATCCCCATTCAATTTATTCATCAAGCTTGTATAAATATCAATTTTGAGGCAATGAAATGTTTCAAATGACATTATACATTATTATAATTGTCAGGCCTACCCTTTGCACAAAGGGTCACATATCTTTTTAGAATGTGCAATAACTATTTATATGTTATACGTTGTAACTGCATGTGTAAATATGTTGCTTTATATGGAGGTGGTCTGGCCCATTCTTTTTTTACATTTTTCTAGAACCCCCTAAGAAAAAATATCAAGTCAGTATCAAAAGTGGGTCCAAATACTCCTTTAGTCTTCAGTTTCCCAACAAAACTCAAACTTCACTTTAAAATCATAAACCTTAATCTTTCATCTCACAAAAAGGTTAACCCACCACCTCAAATATGATTCAAGCTAGTCGAATTATGTAGAACCTGAATTCTCTAATCTCATAATCAAAAAGATAAATTTATGCCTATTTAGTCCTTTTTATATACCTGTGGGCTAGTTTATCTTCGAATGAAACAACTCTTGTGTGTTTACGGCAATGTGTGTGATATATTGTATTATTTATCATCTACAAGGACTAACACATTTACCTTTTGAGTTGTTTTTCTTTTATAAGGTAATTAGAATTGATTTATGTTGAGAAACTAGTTGAACATCCATACTTCACGAGGTCTAAAGTCTCCAAATATTGCTTCCCTGATTAATGTCTGTAAAAGGCAAAGGAAAGATAACTACAAATAATGAGAATATTGGCATGACTGAAACTGCTATTATTGATTCTATCATTGCTGCAAAGAATGAGATGATTGCACATTTGGTGCAACAGATCACTTATTTGAGAGTTGAGTTACAGGAAAGTCGAAACTTGTCAAAATCTTACTATTGCTTCTAACACTCCATCTGATGGAAGACCTCAACTACATTTTCCTCCTCTAAATTGAACTTCCGAACATGTGCCGAATAACCCATCCACTATATCCGTTCAAAAGCCTCACGCCATTGACTTAACCACCCCTAACCCATATCACACTAGCTCTTTATATCAAGCACCGCCTCCCCTCTAAAGCCTAAATGGTGACAACTCTAAGAGTGTCCCTTCCCTTTAAGGCCTAAATGCCAACAACTTTCAAACCTTCCTTCTCCTTCAAAGTCTAATTTCAAACAACTCTCAAACATTCCCTCCCATGTACTAGACCCTTGCTCGAAACATTCAAAATCCACCTACCGCTCAACCCGTAGTCAGACTAGAGGTAGTCGAAAGAGACAGTATTATGCATTTCTAGGGAGGCTAGAGGCTGAGATTTTTAATGTTGTGATTACAAGTATCATCTAGTTTTCCATCGACCTGCATCTGTATTGTTTGATCCAGGGTCTACTTTCTCATATATATGTACCTATTTTGCAGCTGGATTTGATATGATGAGTTATAGAATACCTGTGCCTATTTGTGTTTCTACACCGGTGGGTGAATCCTTAGAGGTGGATCGAGTGTATCGATCCTGTGTTGTTTCTGTGACTAGGCATGATACCATGGGTAGACTTGATCATTATGGGAATGGAAGACTTCGATATTATTTTGGGTATGGATTGGTTCTTCCCGTATCATGTTATTCTTGATTGTTATACTAAGACTGTGACCTTAGCGAAGCTGGGTGTCCCGAGAGTTGAGTGGATGAGTGCTAGTGGTTCTTACCATAGCAAAGTTATCTCTTTCATTCGAGCTCAGATATTTGTTGATAGATGGTATTTCTCTTATTTGGCCTTTATTCGAGATACTAGTGTTGAACCACCTCCCATTGATTATGTTCCCGTGGTTCTGGAGTTTTTGCATGTTTTTACTATTGATCTTCCAAGTGTTTTTCTGGATATGGACATTGATTTTTCTATTGACTTGGAGCCGAGCACCAAGCCCATCTCTACTTCTCTTTATCGCATGGCTCCAATAGAGTTGAAAGATTTTAAGAGTCAATTACAGGGCGTGTCGAGTAAGGGGGGCCTCTGTCTTGTTTGTGAAGAAGAAAGATGGAACCATGAGGATGTGTATAGACTATCGGCAGTTGAACAAAGTAAAAGTGAAGAACAAGTATCCTCTTCCTCGTAGTGATGACTTATTTGATCAGCTTTAGGTAGTGTCTATGATTCCTAATATTGATTTGAGGTTTGGCTCTCATCAGCTAAAGATTAAGGCATCAGATATCCCTAAGACAACTTTTAAGACTCAATTTAGGAACTATGAGTTTCTTGTGATGTCCTTCTATTTATGTTCATGGAGTTAATGAATGGGGTGTTTCGACATTATTTGGATTCCTTTGTGATAGTCTTCATTGATGGAATCTTGGTGTACTACAGGACTGAGGAAGACCATAATCGGCACTTGAGGATTGTGCTCTAAAGATTGAAGGAACATAAATTATATGCCAAGTTCTCAAAGTACAAGTTTTTACTTTTCAGTTACATTTCTGGGACACGTGGTGTCCAAGGAGGGTATTCATGTGGATCCAGCCAAGATTAAGGCTGTTAGAGGTTTGACTAGGCCCACTTTAGCTACTGAGATATGGAGTTTTGTGGGGATAGCATGTTATTCCAGGTGGTTTGCTTAGAGATTCTCCACTATTGCATTTCCGTTGACTAGATTGAATCAGTAGAGTGTGAGCTTCCAATAATCTGATGAGTGCGAGGAGAGCTTTAAAAAGCTCAAGACCTTCTTGAATTTGGCTCCTATTTTGACCTTACTCGAGGAGGGTGTGGACTTCACCATTTATTGTAATACTTCTGGAGTTAGGTTAGGTGGTCTTCTAATGTAGAAGGGAAAGGTGATCTCCTATGCTTCTAGACACTTGAAGACGCATGAGAAGAACTACTATAATCATGACCTAGAGTTGGCCGCCGTAGTATTTGTACTTAAGTTAGGGTGGCATTATCTATGTGGAGTACATTGCGAGGTATTCACTGACCATCGGAGTCTTCAGTACATTTTAGGGATCTGAACATGAGACAACAGAGATGGCTTGAGTTAGTGAAGGAATATGATATCACCATCTTGTATCATTCGAGGAAGGCCAATGTGGTGGCCGATGCTTTTAGTAGGAAGACTTCTATTGTGAGGAGTCTTGTCGCTATCAGTGTTAAAGAGAGGTCGTTGGCTTGAGATGTTAAGAGGTTAGCCAAAAGTCTCATCTAACTGCATATATCAAAGGAGAATGGTGGTTTGATTGCTTTCATAAAGGCCCAGTCTTCCTTAGTTCACCAGATTTTTAAGCACCGATGATGAGAAATTGTGTCTCATTCAAGGCAGAGTGTTGAAAGGGGAAGCCAAGGAGATTGTCCTTGATTTTGATAGTTTCTTGAGGATCGGGTGAAGGATTTGTGTGTCGAAGGTGGGTGAGTTGATTAGACTGATTCTTGAGGAGGCCCATTATTCTCGATATTCCATTCATTTGGGAGCGGCGAAAATGTGTGATGATTTTAGCCAATATTACTGGTGGTGAGGCATGAAAAAGAATATTTCAGATTTTGTTTCTAGATGTTTTACTTGCCAACGGTTCAAGTGTAAGCACCAATGGCCTGGAGGTATATCTCAGAGGATGTATTTTCCTACTTGGAAGACGGAGCGGATCACCTTGGACTTTGTTGTGGGTTTTCCTACCACCATGAGTGGTTATGACTCTATTTGGACGGTCATTGACAGGCTTAACCAGTTTTCCCATTTCATCCCTATTCGGGTGAAGTATAATGCGGAGAAGTTAGCCCAGCTTTATATTAGTTAGATTTTTCAACTTCATGGAGAACCTATTTCCATTATCTCTTATTGAAGAGCATTGTTCACTTCTCTCTTTTGGAAGGCTTTGCAAAATGGTTTGGGTACTCAGTTACATATGAGTACGGCCTTTCACCATTAGACAGATAGTTAGTCCGAGACAAAGATTTGGGTGTTGGAGCATATGCTCCGAGCTTGTGTGATTGACTTTGATGCTCGATGGGATCAATATTTTCCCTTAGCAGAGTTTGCCTACAACAATAATTATCACTCATGCATTCAGATGGTCCAATTAGAGGTGTAGTATGGCAGACGGTGTAGATCTCTGATCAGTTGGTTTGATTCAGCTGAGATGGACTCTTTGGATAAAGACTTGCTCAGAGATGTCATGGAGCAGGTTTGTATGATTCAAGGTAGACTGTTCAAAGCCCAGAATCGATAGAAGAGTTATGTAGACTGATAAGTTGGGGCCTTAGCGTTTATGGAGGGTGATTATGTTTTGCTTCGGGTTTCACCGATGAAGTGTGTAATGAGGTTCACGAAGAAGGGCAAGCTTAGCCCTAGATTGATTGGCCCTTTTGAAATTTTGAGCCAAGTGAGAGAGGTGGCCTATAAGTTGGCCTTGCCACGTAGCTTGTCAGTTGTGCATCCTACATTTCATGTCTCTATGCTTCGTAAATACGTGTTGGATGAGTCCCATGTGCTTTTGCTTGACTCTAGTTTGTTGGGTCTAGACTTGTCTTTTGAGGAGGAGTCTATAGCCCACTTGGATAGGAAAGTCCGAAAGCATAAGACCAAAGAGAATGCTTTAGTGACGGTGCAGTGAAAGCACCGTTTAGTTGGTGAGGTGACTTAGGATATGGAGTCCGACATGCGTGCCAGATATCCTTAGCTTTTCGAGGCTCCGGGTACTTTTTTTTACTTTATATTCGAGGATTAACATTGTGTTTGCTAGTGGATAATGTAATGACCGAGAAAGTCATTTTTGAAATATTTCATAAAAATACCATTTTACTCCTCCCATTAATGACTCCGAGTTATTTCTAAATGAATTATGAAATTTGTGTCAAACTTTGAGTAAAAAGTTGTGAAATATGAATGTTTTTGAATTCAAAAGGCTAAAGTTGTTAAAAAGTGTTTTTGTTTCTTTTGGGGATTCGAGTCTCGAAATGGAATTCCATCGATTAAATCAGTCTCAAAATGTGGAAATTGGACTAAGAGTGTTGTCGGTTCCAGATTTGGAGTCTTTTCATGAATTTGAGGTCCTAAGTTAGAAATTTATGAAATTTTAGCCTTTTAGTTGACTTTGGTTAACATTCAGGGTTCGGATAATCGAATTGAATTATCAAAGTCCCGTTGGATTCGAGGGATGATTTTAGGTGTAAAGAAGGTCTTGGATGAGTTTTCAGAGGTCCTGAACTTGATTAGGCCTTTTTAAGCGTTATGATTAGTTTTTTGTGACTTACATGGGGTTCGGGTCAACGAGACCTCTGATCTATTTTTGATGGTTTCATTTGCCCGGAACATTGAGTATAGTCAAATAGAATATATGGTTTGTGTGTGTGGGGTTTCAAATAATCTCGAGATTCCTTCCAATAATTTGAGAGTTAACTGAATTTTCTGATTTCTGGTGTGCCTCGCGTTTGCGAAGGATATCTTACTTTCACGAGGATCGCTTTAGCGAGACCCTGGTCGTATTTGTGAAGGGGTTAGGAGACTTGAACCTTGCTTTTGCGACCTTCGTGTTAGCAAGGGCCTGCTCGCGAAAGTCAAGGTGCCTATTTTTAAAGGGTTCGCTTAAGCGAACATGGTTTGCGATCGCGATGATCGCGAAAAAAAGCCTTGTTCACAAAAGTGAGACCCCATTTTAAGCGAGGTTCACTTAAGTGAACCTTGTTTGCTTAAGCGACTTAAAAAAGGGTTTTTGGCCTGCCATTCGATATTTTACCCTATTTTCCCCATTTTGAGTTTTGAAAAACCCTTGGAGGTGATTTTGAAGAGATTTTTCATGGTTAATCATTTGGGTGAGTCTTTGTAACCCTAAATCATCAATTCCCCTTGATCAATAGTGATTTTAACATTAAAAAAATTAGGATTTTTTATTGGCAAATGTCAAGCTTTTCAGGAACTTGACTTCTAAAGTAAAATGGTGATTGTGAATTGATTTTAACTCCTTTTTTGGAATGGTTTTCAACAATGAGTTCCTAATGCCTTGGATAACATTTTTAAGAAATGATTTTTGGATTCAAACCTCCTTTTCGGAATTGGGTTTTTAAGTTGAATTGACCCCTTTTTTTTCAAAGTGTATGATATGGGTGTTGTTATTTCCAAAATCCTATTGTGATTACTTGATTGGATTAGATTGTGTTGGTTTGGATATTGTTCAGAAAGGAAAGACTCAAGTCTTGGAGTGACTTTTGATTGAATAGAGGCAAGTGAACTACTAAATCTTATAGAACTTGTAGAATCTTGTATTTCCCTCTACTGTGTGTGTTCGGGAGTAATGGGAATAAGTTGAATGATCAATTATTCCATTTGATTGATCATTTTGAATAAAAAGAGGATTAATAAAAAAGGTAATATGTTGATAGTTGTACTTTGTGAATTGCCTTGTTGTGGACCCTTATTTGTTGACTGATAAAATGCTTTCATGGCATTATTATGGACTTGAATTGCTTGAGTTTATTATCTCTTTCTTATGGTGTGGAATTGCTTATTTGCATTAATTTTTGTCCACCATTATGAGACACGTGATGATTATGCCAAAGAGAAATGGTTCTAGCAAGTGATATTATATCGAGCCAAAGGGAAATGTTTTCGGTTAGTGATATTATACAGAAGGGAAATGGTTCTAGCAAGTGACATTATATAAAGCCGAAGAGATATGGTTCCGACTAGTGATATTGTGCCGAAGGGAAATGGTTTTAGGTAGTGATATTGTGCTGAAAGGAAATTGTTCCGGCAAGTGACATTATATAAAGCCGAAGGGAAATGGCTTTGACTAGTGATATTGCACTGATGGGAAATGATTCCTACAAGTGTTTCACTATTGAGATTGATCTACTTGATACTTGTGATTGATCTTTTTAATGTTTTTGATTGACATAGAAGCCTAGTCTTCCTTAGATAAGTAGATCCGTGAGCACCAGTTTGATGATGAGAAGTTATTTCTCATTCGAGAAAAAATGTTGAGAGGGGAAGCCAAGGAGGTTGTCCTTGATTCTAATGGTGTCTTGAGGATCTGGGGAAAGAATTTGTGTGCCCAAGGTGGGTGAGTTGATTAGACTAATTTTTGAGGAGGCCCATTGTTCTCGATATTCTATTCATCCAGGAGAGGCGAAGATGTATCATGACCTAAGCCATCATTACTGGTGGGGTGGCATGAAGAGGGATATTACAGATTTTGTTTCTATATGTTTGACTTGCCAGCAGATCAAGTGTGAGCACCAGCGTTCCGAAGGTATATATCTCAGACAATGCATATTCCTATATAGAAGTTGGAGCGAATCATCATGGACTTTATAGTAGATTTTCCTACAACTATGGATTGTTATGACTCCATTTGGGTGGTCATTGATAGGCTGACCAAGTCTGCCCATTTCATCCCTGTTCGGGTGAAGTATATGGCAGAAAAGTTTAGTGAGATTGCTCGACTTCATGGAGTGCCTAATTCTATTGTCTCTTACTGAGGATCATTGTTCACTTCTCACTTTTGGAAGGCTTTACAGCAAGGTTTTGGTACTCAGTTAAATATGAGTACGGCCTTCCACACTCATACAGATAGTCAGTCCCAGAACACAATTCAGGTGTTGGAGGATATGCTCCAAGGTTGTGTGATTGACTTTGGGGCTTGATTGGATCAATACTTGCCCTTTGCAGAGTTTGCCAACAACAACAATTATCACTCTAGTATTTAGATGGCCCCATTTAAAACATTGTACGACAGACGATATAGATCTCCTATTAGTTGGTATGATTCGACTAAGATGGACTCTTTGGATACAGAGTTGATTAGAGAATTCATGGAGTAGGTTTATATGATTCAGGGTGGACTGTTCACAACCCAGAGTCAATAGAAGAGTTATCTAGACCGAAGAGTTTGAGTCTTAATGTTTATGGAGGGTAATCATGTTTTGCTTCGGGTGTCGCCTATGAAAGGTGTAATAAGGTTCAGAAAGAAGGGCAAGCTTAAACCTAGATTCATTGGCCCTTCTGAGATTTGGAACCGAATGGGAGAGACGGCCTATAAGTTGTCCTTTCCACCTAGCTTGTCAGTTGTGCATCCTGTGTTTCATGTCTGAATGCTTCAGAAGTACGTGCCGAATGAGTCCCATGTGCTTTCACTTGACTCGGTTATGTTGTGTCCAGACTTGTCTTTCGAGGAGGAGCCTATAGCCATCTTTGATAGGAAGGTCCAAAAGATTAGGATCAATGATTTTGCTTCAATGAAGGTGCAACAAAAGCACCATTCAGTTGGTGAGTTGTCTTAGGAGATGGACTCTGACATGCATGAGAGATATCCTTAGCATTTTGAGGCTCCAAGTACTTTATTTTACTTTAAGTTTTAGGAAAAACATGGTTTTTAGTAGTGGATAATGTAATGACCCAAAAGTTCATGTTTAGAGTTTTTGTAAAAATTATTGTTTTACTCCTCCTGCTGTAGACCTCGAGGTTTATCTGAATGGATTTTTAAATTTGTGCCAAACTTTGAGTAAAAAGTTGTGAATTATGAAAGTTTTTGAATTCAAAAGGATGAAGTTGTTAAAAAGTAATTTTCAGTATCTTTTGGAGTTTCAAGTCTTTAAATGGAATTCCATTGATTCCATCAGTCCCAAAATGTTAAAATTTGTCTAAGAGTTGTCGATTTTAGATTTGGAGTCTTTTCAAGGATTTGAGGTCCTAAATTGGAAATTTGTGAAATTTTAACCTTTAGGTTTACCTTAGTCAACATTCAGGGTTTGGATGCTCAAATAGGATTTCTGACAGTTCTGTTGGATTCAGAGGATAATTTTAGGCCTAGAGAAGGTTTTGGTTGAATTTTTAGAGGTTCAGAACTTGATTTGGCCTTTTTAGAGTTATGATTATTTTCTTGTGACTTACATAAGATTTGGGTCAAGGAGACCTCAGATCCATATTTCGATTGTTCAATCGTGTCTGGAATGTCGAGTATAGTCAAATAGCATATATGGTTTATGTGTGCGGGGTTCTGAACAAATTTTGAGGGTCTTTTCGATGATTTGAGAGTTGGCTGAATTTTCTGATGTCTAGTGTGCCTCACATTCATGAAGGATACCTCACTTTCATGGGGATTGCGTTAGCGAGACCCTAGTCACATTCATGAAGGGGTCAGGAGACCTGACCCTCGCTTTTACGAAGGTCTCCTTGCTTTCGTGACCTTTGCCTTAGGGAGGGCCTACTCGGGAAAGCAAAGGGTCCTGTTTTTGAAAGGTCCACCTAAGCGAACCATGGGTCACAATCGCAATGATCCCAAAAAAGAAGCCCAATTCGTGAAAGCGAGACCTCCATTTTAAGTGGGGTTTGGTTAAGCAAACATGTGTTCTCTTAAGTGACTTTTTAGAGGGTTTTTGGCCTTCCATTTTTCCCATTTTGAGTTTTGGAAAACCCTTGGATGCGATTTGGAAGAGATTTTTCATGGTACATCATTTGGGTAAGTCTTTGTAACCCTAAAAATTCAATTCCCCTTTATCAATAGTGATTTTATCATCAAAATTTGGGATTTTTGATTTGCAAATTGCAAGGTTTTTCAAGATCTTTATTTTTAAAGTAAAATGGTTATTGTCAACTGACTTTAACTCCTTTTTCGAAATGGTTTTCACCAATGACTTTGAAATGCCTTGGGTAGCATTTTTCAAGTTAAGATTTTTGGATTCAAACCTCATTTTCATAATACGGTTTTTGAGTTTATTTGACCGCTTTTTTTTCAAAGTATAAGATATGGGTGTTTTTATTTCCGGAATCGTATTGTTATTACTTGATTGGATTAGATTGTGTTGCTTTAGATATTGTTCGGAAAGGAAAGAGTCAACTCTTGGAGTGACTTTTTATTGAATAGAGGCAAGTGAAACTCTAAACCTTTTAAAACTTATAGAATCTTGTATTTCCCATCATTATGTGTGTTTGGGTGTAATGTTAATGAGGTGACGAGTTCAATTATTCCACTTAATTGATCTTAATGAATAGAGACGGGATTAGGAAAAAAGGAACGTGTTGATAGTTGTGCTTTGTGAATGTCCTTATTGTGGATCCTAATTTTTTGATTGATGAAGTTCTTTGATGACATTATTGTGGAATTGAATTGCTTGAGTTTATTGTCTCTTCCTTATGGTGTGAAATTGCTTATTTGCATTAATTTCTATGCACCGTGATGAGACATGTGATGATTATGCCAAAGAGAAATGGTTTCGACAAGTGATATTATATAAAGCCGAAGGGAAATGGTTTTGACTAGTGATATTGTGCTGAAGGGAAATGGTTCTGACAAGTGACATTATACATAGATGAAGGAAAATTGTTCCGACTAGTGATATTGTGTCGAATGGAAATGGTTCCGGCAAGTGATATTATATAAAGCCGAAGGAAAATGGTTCCAACTAGTGATATTGTGCCAATAGAAAATGGTTCTGGCAAGTGACATTATATAAAGTCGAAGGGAAATGGTTCCGGCAAGTGTTTGACTTTAAGATTTATCTACTTGATACTTGTGATTGATCTTCTTGGTGTTTTTGATTGACATACTTGGCACTTTTTGATTGTTGAACTGCGACTGTTAGACTATGATTGTTAAGCCTTGTGAGCTGTGCATTGTAAACTGTTAGGTTGGGTTGATTTCAACGCCGGTTGTGAGTTGGGTTGGTTGGGATGAAAGGAGTACTCGTATTCTTGTTTAGTTTTACCTTGTTTAGTGGGTTACTTGTTGGGTACCATGTTGTTGGTACTCACTCCTTTCTTCTACACTTGTGTAGGTTCCGAGCCTTGACTCGTGTGATCATTCTTCTTCATCTTCCTTCAAGGCTTTCAGAGGATTTTGAGAGGTAGTTGTTTGTCATCTCGATGGACCCTCTTGTTCTTTATTTTATGCTTTGTTCAATTTTAGAAACAAAGACCTTGAGACTTGTATTTCTCTTTCAATTTCGTATTTTATACATTAGAGGCTTGTACACGTGACAAGCAGATATTGGGGATATTTATGAAATTATCTATGTTTTTTGCTCTTATGTAATTGTTGATTTACTTTCTGCATTTTCATTCTTATTGTTTGGTTGAGGTTGACTTGTCTAGGTGGGATTAGAAGAGTTTCATCACGTCCATTTCTGGTTCATGACAACTTCTCTAAATAATAACATATTTGATACTTAAGAGTTAGCGTAAGATATTTTGAACATGGTCATTTGAAGATATTCGTCATCAAAGGTTGAAAAGAAGTGTGCACAATATTGGCAAGAATTATGCATATGAAATTATTGCTCTCTTCATTTTTTAAATGTATATTTAATCTCTTTTATTCATTTATCACACCTTTCCTTGTAATGAACTATGTCTGACCTGGATTCTCAAGAATGAGATACGTAGGTGGCCTATGTCAACTTCGGTCAGCCCTTTATCAAATTTCAATATTTTTTTGTATTTGGAACTACATTTGACCTGATTCCTACTTCAACGGGTTGGGTGTGTGCCAAAACGGGTCGGTGATATTCTATGTAAGATTTCCATTTCTCTTTATAATGGAAATTGGGACAGAATTTTTGAGAGGATCTCAAAAATTCAACAAGATGACATTTTCCAAAGAATCAAGTTTGAAATCATTTCAAAGTGTGCAACTGTGGTAGAATTTTTGAGATTCTACAAAAATGTCATTTGCTAAAGGAATGATATTTATGGTCATTGAAGCAAAACTTGGACAGAATTTTTAGGAGGGACCTCAAAATCCCATGTTGGGTGACTTTAGAACTTACAAAGCAAGTAACAATAGTTCTTCGTTCTTCTATGTTCTAGACTGGGATAGAAATTTTGAGGACCCTTGTCATAAATTCCATCAAGACTGCATTTTGCAGACGAGTGTGCAAGCCAACTACATGAAGGAGGATGGAGACAAGGCCAACACAAATAAGTCTTCCAAACTAAGAATTTTTCTTTGGATGTAGGAACAACGACGTAAAAAAAATGGCAATGTCAAAGCTGTCAAGCATGGAAAAAGGTATCATCTACACCTATTGTGGTCTCATCATAGTAACTCAGGCGTTTCTCATCTCCATTTCATTATGTCACCACAGTGATTTTTAAGCACTTTATTTAAATTTTGTAGGAATTGGAGATAAGCACTAATAGATTCTTCCAATGTTTGAGAAACAAATTGGAGGATCGCAAGACGCAAAGCTTTTACAAGCCCTTTCAAAGATTCCTAATTCTAAGAATGTAGCAAATCAATTGAATCCTTGATGATAAGACAGCAAAGGAGCACATATAAAATTAGTAACAAGTCGTGACCAGAGTCACCACTAGACACACTACGACCTGATCTTTATAAGCCGAATGGCTTAACCTCACGCTTTATCTTTAATTTTACTCGTCACTTCATTATTGTTTTTTAATATTCGGTATCAAGCTTTGCAGGTGGCAATATTGGTAAAGTCAGGATCACTTCTGAAATCGGCATCAAATCTAATGATGACCAAAGATAATGCTATCTCAGAAGTGTTGCAAGGATAAATCAACAAGTTCATCGAATCAACAAAGATGTTGAAGATCACAATGTCTTCATGACAATCGAAGTTATCAAATCGATACAATTTTTTAGCAACGATAGAAGATGTCAGCAACAAACTCAAATTTTATTGAATTTGTCAAAAGAAGGCGGGAGTGACTTTAATCTTTGTATGAAAGAATTAAATCATTCACCTCGGTAACTCTATCTTTTTAAAGAGAGAGAGTCGTAGTTGCAACAAGCATATATGTCAATTCCTAATTACTTCTAATAATCCGAGTACAAATAAATACTTAGCTTCAAGTAGTTATTAATATTTTTATTTTCTTTTGTCTCAATTTAAATCTCGCATTTTTAAATAACGACTACTGAGTTAAATTTTGCTATTCACAATGTTCTTTCATATTCTCTGTGATATCAAACCCCACTCATAGTTGGGTAAATATATTGTAGAGAGTGTTTATATTTCTTGTGAGAAGTATATTTGGACGTTATCAAGCATACATAACATAATTAAATGAAAAGACAAAGAAGGGAAGAAGAGAGTTTTAATCTCACTTACCCAAAGCATGTAATCAGTAAAAACACCGCTTTGAATTCTTTTAAACAATTGCCTATGGTGCTGAGAGGCCAACTTTATGAATAGATGATTTTTAACATTCAAATCCATCATTGCAAGCTCTGTATGAAGTTTTAAGAACTTAAACATATTTTTTGTATTGTAAAAAATAAAAGAATATAAATAAAGTACTCATGATCAACAAATGAATATAGAGAGAGAAATGAAAATTTCCTATAACAAACATGCATTTTTGTTACATATATGACCACCGGCAGCCCTCTTTGCTACACATATATAATATATAACTCTCGTAATTAAATATCCTTCAAATTCATTATTCTTCTTCTTTGTTATAATTGTTATAGCAATAAGTGAACATTTATAGGTAAGGGGAGACGAATTTAGATTATGGAGGAAATTAAAAGTCAAAAACGGAGAAAACAAACAAGTAGGTTGGATCTTTTAATCTTCCTCCATTAAAAGAATTTGTTTTCATATTTTGAGACTCCTTTTAAAATATTTGTTTGAGGCTAATGGATTGCAATTAGTTTGCATTGTTATGTACTCATATAGGTTTAAAACGTGTGTGCAAGTAGAACAAGTTCATTATATAATTATGGGATAAGACACAAGTACCCCCACCCAAAAACTCTAACCGAAATACCAGTGACAGACCTTAACTTAACTAGGGTCCTATAACCCGAGCCCCCCCCCCCCCGCAATTTTACATATATTCGTGCACCTTTGGTGCTAGCATGGAGCCAAAACCAAATTAAAGGAGTGTGGTGATACACACGCACCGCCACGTGTATAAATATTTTCTTATTTTATTTTTTCTTTGTATTTAAATTAAGTTAATGCATGTACTTTTTAAATTCTTTTGCCTTACATAATATAGACCTTTTTTTCATTTTATCTCTTTTTTTTCTATTGATTTATTTATTATTTTGTCACAACCCAACAACCAGACCGTGCCGACACCTACGCTAACACCTAGTTAGAAAGGAGAATCATTATTACCCGATTTAAAACCGGTAATGCGAAAGTAAACAGAAACATGATATATCACCTTAATTAAATAAAAGAATCAATCTCAACCTTATTTACAATAGAGAGTTTTTGCAAATACAATGTAAAAACCCTCCCAAGGAACTAGTCTAAACAGGTACAAGAGCCTTTAAGGGAATACACAATTTTAAAGCAAGACACAAGTCCCACCATAAGGAAGAGAGGAGTTGAAGCTGGCGGAGCTCACCATCGTCTTCACCTAAGAAACATCACTGATTCTACAACCAGACTATACCAAGTGGGATAGCAAGAGTAGTAATAGTGCAAACAACAGGTACTGGTAGGCATCATCGATCGACCCAAACTATAACAACTTGAATCATTATTATTCAAAGGCATCTCGTGTGTAAACACAAAATTCATGAAATTGCATTGCCAAATTTAAAATTGAGTACGTGGTGATTTCATTAAAATTTTATTTGATTCGGGCTGACATCAATCCGCCATAGTGCCTACATGAAAGCTATAGCGGGGTTGACGGAATCAGACCTAGAAACAATGATAACTTTTATTTTTTCTCTCACTTTTCATGACAAAAGCAGACAAGGGTTGCTCCAAGAATTCGCTTAAACTACTCTTATATGAGGGACAACGTAGGGGAGAGGTTTCAGTGTAAGGAAGGATTAATCCAAGGATCCCTAGTCTACATTCATCAGGATTTACCTCATGAAACTAGAAGCATGTGTTTGGTGTTTTTCAACAAAGCTTGGAGTCTTGGTAGGCTAGGTTTTTCTAAATAAGTAGATAGACATGTACTCCTTTTTAGAAGGTAAATTGTCAGGAGATTTCATGCATAGGCTTTTGGGAACGGAGTGTGGATGGTTTAAGGTGTGGTTACCTATGGTTTAGGCTGATGATTGACTTGATTAGTTATTGCTTATGCAGAGAAGGGTCTAAAGTGCCCCTCAACTATTTGAATTTGTACAAAACTACCATTCATCTACCTTTTGGCCCACAAATACCCTCGATGCCAACCTTTTGGCTCAAACCGTTATATCTAACAGCCCACACTCATAAGGTGGATGAAGGGTAAATTTATACCAAATCCCATAGTTTAAGGAAATATTAGGCCCTTCTCCATTAAAATAATTTGTAATTACTTAATATATGGGCTCGTATGATTGACCTAATTTTGGGTCACATAGTAAATTAAAAATAAAAAAAGATTAATCTTCTACTATCTACACTCACTTTCTCTCTCTTCCACTTTTTTTCTTCTTGGATCTTGTCCACCATTTTTAATTTGATGTTTTCCACCAATGATAAATTAAATAAAGGAGAAAAATAGGAGAAAAATAATTATGACATTTATTTATAAATAATTAGTTCAATAGAAAATGATTCAATTAAGCAACTATGTATGTATATTGTAATTTTTCTTTTATGTGTACCCTAATTTCAAAAAAAAATAATGAAATAACCTTTTATTTTCCATCCCTACCTACCACGAAAGTAATACAAATTTAAAGAATATAAACATGTAAGTTCATTTCAAGTTTGAATCCTTCATATCCTTATCAAGAATATGAGATTAAAATAAAGAATAAAAAAAGGGGATGGTCAAGAAAGTTTGATAGTTGATAGAAAATTTATATTAATAAAAAATAATAATATTTTTTAGATTAACAATAAGACGGGATGTGTATGAATTTTAGTTAAATCCCAGTTATGAATTGGGTTATAATAAATTGGGTTTGATAGAAAATAGTCCAATAGAAAGATATCATGAAATTAATATTCTTTTGTTTATTATTTTCAAGCGTATCGAGTCATAATATGAATCATATGTAGTTTATATTATTTATTTGAAAAGTTTTAAATTTGGATCAATCAGATTAGGCAACCCAAAAAATAAATATTTCATAATTTTACTTTAGGAGAGCTATTAAAAATATGGGCAAATATGAGTCGAAGGTTTATATAAAGGGTATTTTGAGTCAAAAGGTTAACATCAGGGGTATTGGGGATCAAAAAGTTGATGGAAGATAGTATTGTACCAATTTACATAATCGAGGAGTATTTTAGGCCCTTCTCTGTTGTTTGGATTATAATGTTCATTGGGTGTTGTCCTGGGGAAGGTAATTGTGGGTAATCGGATTGTGATCAGGAAATATTTGGAAAGGAATTCACTAGGTAGGTGATGGTTGTTTGTGTTTAGAATTTATGCTAATGTGCTTGTCAACTACTTCGCTAGTATTGAATGCATGATATATGATTAGGGAAAACGAAAGAATATAATTTGAAATAAAATAATTTGTCAATCGCATGCAATGAATGTGTTTACTTTAGTGTACAAGTGTGATTGTTGTTCATTGTGGTTGTGATTGTGTTGTGTGTTTGATCATGAGATCGGGTACCACGCCAGTACACATATTTATTGGATCAGATACCACACCAGTACATATACTTATTGGATCGGATAAAATATCGGTGCATATATTTATTGGATGGGATACCACACCAGTACATATATTTATTGGATGAGATACCACGCCAATAAATATTATTATTAGATCGGACACCTCACTAGTACACTAACAATGGGAACGGGTACCATGCAAGTGCACTAACAGTTGTGTGTATAGGTTCCATGAGAGAAGCAGATTGGCTTGTTGTGCTATGGAAAATCATGTATATTGTGCATATTAATTTACGGCAAGTGTTGGGAATCCGGACTACGTCATAATTGTATTAAATGGTATATTAACTGCTTATTTAAATTGTGTTGCCTATTCATTTTTTGTATAACTAGAGAGCTGTAAAGGCGAAGTGTAGGAAAGAAAGCTTGAGGAGGGGGGAGTAAGGTGATTAACTTTGTTAATACTTGTCTTGTCTTATGGGGAATATTGATGTGATAGAACAGTTAGGTTATGATCTAATGTGAGGGAGGAAGGGTCGAGACGGTAGAGTTGACTGCGAAAGGAGGTGGGTGACTTGAGATAGAGTATATGGGTCCCAAGGTAATTCTGTTGTAGTAAGGGTGGTGATTTAATTGTCGGGGTTCTAAGTGCATTTGTACGTTCATTGTTATTTGATTATTTTGATGTTATTATGAGGTGGATTCAAGTTGACTGATGAGGCCCACCAGTAGTTGTCAGGTGGGAGTTGTGTCTTATTTTTTCGTAAATTGTACTCTTAGAAGTACTTATATATGTTTAGATTAGTTTCTTGGGGAGGGTTTAGTTTAATTCTTTACAATAAGATTTCATTTTAAATTAAGCGAAGAGTATTTCTATATGTAAATAGGCTGTTAGCTTATAATTTGTTCACTTCCGCATTTAATCTTCCAGTTAGAAGTAAAAGGTTCTCATATCTAGGTGTTAGTGTAGAAGCCCACACGACAAGGTAGTGTCACTACCTAGACCATCGTGAGTTGCACACCAACCAATAGGTGTTAGTGGGAGAACCAACTACCAACCAAAAATTTCTCAACACACCATTTCTAAAATCAAGTCATGATATAAATACGAACAAATAGTTTAAACCAACTAAAGGATTGAGTCCCCATAAACTCAATCAATAGTTAAAACATATGCAAAAATGAAACACCAAGAAGCTGAAAGTCATTGTACCAAAACTCTAAATAGTCAAGAATAGGGATGCAACCCCGAAAGCTAGAAAACATGACTAATACTCTAAAAGTATGTGCTGGAAAAGATGGACACAAAAATGATAGAAGAATCCATGGCACCCTAGAAGAGTAGCTTACCCTTGGATTCGGTAGGTCAAACTTCCTTCAACTAAGGTCTTCTTTCAACCACCTAAATATACCCTGTACTCAACAAGAAAAGAGCAAGTGCAATATTTGTATACGACCACAGTGTACTGGTAGGATCACAGGGCCACTTCCAACTATGAATGTAAATAGACAACCACAACATATAAAACATAGGCCAACACATATAATCAACACACACAATTACATAGTCTCCCCATCACAATGTCCTTAATCAACCAATTCCTGAAACATGTCCCACATGATCATAATTACCAAAATGCGATTTTCTCATTGAACCACAAATGCACATACCTAGTGCTCTAATGGAATCCATACGCAAAATATTAGTGTTTTGATGAGATAATCGAGCCAACCTGTGTTAGTATTCATACCAGGTGTTGTATACAAACCAACTATTAGTATTCATGTATCGGCGTGGTACCCAAGCAAACCAGCAATTACAAACAACTTGTACAATCACAATCACAATGAACAACAACACTTGAAACTAAAATTAAAGTAAACATGTTCATTGCAAGAGATTATCAACATGATGTCATTTCATATCCTTCCCTATGTTCTCCCCAACATGAATAGCACAAGTAATACTATAAAGAAGTAGACATACATACATACATTAATTGGAAAACATACAACCATTATGTACCTCAAATCAAGCCTGAATTCTCTAAAGAACCCGAGCATTCCCCTTTTTCAGTGACTTGGCTTGTTATTGGTCTAAAATAATAAATAAATAAATCAAAAATGGCCTAAATATACTTGAATTATAACCAAATCCTAATCCTCGGACAAATCTAGGGGGTTTTTTCTATCTAAACCAGGGATTTTTCCACCTTTAAATCAAGTTAAAACCTTCCCCCAAGAGTAATATACTAGATTCTATGGCTTAAAAATCAATTTAAAAGATAGGATAGAAATGAACCTACCTTTATTGAAAATTTCATTGAAAATTGAGTAGAAACAACCCTAATTCTCCCCTCTAAATATAAAAAACAATGATGCAGAAAATAGGAGTTTTTCAGACTTTTTCAGCATAAAATCCCGACTTATTCTTCTATAGAAGCCTGACCCTCTATAGAAATCCCACAATCGGGGTTGTCAACCATCTATAGCGCCTACACACATGCCTTTTTCTGTTGATGTCCCAATCTATCCCCTTTACCCCAAAATTGATTATGGAAGGTGTAAGGCCCAATAGGTTTCTTAATGTCTTTTATACCAGAAAATATAAACCAAGCCTAGACATATCACTCCACCATTCTTGGATAGCCCTAGACCGCACCTCACTCAGATTCCATCGAAGACTGGCCTACTCTTAAATTTTTAAGTCACTAGTCGAAAAGTTTTCATGACCTATTTCTTTCACCATTGGCCTACTCATAATGACTAGGACGGGGCATTACAATAGATACTAATTTACCCATCACTCACCCCCAATTGCGCGAACATGAAAAAAGGGGCTAGAATAGAAAAAAGAGTAGTACCTGAATCCTCGAACAAGTGAGGCTACTTGTATTTCATGTTCCTCTCAGTCTATGAAGTTGCGTCTTCAACTGGATGATGTTTCCTCTTAATCTTTACTGATTTAATCTCCTTCATCCTAAACTTTCGGACATCTCGATCAAGAATCTCTATCGGTTTTTCTTCATACTGCAAGTCCTTGTCCAACACTATTAAATCCCACTTGATGATATAATTCTCATCCTCGTTGTACTTCTTTATCATAGACACATGAAAAACTAGGTGGAATCTGGTCAAGTTGGGTGGCAGTACTAACCTATAATCCACTGGCCCCATACCAGAAATGTCACGACCCGATTCCTTGAGTCATGATGGCACCTACTATAACACACTAGTTGTTAAATTACCTCGTAACTCAAAGCAACAATTGTGGGTGTAAGGGAAGAAATAAAGCGGAAGAAACAAATCAATTATAGATATAGAAGTAAAAGCGAAAGCAAACAAAAATATTTATATACAATAAAAGATCCCTCCTAGAACCTGGAAGTCACATATATAGAGCTTCTAAATAAAAAGTACTAGTCCCAAACGTGGACCCCAAAACACAAGGCTTGTCTCAAAATATAAAAGACTAGCCATCAAAATACAGATGGAGACAGGTAAGTCCACGATGCCATGAGCTCACTCTCGGCTTCGAAGCTGAAGCTATTATAGGCTTGAATCTCAGCACTAATAATTGGTGCTTGGACTTGCATCACAAAAAGAGCAGAATATAGCATAAGTACCAAAACAACAGGTACTCAGTAGGCATTATAGGCCGATTGAGCAAGAAAAATAAAGGCAATACGAAATGCTAGAATCTAAAAACAATAGAAGTCAAAGAGCGAAAAGCTAAACGGAATGCACACGAGTGTACTACTAACAAGAAAGAAGTAAGTAACAATGAACTAAACTTAACTAGACCACCATAAGACCAGAAGGTACACTCGTATAAAAGCTTAAGTAAAATCCAAATGGACCCCATAAGCCTGATAGGTATACAGAAGAGTTAGGAACCAAAAGAAAAATCTAAGGATACTTCAAAAACTGCCATGGACTTTTACGGACTTGAACTGAGTCAAATGTGAGCTAGGGACTTCAAATAGGGTGATTGTAGTCCAAGGATTTTAACCAAGACGAATTGCAATCCGGAGACTTTGATCGAACTTAAATGTCAGCCACGGACTCTAACCAAGGAAAAATATGACGCAAGGACTCTAACCAAGGCGAAATATGAGCCACTCTAACCAAGGCAAAACTAAGGCCAAGAGGCTCCACATAACGCAAGTCTATAGCAATCACTAGTCTAAGCCTAGACTAAGGCCAAACATTCTCCAGATCAATCAACAACAACAACCAAGGTACACCACAAGGTAAGGATGATCACAGGTAGACAACAAGCATGCTTCCAAATCCCAAAAGCTCGATAAATAGGCTAAAACATGGGTTCTAAACAATTTAGCATTCTTAACTAGGTAACCGCCCCAAATTCACACAAATCAACATGTTTTTACATATTCAATCTTAATCTAAGGAATGGAAAGTTGTAGCCTACCTTCAAACAGAATGTAAAACATGGGTTCTAAACAATTTAGCATTCTTAACTAGGTAACCGCCCCAAATTCACACAAATCAACATGTTTTTACATATTCAATCTTAATCTAAGGAATGGAAAGTTGTAGCCTACCTTCAAACAGAATGTGCACGCTCCAAAGCACAATTCTAGAGCTTTTCCCTTCTTAACACCGTCCGAATGTTGCCACACTGTCAAATATAGAATCACAATGTTAATATAGTCAATTGGACACCAAAATCACATAAAATGGAGATTGACCGAAATTGGAGTCAAAATAGTTAATGTGGGACCTACGCTTAAAATTCTGGAGTTGACTCTATCAAAACGTCCTAAATTACCTCCCCAAAAATGTCTCCCAAAATGAAACACAATTTCGGGCTCGGAAAAGCCTGAAATCGAAGCATGCAATAAAACCACTTTTAAAGAATAATAAAGTGAGTTTGGCAGCCCTTTAGGGAGAAATAAACCTCAAATGAAGAACCCATGGCACTCCCCGAACACCCAACCATGTAGCCATGAAGTTTCCAAATGTCCACGACTTTTAATAACCAAATTTTGAGCTCAAACGCCAAAACCATATTAAGAATAACAGTCGATTGTGTCTTGTCTTAACTTAAAAAGACTAGACTAAATGCTCTTTGCAAATGTGGCCGAGAGGGTCTGCAAATGCGGCTAGAAAGGACTACAAATGTGGAAGCTCAGAATCTAACCCTTTGCAAACTTGGGATCCATAAATGCAAAGGGTAAAGACCCAGGGCACTGCAATTGCGGCAGGAGGCCTGAGATCATAGAGGGTTAAACAGTGAGACCCTAGCAAACATGGCCACGTCACACAATTATGGAGGCCAGCCAACTAAGTCTCCGTGAATACGACCAATGGGCCTGCTAACACAAAGGGCTAAGGTGGCCTGAACTAGTTGATACATATAAGTTGGTTTTTGCATGTTCTGAATTCTCTAATGTGGTGCTTGGGATTCATTCAGAACCCCATGTGCACAAAAAAAAATTTTACCCCATTAAATTCAACATTTCAGAGTAAAAAGAGCAATTGAAACTTCCAACCAAGATCATCTCGACAAAAAGTGGGTTCCACACCCAAGCTCTATTTTTAGCCAAAATGTACAAAAGGACTCGAAATTAGCCCAGAATCCTTCGGATCCACACGAATGTTCGCTCATGGCCAAACTCAACATTTTAGAGCTAATGGAACAGTCAATTGCTTTTTGAAGCGTTCTTCCTGAAATATTGACCGAAGTAAAAAGTTAAAGTTTCAAAAGCTCTAAAACATAGAAACTTGCACAGAACCAAATTAATGACCAGGTGACCGAGTTATCAGTCCTACCAAGTCATAAAGGACTTGTGGTCTCTTTAGGAATGATCTAAACAAAGAAAAAGACATTTACACAGAAATGACCTCGACGGTCATTACAAAAAATACTACTAAAGAGGACTTTCATCAGCGAAAATAAGAGTCATGAAGTATCTAAAGGCTCAAACAAGCCAGAAAACTACTTTTGCATCTCATGCTCAGTCTCCCACGTAGCCTCCTTCATTATATGATGCCCCCAATGGACCTTAACCGTAGGAAAGGCTCTCAAACACAACTGTCGTACTCTCTGGCTACGATAGAACCTGGCTCATCCAAAAAATTCAAATGCTCATCCACTCAACCGAGTTATATTGGAGCACATTAGAATCATCAAGAACATACTAGCGCAACATCTAAACATGGAAAACTAGATGTATAGCTGCAAATACAAGAGGTAGGGCCAACTGATAAGCAACATAACCAACTGTCTGAAGGATCTCAAAAGGCCTAATGTACTTGAGGCTAAGCTTGCGCTGCCTTCAAAATCTCATCATGCTCTTCATGGGAGACATACAGAGAAATACTCGACACTCCAAACCTCAACGGCTAATGCCTATTATCAACATAACTCTAGTGCCAACTCTAAGTTATCCTGAGCCTATCGTGAATTCCTTGCACTTGCTCTAAGACCTCCTAAAGCAAATCAGTAACACAAGGCCTAGGCTTCATAGACTCAAACTAACTAATCAGAGAGCGACAATGCCTACCATATTAGGCCTCGAACCGAGACATTTGAATACTAGAGTGGTAGCTATTGTTGTGCGCAAACTCTACCAACGGCAAGAACTGGTCTAAATGACCTCTAAACTCCAAAACATACGCCCACACCATATCCTCAAGAACCTGAAAAGTACATTCTAACTGACTATTGGTCCGTGGGTGGAAAGATGTGCTAAGGTCAACATGAGTGCCCAACTCCTCCTAAAAGGTCCTCTAAAAACTAGAAGTGAACTGAGAACCACGATTTGAGATAATATATACAAGCATACAATGAAGAAAAACCACCTCACGAAATATATATGAGCCAACCTCTCGACACTGAACGAAGACTGAACTAGAAGGAAATGTTCTGACTTACTCAATTGATCCATGATGACCGAGATGATGTCAACCTATCTAGATGTCAAAATCAAGCCCATAACAAAGTCCATGGTAATGCAATCCCACTTCTACTCTAGAATGGGTAATCTCTGAAACTAACCTCCAGGCCTCAAATGCTCGGCCTTCACCTGCTACCAACATAGTCAATGGGATACATAGTCTGCAATTTCTCTATATATACCACTCCACCAGTAGCGCTGCCTCAAATTAGGATACATCATTATGATGCCCGAATGGATAGAATATCCAAAATTATATGCCTCACGAATGATCAACTAAATCAAATCCCCAACTCTATACGACCACTAAATCTAAACACCCCATCTGAATCTAAGGTAGCCTAACTGACATCACTCTCCAATACTCGATCCTAAAGAGCCACCAAGGTCTCATCCATCAAATTGGCATCCACGAATCCGCTCCAACGAGGAAGACTAAACCCCCCAGATAGGCCAACAACAATAGTAAAATCTGAAATATCCAACTGAATAATCCTATTGGCTAAGGAATGAATGTCCAAATGCAAAGGTTGCTCTACAATAGAAAGGAAGGCTAGACTACACATACTCACTGCCTTACAGCTCAAGACATTTGCTACTACGTTTTCCTTGCTCGAATGGTAGAGAATAGAGAGGTCATAGTCCTTCAGGAGCTCAATTCAATTGTGTTGCCTCGAATTAAGATCCCTCTAGCTCCAGATGTACTGAATAGTCTTGTGATCAGTATAGATCTCAGAAAGAACTCCATACAGGTTGTGCCTCTAGATCTTGAGTGCAAAAACTATTACCATCAACTCTAAGTCATGAGTGGGGTAATTGTGCTCATGCAGCTTAAGCTATAACCCTGCCTCACTGCATTAATGCATAGCCCAAACCAACACCAGATGCTTCACAATATATCGTGAAGCCCTTGCCCTCAACTGGAAGAGTCAAAACATGATTGGTGGTAAGCAAATCCTTAATCTTCTGAAAGCTCCAATCACACTCTCCAGGCCACTCAAATGGATCCTCAAGCCTAGTCAACCGAGTTAAAGGTGTTGCATTCGTAGAGAAGCCCTCTACAAACCATTTGTAGTAGCGCACTAGTCCATCAAAGCTCCAAATCTAAGTAACATAAATGGGACTAGCCCAATCACGGATAGCCTCAATTTTCATTGAATCCACCATAATGCCATCATTGGACACCACATGTCCTCTGATATCTATAGACTCAAGTCAAAACTCACACTTTGAGAAATTGACATAAAATTGTTGATCTCCCAAAGTGTAGAGCACAATCCCCAAATGTTGCTCATGTTTTCTCTGGCTCCGTGAGCATATCAAAATATCATCAATGAATACTATGATGAAAGAATCAAGATACGGCCTAAAAACACAGAGTATAAAGCCCATAATGGTGATAGGGGCAATAGTAAACCCAAAACACTTCACAAAGAACTTGTAGTGACCATAACGATCCTAAATATGGTCTGAGGGATGTCCGCTACCCTAATCCTCAGTTGATGGTATCTGAACCTCAAATCGACATTCGAAAAGACTACAACAACTTGGTCAAATAGAATATCAATAGAAGGAATAAGTTAATGGTTCTTCACCGCTGCCTTATTTAGCTGCATGTAGTAAATGCACATCTGCATGGATCTGTCCTTCTTCTTGACAAATAGGATGTCGGCACCCCAAAGTGATACACTAGGCCAAATGAATTTATTACCCAAGAGGTCCTAAAGATAAACATTGAGCTCCTTGAGCTCTGTGGGGGCCAGGTAATAAGGCAGAATAAAAATAGGGTGGGTTCCTAGTTCAAGGTCAATAGAAATATTTATATCACCCTCTGGGGGTATGCTATGTAGGTCGGTACGAAACACATCAACAAATTCACAGACAATAAGAACCAACCCAATTGAAGGAACCTCTATACTCACATCCCACACATAGGCCAAATACGATAGCCAATTGCTAGCCACTAATCTCTGAGATTGAATAAAAGAGATTACACCAACCAGTGCGCGGCTACGAGAGCCATGCCAAACCACAGGGGGAATTCAAGGCATGGCTAAGGTAATGGTCTTAGAAAGGCAATCCAAGACCGCGTGGTAGGGAGATAACCAATCCATGCCCACAAAAACATCAAAGTAAAACATATCAAGTAATATATAGTCAGCCTCGGTGACATGCCCCTGCATAGACACCAAACAAAATCGAAACACTTCATCCACTACTAATGAATATATAACACACCGAGGTTGACAAACGCAACGACACTACCAAAGGATCTAAAATTATACTCAAACAAGAGCATAATAAATAGATACATAAAAAAATGTAGAGCTCAGATCAAATAAAGTTGAGGTTTCTAATTGCATAAAAGAATCGTACCTGTAATAACATCGTCTAATGCCTTAGCCTCCACCCTCACTGGAGCTGCATAAAGATGAGCCTGACTACCTCTACCATGAGCAACAACCCTACCACCTGACATGCCTCTCTTGAGATTACCTTTTTCACCCTGATAACCACCTCTCCAGTCCTGACCTTGGCCTTTGCCTCTAGCAGGAGTTGCTGCTTCTAGCAGTGGTCAAACAACATGTAGGGCTAGTGCAGGCATCCTGCGCAAATTGCACTTTCTAGACCAATGGTCTAACTCCCTGTAATGATAATAGTTACCCAGTGAAGATCGACCTAAATAATAACGACCACCACAACCTGAAGCACCCGATTGTGGCCCACCTCGACCCTGACTCAGGCCGGCATCACCCTGACTAAGCCGGTCACCCTCTAAAGCCTATATTGAGGGATGAATAGGTCGGCTAGACTAACTCTACTGAAACTGATAGTGAGGCCTATCATAGGAGTCCCTGGGCTAAGAACATGACCGATTATAGTTACCCTCATCCATATCCCTCTTGTTGCTGCCCCCATGGGACTCACAACTGAGCTTATTAATAGTACAGACATGGTAAACTACATTCAGAAAAGAATGGCCCACTGAAATAATAGACTGAGCCACACCGAGATCCATCAATAAATCACTCCAAGCTCGAACCAAATCAAACTTGAATTAATGAGCGGCCTTCTGAATAACAGCCAAGTAACATTCGAGATGATGTAAGAAGGGAATTATGGATAATAGGTCACTAGCGCTAGGTTACCACCTAGCTAAGGTTTCGACTATCAGACCCAAGGCTGCTACATTGGTCTACAGGGAGCTAAGTCATCTAAAATGATGTCGGAGAAACACTAAGGCCAATAGGCTCCACATAATGCAAGTCTATGGAAATAAGTAGTTTAAGCCTAGACTAAGGCCAAACATGCTCCAAATCAATCAACAACAACAACCAAGGCACACCATAATGTAAGGATAATAATAGGTAGACAACCAACATGCTTCCAATATCGAAAAGCCCGATAAACAACCTAAAACATGGGTTCTAAGTAATTTTTCAAGCTCACATAGGTATCCATCTCAATTCACACAAATCAATATGCTTTGACATATTCAAGAACAATTTAAGAAAGGGAAGCCGTAGCCTACATTTAGGTAGAACACACGCGCTCAAAATTATAATTCCATAGCATTTTCCTTCCGAATAGCCTCAGAACACTGCCACATATATATAATCAAAACGTTAATATGATCATTTAGGCACAAAATTTACATAAAATGAAGATGAATGAAAATTGGAATGTGGAATCAATGCAAGAATTTCAAAAATTGACTCTGTCAAAAGATACTAATTACTTTTTCAAACTTTTTCCCCAAAACAGAACACAATTTGTGGCTCGAAACAGCCCAAATCAAAGCATGCAATAAAACGAGCATTAAAGAAAAATTAAGTAAAGTGGGAAGCCCCTTTAGGGTGAAAAATACCTCAAACGACAAACCCCCACACTCCCCGAACACCCAACAAAGTTGCCACGAAGTTTCGGAATGTCCATGACTTTGAATCACCCAAATTGGAGTTCAAACAAAGGAGATATCGCCAAAACAATATTGAGAATAATAGTTGATCACGTATGGTCTTAACGTAAAAAGACCATACCAAATCCTCTTCGTGAACGCGCCAGGAGGGCCCGTGAATGCAGTAGCTCAGCAGCTACCCCTTTACGAACATGGTGGAGGCCCTGCGTATTTCAAGGAAAAAGACCCAGAGCACTGCAATTGCGGCAAGAGGTCAGCGATCGCGGAGGGTCAAAAAGTAAGACCCTCACAAACACAACAAGCCCACGTGATTGTGGAGGCTAGCCAACCAATCCTTTGTGAATGTGGTAAAGGATGCCTACGATTGCAAAGGGTTAAGGTGCCCTGCACCAGTTGATACATATCAGCTGGTTTTGGCAAGTCCCAAATTCTCCGATAGGGTGCTCAATATTTGTTTAGAACCTCGTGTGTGCAAATGAAATATGCAGCGCTACCAAATTTGATATTCTAGTCTAAACCGAGCAATCAAAACTTCCAACTGAGGCCGTCTTAATAAAGTGGGCCCCACACCCAAGCTTTGTTTTTAGATAAAAATTTTAAGGGGCTCATAATTAGCCTAGAATCCTTGAGATCCTCATGAAAGGTCATTCTAGATCAAACTCGATGTTCCGAGGATAACAATACTATGAGAATTGCATTTTGTAGCTGTCTTCATGAACTTATGACCAAAGTCAACCATTCAAGTTTCAAAATATTGAAACTTTTACAAAATTAAAATGAACGATCAGGTGACCGAGCTGTTAGTCCCTGCAAGTCATAAATGATTTGAGGTCGCTATTAGAATGCTTTAAATGACAAAAATAAGAAATTTACACATAAATGACCTAGAGCGTCATTACAACATCCACTACTAAAAAGGAATTTTGTCTGCAAAGCTTTAAATGACAAATATAAGAAATTGACACATAAATGACATGGGGGGTCATTACAACATCCACTACTAAAAAGAAATTTTGCCTGCGAAAGTAAGAGTCAAGAAGAACTTGAAGGCTTAAAAATACCTAAAAACTGCTCTCGTATCTCATGCTCGGTCTCCCAAGAAGCCTTCTCAATTAGATGATGCCCCCAATGGACCTTAACTACACGAAAGGCTCTCAAACAAAAGTGTCATACATCACTGGCTAGGATAGCAACTGGCTCATCCACTAAGGTCAGATTCTCGTACACTCAAACGAGTCATATTGGAGCATATTAGACTCATCAGGAACATATCGGCACAACATCCAAACATGGAAAACTAGATGGATAGCTGCAAATACAGAAGGTAGGGCCAACTCATAAGCAACATCACCAAAAGTCTGAAAGATCTCAAAAGGACCGATATACATGTGGCTAAGCTTGCCCCACCTCCCAAATCTCATCACGCTCTACATGGGTGACACACGGAGGAATACCTAATCACCCACTACACACCTCAACATTCAACGCCTATGATCAACATTACTATGGTACCTACTCTGAGCTGTCCTAAGCTTATCCCGAACCAGTTGCACATTATCTAAGGCCTCCTAAAGAAAATACTTACCATGCAGCCTAGGCTCCATAGACTCAAACCAACCAATCGGAGAGTGAAAATGCCTACAATTTTAAGCCTCGAATGGGGCAATCTAATATTAGAGTGAAAGTTGTTGTTGTAAGAACCCTCTACCAATGGCAAGAACTGGTCCCAATGACCTCCAAACTCCAAAACATAGGTCCATAACATATCCTCAAGAACTTGAATAGTACACTTGACTGCCCATCAAATTGTGGGTGGAAAGTTGTGCTGAGGTCCACACAAGTGCCCATCTGCTTTTGGAAGGTCCTCAAAAAACAAGAAGTGAATAAAGAACCAAGGTCTAAGATAATAAATACAGGCACACCAAGAAGACGAACCACCTCTTGAATATAGATACGAGCCAACCTCTCAGCACTGAACAAAGACTGAACGGGAAGGAATTGTGCTAACTTGGTCAATCAATCAACGATTACTGAGATGTTGTCAACCTATCTAGAAGTCTTAGGAAAGCCCACAACAAATTCCATGGTGATGTGATCCCATTTCCACTCTGGAATGGGTAATCTTTGAAACTCACCACAAGGCCTCAAATGCTCAACCTTCACCTGCTTGCAAAATAGTCAATGGGACACATATTACACAATATCTCTTTCCATACCACTCCACCAGTAATGCTGCCTAAAATTATGATACATGTTCATGGTTCCTGAATGGATAGAATATCTGAAATCATGGGCCTTACGAAGGATCAACTAAATCAAATCCCAACTCTCACAACAAAGATACTTCCGGTGAATCTCAACACACCATCTGAATATAAGGTAGTCTGACCAGCATCACCCTCCAATGCTAGATCCTGAAGAGCAACCAAGGTCTCATCCTCAATCTGGCGACCAAAATTTTATTCCAACAAGGAAGACTAAACTCCCACATAGGCCAACACATGACTAGAATCTGAAATATCTAACTAAATCATCCTATTAGCTAAGGTATGAATGTCCAAAGAAAAAGGTTTCTCTATAATTGGCATAAAGGCTAGACTACCCATACTCATCGCCTTTCGGCTCAACACATCCGCTACTAAATTCGCCTTGTAAGGATGGTAGAAAATAGATAGGTCGTAGTTCTTTATGAGCTCAATCCCATAGCGGTGCCTCAAATTAAGGTCCCTTTGGCTCATGATGTACTAAAGACTCATGTGATCAATGTAGATCTCACAAATTAACTCCATCCATGTAGTGCCTCCAATCCTGAGGGCAAAATTTACCGCCTCCAACTCCAAGTCATGAGTAGGGTAGTTACAATCTTAAGCTACCTTGACACATAAGCAATAACCCGGCCCTATTTCATCAATTTACAACCCAAACCAATACCAAATACATCACAATACACCATGAAGCCATCACCCTAAACTAGAAGAGTAAAATAGAAGCGGTGGTAAGCAACTTCTTGAGCTTTCAAAAGCTTAAATCACACTCCTCAGACCACTCAAACAAATATCAAGGTGATTCAACCGTGTCAAAGGTGCTATAATAGTAGAGAAACCCTCCACAAATCTTCTGTAGAGGCCCACTCATCTAACGAAGCTCCAAATCTCAGTAATGGAAGTGGGCCTAACCCAATTAGAGAGAGCCTCAATCTTTACTGGATCCACCATAATTGCATCCTTGTAACCAGATGTCCCAAGAATACTAAAGACTTGAGCTTAAACTCATACTTTGAGAACTTGGCATAAAACCACTTATCTCTGAAAGTTTGGAGTACAATCCTCAAATGTTGCTCAAGCTCTCTCCAGCTCCGCGAGTATATCAAAATATCATTAATGAAACTCTAACAAAATAATCAACATAAGGCCAGAACACCCGTTTCATTGCATTCTTAAAGGCGACAGGGACATTAGTCAACCCAAAAGACATCACAAGTAACTCGTAGTTACCATAATGAGTAATAAATGCGGTTTTAGGGATGTCTGTTGCCCTAGTCATCAGCTGAAGGTAACTAAATCTCAAATCAATCTTCAAACACCTTGCAACCTGAAGAGGGTAAAATAGATCACCAATATGAAGTATGGGATAATGGTTCTGCACCATCACCCTATTTAGCTACCTATAGTCAATACACATCCGCATGGATCCATCATTCTTATACACAAATAGGATAGGGGTACCCTAAGGTGATACACTATGCTGAATGAATCCCTTATCCAAGAGGTCCTAAAGTTGAACACTGAGGTCCTTGAGCTCTACGAGGGCCATCTGATAAGGTGAAATAGAAATAGGGTGGGTGCTCGACTTATGCTCAATGCCTGATAGGTTGGTAGTAAACACATCCACAAACTCACAGACAACAAGAACTGACTCAACTTAAGGAACCTCCTCACTCATAGCCCACATATAATTCAAATAAGATAGCAATCGCTAGCCACTAATCCCAAGCCTAAAAAAGAGATAAATCCAATAGGTGTGCGACTACAAGAGCCCTGGCATGCAATTGAGGGAATACCAGGCATGTCTATGTTAACAATCTTAGAAAAAAAAAATCCAAGACTACATAGTAGGGGGATAACTAGTCCATTCCTAGAATGACATCAACGTCCAACATATCAACAAATATAAGGTTAGCTTGGGTGTCACGCCCCTGGATAGTAACCAAATAAGATCTAAACACCTGATCCACTACTAAAGACTCACCCACCAGGGTTGACACATGCAACGCTGCTGCCAAAGGTTCTAACACATACTAAAATGGGAAAAATAATACATCGATACATATGACAACATAGAGCCCAGATCAAATAAAGTCGAGGTGTGCTGATGGCAAAAAGGCTCTTACATGGGATTTCATCACCTCATGCCTCGGCCTGTGCCCTCACTGGAGCTGCATATAGATGGGCCTGACTGCCTCTACCCCAGTATCAAACCTACCACCTAACATGCCTCCCTTAGGACCACCTCGTGCACCCTTATAACTAATTCTTCAGTCTTGACCTTGTTGTCCGCCTTTAGCTAGAGGTGTTGTTGCTGGTGGTGGTCGAGCTACAAATACAGCTGGTGCAGGCATCCTATGCAAAGGGCACTCTCTATACCAATGGTCCAACCACAAATCTCCTAGTATAAGAGCAAATACCGAATAGAGTCTTGTGGATTTATGTGTTAATGTCCATATTAAATCTTCATGGGGTTATAAATATTCTAGGAATTTTTCTCACTTCTACACCCTTTTTATGTAGTTTATCACTTAGAGTATGTGTTGAGTCCAATTGGTATCATGGGATTCCTATTGGTATCTCTACAAAATGAACTGATGTTGTTGACATGACTGAAGAGACGGAAGCAATGAAGGTTTGAATGCATGGATTGTCAGTTAGTAGTCATCCATGATGTGAAGAAAATGTAATAAACCTGAATTATTTTGTGATTTAGCAATAGATTATTGTTTGTGCATGGTGTTGTCTGAATGACTTAAATGTGAGAAATATAATTTCTTGAGAACCGGTGAGATCGTGGACAAAGAAGAGTCATGACTTGATTATGTGTGATTATTTAGTGATAATTACTATGTGATTTAACTGAAACCATTTTGGTGTAATCCGTTCCTCATAATTTTATGATCATGTGGAGTTAAGTTGATATTATGTATTATTGAGTATGATCTTGGGATTATGCTCAAGTCCATGATTCAAAGCCTGTATTTTACATGTCTGAGAATGATCATGGGATAATATCAATAAGTAGAGTCATGTTCCAAGAGTTTGTATGGATATGGGAATGAGGGAAACTTTGCATAATTTTGAAATATTTGGACTAACCTTGTTGGGGCTGCTATAGCGGAACTGGCCTGCTGTAGTGGGAATTGTTTCTACTATAGCGGCAACAACTCTAAAGGCATGTCGGTCTCTAAAGCAGGCAATGCGAGACAAAACCCAAGTCCTACTTTCCCCTATTTTTTCCTTTCAATTCCACACATTTAAAATTGCTAGTTCGAGTTCATATAAATGTGAAAACAACATAAATGCTTCCAAGAACAACCATAGCATATAATATTGGAGTTTAAGCAGTTAAAAACAAGCATCCACATCCTAAAAAATAAAGGAAATCATGAAAAGATGTCTTCATGCCCAAATCAGCCAAAACCAAAACAAGTTTCATATACCCAAAGGGGGGAGGGTCCTAATCATACTCGAGATCCTCTAGGGCATGCTCACCTATCCACGCCTTATTCAGGAATGGGAACTCCCAAAATTCCTTTTGTGTGAGTGGCACGAATATGACCTTGATGGTCTTCAACATCTTAGACATGAGGTGGTCACGCTTAAGATTCTTTTTCCTTTCCCAATTCAATTGTCGGTAGAGCATCTCATTTTCATGGGCAGTGGGTTGTGGGACTGTGCCTCTGGCTGTGGCACCTCCTATGGCTCCCTAGGCAGCAACTAGATCCACCATGACGCGGCTACTAGAAAGTGGGTGCTAGGACTGGGAAAGGGGGGCATCATTCTCTACATTTGCATTATTCCCCTGCTACGACACAGCTGCTCCCCACCCCATCTACTCTCCTCCTCTTCTTCTCTTAGGATGGTAGTTTCTTCACTAGTAGGGGTTTTAACTGCACGTCCATCTGTGTTACCCAATCAGTGCCATCCTCAAGCACCCCCACTCAGCTGCAAAACACGGATACCAACCCATGAAGAAATATGCCTTTCTTGTTACCCCTATAAAAATCCTTCCATTCGAACACTATATGTGCCCCCGTGTTCAGCTGGATATGTTTGATAGTGTAAGCCACCACCAGAACTCGAGGACAAGTCACATTAATGAAATTACCAAATGTGTGAATCCTCGATCCTACTAGTGTCAGCTACTTCCATGCATATGCAAAGAAATAAGCACTAGTTATAACCCTAGTACTGGGCCAATAGACCTGACCCCGGTGTTCTTCATCGACCAGTGAGTTATGTAGCCACCTCATATCTATAACCTTTAGCTTAGCCTTGAAATCATTATTGGGAATGCCCAGTACTCCTAGGACGTCGTTCCCTATTGGAATGTCCTGGTAGCCATTTGATTATTGGACCTAGAAATATATGAATTTTCACAACCTCTTACTATAAAATCTCCTAAGAAGGGCTTGCAAAAGAGAAATCCAGCTTTGGCTGAACTGGGAGCCTAATACCCACAACCTCCAAGTATAGTGGGCTTAATTCCACTATAGAAGGGATGCTATAGTGGAAACTCATCCACTATAGAGGCCTTCACTATAGAAAGAAGCAAGGCCTTTGTAGGAGCCTTCATCGTCCCCAAACTCTAAGGGGTGCATCAATGGTGCCCCTTGGCACAAAAGTCATATTTTTTCAAATTTTATCATAGATCAGTGCTCCTAAAGTATCCTACTACAAAAATAAGCAAGAATCTGGTCGTTAAAACTTCTAAGCTGTGCCCGAATCAAAGTTTCTATCCAAGAATAACCCTTCAACTTTCCCTACCATTTTTGACCCATTTTCTACCCTATTTTTTTGTAATCCTTATGCGTGGGTAAAAGTTTTAGAGAGAGAAAAGTGGGTACTAGGGTCTTTTTATTTATTTTCACCGATAATGGGGTCAAAAAGTGGGTCCAATTTGAGAAAAAAAGGAAGGTAAGTAAATTATATTAGGATACATTATATTTGCTAAAATATTGACATATTGACATTTTTTATAATTATTTTAAATATAGATATTTCTAATAATTATGTTAGAGATTTTGACTAAGTTGCTAATTTTCCATTTCTTTGGTTTCTTATGGGTCAGGGCTGGGATCTCAAGTCTTGAATCTCTAGTTTCAGATAAAGATTTGATCGGGTCCCGAGTCAAGATCGAAGCTCACATGTCGCTCCTGGGTCTCGATTGCTAAAGCTAGACTTGGTTCCCAAGTCTCGAGTTCACGTATCTACTCTCACCTCAGGTAAGGGATTGAATCTCGAGGCTCGAGTTTTAGGTTCCGAGTCAAATTTCTAGAAATGGGTAGATCAAACTATTTCTAACTTCCAAATGCCTTAGTGGCTAGAATGTAAAAAGGTGATAAGATAAATGATATTTGTTGCCTAAGCTTACCCCGAGGGTGAATTCCTCTATATTTCTCATTGACAAGAAAAGTATCCAACAATCAATATTAGGAAATCCTATCAAGTTAGAGCCTCTAAGTTTGAACTTCATTATAGATCCTTTTTGGAGTAATAAGACTTGGTAAATGACTGTCCTAGTTAAATTATCCTTTTAAAAGAGATAACTGCTCTGAAATATCTCTGAACTCATTAACTCATTTAGAAATCAAAATTTCTCTTTTCCCAATGTAAAAAGTTATACATTTGGGAATACTTAGTTCTCTTATATTCCTACTCAAATTATATTTCAAACTCTTTCTCAAAATTCCTCTTTGCTTTCTCAGAAAACCAGTTAAAGACAAAAATGTTTGCTTTAAAAGATTCTAAATAATTATAACTCAAACTAGGGTTCATGCTGAAATATAGACATGAACAAGTCAACTCAAGAATCTCAATAACAATATAGAAAACTCAGTACTCAGAAATCAAGAACTCAGAACTCAACGATACTACTCATCTCAAGAATATTCAAAATCTAGGAATTTAGGACTCGAAATCAATAACTTAACACATATGAGGAATTTAGAACTCAAAGTTAATAAGATAACTCATATAAAAATTCTCGAAAATAAGGGTATAACCATAGATTAAACTTTTACCGACTAAATTGAGATGTAGGGCGTGAGGATGAACTCAGTCCATCACTATGAATAGCTTTACATACCTGATTATGAATCTATTAGACCGAAAACTTTGATGGAAACTTGATTTTTCTTGAGCCCGAGTAAAGACACTACCTTTCTTGGATGAAAACTTTGGTCTTGGAATCTTGATTCTTGATCTTGATAAAAGAAATTCTTTTATGGAGTTTCTAGAGTGGAAGAACTTGGGAAAACCTTGGGTGGAAGGTTTCTCTTTGTATCTTTAATTTTTGACTTGAAGGTTGAAGGTTCTTGATGGAGAAGAGGAACCCTAGGTGAGTTTTGAGAGAATTTCTAGATACTTGAATGTTTATATTAATGATTTTGAGAGGAAAACTAGTTAGTTGAATTCTGTACTCAGTTAAAAACACTCAAAAAAGACATAGAATAGGGATAAAAAGCTTGGAAAAGGACCAAATTAACTCTAGAATACATGCAGGAAGTTGCTCAAAAAAAAGTGCAGCTAGCCTTCACGGAAGGGTCTAGCATTCGTGGAACTTTTCACCGTCCGTAGGTCCAATCGTAGTATCGACTGCCTAATAGGGCTTCACTAAAAAGAGCATAATTTTTTACTCCAAACTCGAAATGAGGCAAACTTGGTGGCATTAAGAAGAGAACTCATAGAACTTGAATTTGATTGGCCATAGCTCACCTAATTCATTTTGTGCTGAGATATATGATTGTATGAAGTTGACCTAAGTAGAATCTTATGTCAAAACTTAATCGGTAAGGTAAGGAAGTTTTCAACTCAACTTTGTGCTAGGGGGTTCTTGTGACCTTAATTCATATCCAAATCAATTCTCATAGTAAAGAATTGACCTTTACACATATGAGCAATTTAAAAATCATCCGACATGACTATTTTCACAAATTAAGAATGATTCGGCTCTTAGCTCAGAAATTTTCGGGGTGTTACATTTTATGGCTAAAACTCTTGTAATTAGAAAGAAGATTATCTATTTACAAAAATTAAATATTTGAGAAATAGATCTTTCGTAATTCGCATGTTATCTAAGACAATTTCAACTTATTATGAAGCAATATTGTTTGTAAAGATAATATATTACTGACACTCAAACTTGGCCTCAACTGAAAAGTAAGCACTTCAACTTTGAGAGTGCCCATATAGATACCTCAACCTGGTCTGAACTAGAAACTAAACACTCCAACTCGTCCCGATTGAGTTATGCCGCTGATGTGACTATAAATTTTGGAGGTGTCTTAAATGATCATTTTGTATGTTGAAGTGTTCAACTGACACAACAGAGATGAGTGAGGTATCTATTATGTGCATACTCAAAGTTTGAGTATTTACTTATTAGCTGAGACCAATTTTAGTGTCCTTTTATTTATTATGCCAAAAATTAAGCATGTGAACCTGAAATGTTCAATATAATTTGACATTTGTTGACAAATGTCATTATTTTAAATGATATTTGGCAAAAATGTCGTTAAAATAATGATATTTGCCAACAAATGCCATATACATTATGACAATTGTTTCACATGTAGTATTATTAATCGTTAATTACCGTCATTTAGACCTATTTTAGGAAATCTAAATCATTTTAAAATTATTTCTCATTCTTCATACGACAAAGATATGAATTCTCCCCTGACTAGATCAGCAAGGAATTTGAAATAAAGATTTGGGAGTTGCGAAGAAAATCCTTGGTATGGAGATTTCATGATGAGACGGTGGTGTACATCTTTCTTAGAGGAGGTACATCGAAAGGGTTCTTGAGAGACTCAATATGCACATGTGCAAGCCTGTAAGTATACCGCTAGCTCTCCATTTTAAACTTTCATAGTTATAAATGCCTCAGTTAGAGGATGAAGTTGAGCATATGTCAAAGGTTCTGTATGCCAATGCAGTTTGTAGCACTATGTATTCTCTGGTGTGTACACGTATAGATATTGCTCTATCTGTTAATGTGGTAAGCAAATACATGTCTCACTCTAAAAAAAAAAGTTGGCGTTTTAAATGTGGCGTTTTATAACACCGCCGTAATATATCATCATCTTTACAAAAATGGCATAGATATACTTTTACTGTTACACCAATGGCCAAATATACCTTTTTGTCTAATGAAAGTGAAAAAATAATTTTAATTTTTTTTATTTAAAAAAAATCATTTAGGGGTATATTAGATCATTCTAGTAAAGTTCAGGGTCATATTTAATCTTTGTCGCACATGAATTTTTTTCAGTTCTTTGATTCAACGTCTACTTTGTGTTTTAAATATTTCCCATAAATATATATTTGCTTATTATTATTTAAGTTTTCTATTCTTATTTTATTTCTAGTGTAAAGGCACTTCCATCACTATGTCCATACCAAGTTCATCCTACTTGAATTTCAACTCTCTATGATGCATGCGTGCAGAAATAAACTCTTTCATCTCATGGATAATTAGCATAACCCGAGATCACCAGGAAACATATGGTTCCAAAATATACACTTCTTCTAGCCTTTAGAAGTAGCTTCATACATGTTCGTGCTTTTATAAGTCGTAGACGAGTCTAGTACGCGATGAGTTAGAAAGTTGAACAGAGTATGCCATTTGTTTATGAAATTTACCGATCACTACACTACAATAGTTTATAAAAGCTAAGGAAAATGTTGAATGACTTAATAAAAAAGTGATATTGATAGATTATTTCAATTACTTGATGATCACATAAGAAAAATCTACCTCAATTGCTATATGTAGAAATGTGTTGGCTCGTTAGAATTGTTTCACAGCACCACACGAGATTGATTTGGCTCGTTAGAATTGTAAAACATGTTCCACAACAATGCCTACTACTTCCTAAAAGAATTTAGGGAAGCTTGTTATCAAGTAAATTGCACTTGAAACATTCTCAACATTTCTGAAAGACGTGTCAAAAATACAGCGATATTTGACATTATTTAGAGCAGTCGGGGAACTTTCTGGTATTCCTCCCTTGATTAAGTACCAGAAGCAAGTCAAAAATTGGTGAAAGATAAATCATTTGATTATGATATGTACCAACTTTCATTAGTAGACTATAATTAATATAATCACAAATGTACATTACCCCTAATGATGAACCGCCTTGTTCCGGTTCCTCCAGGGAAGGCATGTAAATGGAATAACTTTGTAAGATTAGAACAAAAAGGGTAATGTACCTTTTTTCACAAAAGAAAATTCACCACTTTGTAATATATTTTCCCTATTTCAAATGCAGTTTACTTGATTACAAACTGTCCTAAATTGAGAGTTGTAAACATACAGACAAGAGATTAATATTTTTTTCACAAAAGAAAATTCACCTTTTGAGGTGATGTACATTTGTTATAATATTAATTATAGTCGACTAATGTAAGTTGGTACATATCATAATCAAATTATGTATCTTTGACCAATTTTTGCCTCTAGTACTTGGCCGTGGGAGGTATACCAGAGAGTTCCCGACGGCTCTAAACAATGTCAAATCTCTCTGGATTTTGGACATGTCTTTCAGAAATGTTGAGGAGGTTTCAAATGCAGTTTACTTGATTACAAACTGTCCTAAATTGAGAGTTGTAAGCATACAGACATGAGGTTAATAACTGTCCTAAAAAATGCAAAACAACATAAGGGTCCTTACACCGTAGCTTGAGTGAAGGAAGAAGCTAATCAATCAGAATTGAGACAGGGGAGTAAATTCATAATTTCTGTAAACATGACTACATTGACTTTTCACTTGATGCCTAATCAAAACTGCTTGCTACTTTCTTTTCAAATACAAAAGCATATCAGAATCAAATAAGCTAGAAAATTCAACCTAGATTCTCTTGAAGAAAACCAATAGGTATTCATACCAGAAAAATGACCAGACCAATTATCTACCGAGTTTAGAACTTTGTGCCATTGTTGGGATTTCCCCTTTACAGACGCTTACCGATAGCACAGTCCGCTGAGAGAGAGATCGAAAGCTGCCTCTACTTTTTAGTCTCAGTTTTCACCAGAGTGATGTTTGGTGTTTTAACACCTCACTTAATGCTTAGCAGAATCTGGCACAAAAATTGATGACCTGTCCAATAAAGTACATAAATCTCATTCATTGGGGACTAATTACATTCTATCCCGAAGTTTCTCCAACTACAAAAATCTCAGATTTTTCATTGTTTTTGGACACATTTCTTGGTTGTTTGATACATTGCAAACTAATGGGAGGGATGTACTTAGAGACAATAGGGATATATGTGAGAGGGGAGAAGGATGTTTCCGAGAAGGGATGAATATATCCGAGAGGAGATTTTTGTAGTATATATTAGGGAATTTTAAACATTGTGAATCTTAAGTTGTGTATTTATGTAATTTTTCTAAACTTTATACATTGGGACTTGGGCATGAGATAATTTCATATTTGGTTGATTTTAGTCCAATCAAACAAAAACCAATTTAAAGTTATCTTCAATTTAGCCTAATATTAGTCTAATTCTAGCCCATATGTAAGATTTACTTTAATTTGAATTTTCTTTTGGGAAAATTTTCAAAATGTCAATAGTTTAACATTTAATAGGACCCCTTAGCCACAATTTCAATATTTATTAAAAATGTCATTATTTTAGTTTGATATGTATCTGATTCACGTTTTTTATTTGTTTTAATTGAAAGAATACAATTATTTAATTACAGAAAGAAGAAATTTAGGAGAGATAATATTTTTAAAAAAGGAAAATATCACCTAAAATTCTCATCAGTTACAAATTGAAAAATAAATGACAGGGAACCCATCCCACTTGTTCATCAAATTTTTAATATCGATTTTTAAATTTTCATTGATAATACTCAATCTAAGTTGAAGTGAATTCGATTAAATTTGCGTTTTTTTCTATTTGGAAAGAATATTTTGAAAACGTGTATAATTTCGTTGACAAACAACTTTGGAGAAGGAATTCCCAACTGGAACTTCGATATAATCGGTGAAATACAAAATCGATCAGGTAGTCGTTAGCAGCTGAATCATTAATTTATTTGAAAGTTTTGACATGAAAGTTTTTAAATTTTTCTGGGTAATTATAATTTTTTTAGGATGTCAAGGCACTGTTTTACTAATGCACAAGTGAATACGGATTCGAATTTGGGTTTGGTTAACAAAAAATCAGAAAAACGAAACATACCAGACGAAGAAGAAGTAGAAATAGAGAGTCAGAGAAGAAAGTTGCAAAAATTGTATTCATACCAGAATTGTATTTATATTAATTTTTGTTTGTCAATTATTTTTCTTTTACTCAACATTTATATTTTTATTAAGAACATTGTATTTCTTTTTCGATTTGTAGTAATTCCAATAGGTATGCCAAATTGATTTGTATTTCTTAAGCATATATGTATCCTATTTCTTTCATAGTCAATTTTTATTTTTTTTAGAATATTGTATCCTTCCTCAACAGATTGTATTATTTCCACTATGTATGCTATTTTTTTCCAGAATCTTGTATCCTTTCTTAAATCATATTCATATGTAATGATTAGATTATATTGGGATACAATTAGTAACATTTATGTAATACAAATAAAAGAAAAATATATTTGGCAGTCATGTAATACAATTTTTAATTTTCACTATGAAAGTAAAATACCAATTTTAATTTGAATGTTAAAGTGAGCACATAAACTACAAAAGTTGTTGGTATACAATTATGATGAAAACATATTAAAAAAGAAATACAAACTTGTTGTCATTGAAATTGAGATAGAAATACAATTTTTAGTTTTCACTATGAAAGTAAAATACCAATTTTAATTTGAATGGTAAAGTGAGCACATAAAATACAAAAATTGTTGGTATACAATTATGATGAATATAGACTTGTTGTCATTGAAATTGAGATAGAAATACAACTTTTAATTTTCACTATGAATGTAAAATACTAAATTTAATTTGAATGGTAAAGTGAGCACATAAAATACAAAAGTTGTTGATATACAATTATGATAAAAACATAATAAAAATGAAATACAGACTTGTTGTCATTGAAATTGAGATTGAAATACAAAGTAAGATTGAAATACAAAATGAGCACAATAAATACTCACTTAAATTGAAATACCCTAATAATAAAAAGGAATACAATATGAAAAATGATAGAAAAAATGATTTCTTAGTTTTAAACAATCTGTATAAGTTGAAAATCTTTTGAATGAATTCTGAGATTTCTTAGAACAATGGATGCATTTCTATTTAAACAAGGCAAGGTATAAGTTATGAGGAGAGGGAATCAGGTAAAAAATCGTTTTAGAGAGAAAGGATAGAATGTGGGTAAAAATTTTAGAGAGAGAAAGGTGGGTAATGGGGTCTTTTTTTTTTATTTTCACTGATAATAGGGTCAAAAAGTGGGTCAAATTTGAGAAAAAAAGGAAGGTAGATAAATTATATTAGGATACATTATATTTGCTAAAATATTGACATATTGACATTTTTAATAATTATTTTAAAGTATAGACATTTTTAATAATTATGTTAGAGATTTTGACTAGTTTGCTAATTTTCCTTTTCTTTGGTTTCTTATGAGTCAGGGCTGGGATCTCTAGTCTTGAATCTCTAGTTTCAGATAAAGAGTGGATCTGGCCCCGAGTCAGGATCGATGCTAAAGTGTCGCTCCTGGGTCTCGATTGCTAAAGCTAGACTTGGTTCCCAAGTCTCGAGTTCACGTATCTAGTCTCACCTCGGGTAAGGGATTGAATCTCGAGGCTCGAGTCTTAGGTTTCGAGCCAAATTTCTAGAAATTAGTGGACCAAACAATTTTGAACTTCCAAATGCCTTAGTGGCTGGAATGTAAAAAGGTGATAAGATAAATGATATTTGTTGCCTAAGCTTACACGAAAGGTGAATTCCTCGACATTTCTCTTTGACAAGAAAAGTATCCAACAATCAATATTGGGAAATCCTATCAAGTTAGAGCCTCTAAGTTTTAACTTCATTATAGATCCTTTATGGAGTAATAAGATTTGGTAAATGATTGTCTGAGCTTCTTGAGCATCTGCAAATAACTTGAAAAAAGTGATAATCAAACTCAAGCTCTTGACATGTGACCCCTTTATACCTCCAATCTTTTGACAAGATACTAGTCTTCACTGCATCTTTCAAAGGCAAGCACCCTAGAATTACGTCAAAAATATTGCAGGGGAAATTGCTAATTGTATCTATACCTTATCTCCTAGTACTCTGCATGGTCGACTATATACAAATTCCCCTTGTTTCTTTTATCAAAGAAAAAATATAATGGTATGGGGAGAGAGTATCCGGATAAAGATAAGAAATTGGAAGATTGGACACAAGAACTCACATAAAGAAAAATTAGAGATGAGAGAGCAACACTATTGAATCCATAGCTTTATCTCTATTTAGGGAATCATAAGGTTATCACAAATAATTTCAAACAAACAAGGAAATTAAAAAGGAAAATAAGAATCTCGAATAACAATATTGTTATTGCTATAAAGATCGATCAATCTCATGAATGATACATAAATTCTACATTGGGTAATGCTCGGGGGAATCGCTTCATCTCCTCCATCATTTTCATTCCCCTGAGATGAATTTCTGCACAAGTCGCAATGTATATTTTCTCAAGTGCAGTTGCAAATGCCAACACATGCTTGAAAAATTCCATTTCAGTTTTATTAACCCACATGAGGGTTATATCCACTCTCTTGAGCCGCTTCAGTGCACTATGTGTTATTGTCATTTCTTGGAATTGCAAGGGATGTGTTCTTTTACACTATTCTTCTAGTACTAGTTCATGTTTATCAAAACACTTGTCGCCCGTATTAAAAATATTTGTCATTTTGGAAGGCTAAAATGAACTTAATTATATTCTCATAATTTTTTATTGACTCAGGTGAATATTTCTGGATTCAAGGGATGCCTCTATTTCAAGAGCATATGTCCACATTGTAACCGTCCTGAGTCTACCAAAGGGGGACTAAACAACTTGTGAAGGTGGGTTTGTAAAATGGGTGGACGACAGGACTTACACGGAATGTCCTATCTTTGTGGATCTCCAATTGGGAAGTCCTCCACTTGTTGTTGAGGGTTAAAAGCACAACAAAGGCCTGATTCTCAAAAGTGATGACGAGGAGTCTGAAGAGGACTGTGAAGTTGATGGGAATATTGGAGATGACATAAGTTCTGGAAGGAAAAGAAGGATGGTGATATGGGCATGCGTATCTTGGAAGAGAAAATTGACTTTAAGAATTCACCTATTTTGCCGATGCTGAGTGAAAAAGTAAGTGACTGTCAGATGGGGAACCACTAGTTTTTTTAGTTTCTTCACATGCATTCTATTTTTTTTCTGCTGCACACATGTTATACTAAATCTAAAGTTATGGCAGTTTGTTCAATTGCTTTGCCATGCCAATTAAACGGATATTCTCTCTAGTTTATATTTTGTTCACTCTTAAAATCTTGAACTTATGTGTCATTTGCAGGCTAACGGACCTCAGCAAGGCATGGAAGAAAATATCTCAGAGAGTTGCCATCACTCTTTGATGTTGACATCTTCGGAGTTTCTTATTCTTCAGAGGACTAGGATTCTCCAATTTATGAAGAAGTAACTATGTGGGATTTAGTTTCCCCAAGTGTCAAAGTAACAATGTTTCCTCAGCAACTTGGAGGATTTGAGTTTATGTGGAAACACATTACTAGAGATATAACTCTTGAGAGGTTGAGAGATCCCCTGTTTTCTGGTAAGGAAGGATGTCTAATCTCACATCCACTTGACACCAGAAAAACCCGCCTCACCATAGTATTTATTCAGTCATTTTTGAAGATGTTTCCAAAGTGTCGGCCTGTAATCATAGATCTATCCAGTTTGCTTCTTCACTGGGAAGCCGAGTTCCAGAAATGGAAGGTGGACATTTCCTTCTAAAACTTGAACAACAAAGACTTCTCTTCCCAAGAATAAAAAGCTACCATTCGTGTCTTCGGTTGTTTATCCGATGCAGGAAGAAAAATTCCACAGCTTATATGTTTGGTGGAGCTGAAATCTTAGGCTGAAAGTAAGAGTGTTTTGGGAATCATCTATGACTTGTTCAGGAATCTTACAGGAGATGATAGAGACCGTTATGCCAAAGAGATACGAGAAATCCTTCTAAAACTATCTGGTCTTCTTGTCCTGGAAGAAGGGCATACTGCTCGGAATGAGCAAAGCCTTCAGTAGAGAGCACTGAGAAAGGTTGAAATAGTGAAACCGATACTTTTTTCCGGAACGGACATGAAAGAATTTTACAACACTCTCAGCATAGTTAGTCAAAAGTTTGTTGCAGATTCAGAGCAGAAATGGGCTTCTCTTAGCAGTTCCATTGAAAAGAATGTCCGAGCATTGGAAGAGCTTAGGGATATTATTTCACCACTAGCCCATACGTGCAGTGAATATATAAAGAAGGTAAGTCTTCCAAGTAAAAAAATACATTGACACACTTGAAGCCCACAGATTTGGAGAAAGAGTTGCTTAAAAGAATTCTAGAGAATCCGGGCTCCCTTTCCAAACAAAGTTTGTTGTCTCTGATCTCTATTCATCCTTCATTAGTGGCAAATAGGAAGGAGTTCTCTGAGCTAGAAAGTCAGCTCAATGAAAGAATATATCGGTTAGATCCTTATATTGGAGTAAAACTGAAGTTTGTTGTTGAACTAATCAAACTCTGCGTTGGGCCAAAGGAAAGGGTTATAATATTTAGCCAGTTACTTGATCCTCTAAACCTAATTAAGGAGCAACTCAGTTCTCTCTTTAGCTGGACTTTAAACCGGGAATTCTTTATATGGATGGGTAACTTGATGTAAAGCAGCGCCAGATATCAATAAATGCTCTTAATGACCTAAAGAGTGATATCAAAGTGCTTCTTGCATCGATAAAAGCCTCTGTAGAAGGGATAATTCTTATAGGGGCCTCAAGAATGGTTTTCTTTGAAATATACACAAATAATAAAGTAAAACAATAATATGAGAAACGGCCTAATGTTTGCCTATCGTTAACAATATACAAAAAAAAAATATTATTCGAATACCTTCCTTGAGAAGTAATTCTGGGTATCTGTAATCACACTTAGAGGGTATTTGGATTGGCTTAGATGTTGGCCAAACCTATTTTTAAGTCAATTTTTGACTTCTGAAAATGTTTGAAAAATATAAAAATAACTTAAAATAAGTCAAAAATAACTTAAAATAAGTTGGGACTGTTAAACAAAGTTAAAAATAACTTAAAATAATTTTAAAATGACTTAAAAAAAGTTAAAAAACCAAAAGTAAGCATAGACCTACTTTTTATCTTTTGACTTAAAAGTCATTTAAGTTTGACTTTTTATTTTTTAATTTAAAAGTTACTTTTTAAGCCAATCCAAACGGGATCTAAATGAAACCTAATCTGTAAAAGAAATATGAGAATACAATAATGATGAGAGAAAGAAAAAAATTAAATCTACAAATAAAACAACCCAACACAAGAAAACAATAGTAACAGTTTGCACAAAACAGGAACAAAACTCAGTGATAAAATAGTGGTTACCAGAGGGTAGTATTTTTTCGGCCAAATATGATTATTTGTGGTAGTGTGGTTTGGCTGAAACTCAAATCTCGTTGATGACCTGATTTATCGAATTGATTTCAATAGGACAGTCAACCCTAATAAACTTGTAACACTGAAACCTCACAAAGCCATTATTCAGAACCATTTAAACATAGGCTATACCTCAAGCACAGACAAGAGAACGGTCCCAAAAAACCAAACTTCAACACTAGAGCCTGCCAACACTAGTAATGACTGCAACTTCCGAAGAGGCCTATCACACTCTGGAAACGTCCACTACTAAAGCACTATAACAGTACACAAGAATGATACCCCAACTATAATCCCTAAATATATGTAATAGTAAAGCACGTAGAATCCTAAGGCTAGTAAACAAATAAAAGATCCCAAGAAACTAGGGAGCATCTAACAGAAAACAGTAACAAAGTGCAGTAACAAACAGGAGTCACGACTGTCACGTCTTTCCTCTTATGGGGAGAAATATTCAGCCTTAGAGATGGAGAAGTACATGTCTGATCGGAGAAGCCTTGGGTCGCGGCAGAACTGGACCAGAGTTGTTGTGGAGGCAATTGCAACGCAGATAGTGGAAGATCATAACTTGAAGGGAACTCCCGTTTGAGGTCTGTTGGGTGGGAGTTATCCGAACAAACTTCCAATGATATGTTAGTAGCAACATTGTCTTTAAATTGGGAAAAGATACTTTGAAAAGGATAATTTTCTTCAAAAAATAATACATCCCTTGATAAGTAAAATTTTGAAATATACACAAATAATAAAGTAAAACAATAATATGAGAAACGGCCTAATGTTTGCCTATCGTTAACAATATACAAAAAAAAAATATTATTCGAATACCTTCCTTGAGAAGTAATTCTGGGTATCTGTAATCACACTTAGAGGGTATTTGGAATGGCTTAGATGTTGGCCAAACCTATTTTTAAGTCAATTTTTGACTTCTGAAAATGTTTGAAAAATATAAAAATAACTTAAAATAAGTCAAAAATAACTTAAAATAAGTTGGGAGTGTTAAACAAAGTTAAAAATAACTTAAAATAATTTTAAAATGACTTAAAAAAAGTTAAAAAACCAAAAGTAAGCATAGACCTACTTTTTATCTTTTGACTTAAAAGTCATTTAAGTTTGACTTTTTATTTTTTAATTTAAAAGTTACTTTTTAAGCCAATCCAAACGGGATCTAAATGAAACCTAATCTGTAAAAGAAATATGAGAATACAATAATGATGAGAGAAAGAAAAAAATTAAATCTACAAATAAAACAACCCAACACAAGAAAACAATAGTAACAGTTTGCACAAAACAGGAACAAAACTCAGTGATAAAATAGTGGTTACCAGAGGGTAGTATTTTTTCGGCCAAATATGATTATTTGTGGTAGTGTGGTTTGGCTGAAACTCAAATCTCGTTGATGACCTGATTTATCGGAGTTGTTGTGTCACGACTTGATTTCTCGAGCCATGATGACGTCTACCAACCCACCAGTAGGACAGTCAATACCCTACCCCGAAACTTAACAGTAACGGGACTGAGGGTGGAAACTAACCTTAACTAAGCGGAAGCAATGAAATAAGAACACACAAGAGAAGGCGGAAATGAACCAAAACTATTTATACACAAAGATACCTCCCAGAACCTGGAAGTCACATGTACAGAACTACTAACAAGAGTACAAGTCCCTAAAGTGGACCACAGAAACAAGGCTGTCTCAAAAACAAATGACAAGCAAAAATATAAATACGGAAGGAAACAGGTAATCCCAGAACGCCATGTGCTCACCCTAGTCTCCTGAACAGACATCTGCAAGCTCGAACTCAGCGCTGATAACTGGTGCTCGGACCTGCATCATGAAAACAGATGCAGAGTGTACCATGAGTACCAAACAATAGGTACCCAGTAGGCATCATAGGTCGACTGAGAAAGAAAGTTAAACATAGGCAGACAAGATAGAATCAAGCACGAACAAAGGTCAACAAAGCAGGAAAAGAATAAGCAGAAAGTAAATCTAAGAATATCATAACTAAACCCAGCTGGGCCCCCCATAAGACCTTCTAGGTACACTCAAGCACAGACAAACAAGAACCCGAACGGACCCCCATAAGCCCGACAGGTACACCAAAAAACTAGATCTATGGAACCAAAGGAAACCAAACTCCGAACCGAACCAACCACTCAACACTAGACCAACCATAAGTCCAACTTTCCTGAACAACCCACCTAGCCTGCCAACACTCCGGGGGCCTTGTCCCAAGCCAGACAAGTGCTGCAGGGGGGTACGAAGACCCCTCCAATTGACCAAATAACTAACTTCCCAATAGGGTATCACCCCGGGGGCCCTATCCCAAGCCAGATGGGTGAGCCTACTAACACTCTGGGGGCCTGTCACAAGCCAGATGACTGCACGGGTGTACCACTTCCGAAGAGAATCATCATCAACTTATATCCAATTGCCTAGCCGACTCACACTCCGGGGGCCTTGTCCCAAGCTAGACAAGTAAGTCAGCTAACGCTCCCGGGGGCCCAGTCCTAAGCCAGGCAGAGCATATAAGGCAAGTCAACTACGCAGAGGGTCTTAAATCAAAACCATTATGGATCAACGTCCACTACCAATCACGACGCACGGAAACCCACCTCAAAGCACTATAACTAGGAAGATACTAAAAGTAAAGGATGATTTTACTTATGAAAAACTGTCATTCAGTACATTAATGTGAAGGGTATTTAAAAGAATGATACCCCAACTATAATCCCTAAATATATGTAATAGTAAAGCACGTAGAATCCTAAGGCTAGTAAACAAATAAAAGATCCCAAGAAACTAGGGAGCATCTAACAGAAAACAGTAACAAAGTGCAGTAACAAACAGGAGTCACGACTGTCACGTCTTTCCTCTCTATGGGGAGAAATATTCAGCCTTAGAGATGGAGAAGTACATGTCTGATCGGAGAAGCCTTGGGTCGCGGCAGAACTGGACCAGAGTTGTTGTGGAGGCAATTGCAACGCAGATAGTGGAAGATCATAACTTGAAGGGAACTCCCGTTTGAGGTCTGTTGGGTGGGAGTTATCCGAACAAACTTCCAATGATATGTTAGTAGCAACATTGTCTTTAAATTGGGAAAAGATACTTTGAAAAGGATAATTTTCTTCAAAAAATAATACATCCCTTGATAAGTAAAATTTTGAAATATACACAAATAATAAAGTAAAACAATAATATGAGAAACGGCCTAATGTTTGCCTATCGTTAACAATATACAAAAAAAAAATATTATTCGAATACCTTCCTTGAGAAGTAATTCTGGGTATCTGTAATCACACTTAGAGGGTATTTGGAATGGCTTAGATGTTGGCCAAACCTATTTTTAAGTCAATTTTTGACTTCTGAAAATGTTTGAAAAATATAAAAATAACTTAAAATAAGTCAAAAATAACTTAAAATAAGTTGGGAGTGTTAAACAAAGTTAAAAATAACTTAAAATAATTTTAAAATGACTTAAAAAAAGTTAAAAAACCAAAAGTAAGCATAGACCTACTTTTTATCTTTTGACTTAAAAGTCATTTAAGTTTGACTTTTTATTTTTTAATTTAAAAGTTACTTTTTAAGCCAATCCAAACGGGATCTAAATGAAACCTAATCTGTAAAAGAAATATGAGAATACAATAATGATGAGAGAAAGAAAAAAATTAAATCTACAAATAAAACAACCCAACACAAGAAAACAATAGTAACAGTTTGCACAAAACAGGAACAAAACTCAGTGATAAAATAGTGGTTACCAGAGGGTAGTATTTTTTCGGCCAAATATGATTATTTGTGGTAGTGTGGTTTGGCTGAAACTCAAATCTCGTTGATGACCTGATTTATCGGAGTTGTTGTGTCACGACTTGATTTCTCGAGCCATGATGACGTCTACCAACCCACCAGTAGGACAGTCAATACCCTATCCCGAAACTTAACAGTAACGGGACTGAGGGTGGAAACTAACCTTAACTAAGCGGAAGCAATGAAATAAGAACACACAAGAGAAGGCGGAAATGAACCAAAAGTATTTATACACAAAGATACCTCCCAGAACCTGGAAGTCACATGTACAGAACTACTAACAAGAGTACAAGTCCCAAAAGTGGACCACAGAAACAAGGCTGTCTCAAAAACAAATGACAGGCAAAAATATAAATACGGAAGGAAACAGGTAATCCCAGAACGCCATGTGCTCACCCTAGTCTCCTGAACAGACATCTGCAAGCTCGAACTTAGCGCTGATAACTGGTGCTCGGACCTGCATCATGAAAACAGATGCAGAGTGTACCATGAGTACCAAACAATAGGTACCCAGTAGGCATCATAGGTCGACTGAGAAAGAAAGTTAAACATAGGCAGACAAGATAGAATCAAGCACGAACAAAGGTCAACAAAGCAGGAAAAGAATAAGCAGAAAGTAAATCTAAGAATATCATAACTAAACCCAGCTGGGCCCCCCATAAGACCTTCTAGGTACACTCAAGCACAGACAAACAAGAACCCGAACGGACCCCCATAAGCCCGACAGGTACACCAAAAAACTAGATCTATGGAACCAAAGGAAACCAAACTCCGAACCGAACCAACCACTCAACACTAGACCAACCATAAGTCCAACTTTCCTGAACAACCCACCTAGCCTGCCAACACTCCGGGGGCCTTGTCCCAAGCCAGACAAGTGCTGCAGGGGGGTACGACGACCCCTCCAATTGACCAAATAACTAACTTCCCAATAGGGTATCATCCCGGGGGCCCTATCCCAAGCCAGATGGGTGAGCCTACTAACACTCTGGGGGCCTGTCACAAGCCAGATGACTGCACGGGTGTACCACTTCCGAAGAGAATCATCATCAACTTATATCCAATTGCCTAGCCGACTCACACTCCGGGGGCCTTGTCCCAAGCTAGACAAGTAAGTCAGCTAACGCTCCCGGGGGCCCAGTCCTAAGCCAGGCAGAGCATATAAGGCAAGTCAACTACGCAGAGGGTCTTAAATCAAAACCATTATGGATCAACGTCCACTACCAATCACGACGCACGGAAACCCACCTCAAAGCACTATAACTAGGAAGATACTAAAAGTAAAGGATGATTTTACTTATGAAAAACTGTCATTCAGTACATTAATGTGAAGGGTATTTAAAAGAATGATACCCCAACTATAATCCCTAAATATATGTAATAGTAAAGCACGTAGAATCCTAAGGCTAGTAAACAAATAAAAGATCCCAAGAAACTAGGGAGCATCTAACAGAAAACAGTAACAAAGTGCAGTAACAAACAGGAGTCACGACTGTCACGTCTTTCCTCTCTATGGGGAGAAATATTCAGCCTTAGAGATGGAGAAGTACATGTCTGATCGGAGAAGCCTTGGGTCGCGGCAGAACTGGACCAGAGTTGTTGTGGAGGCAATTGCAACGCAGATAGTGGAAGATCATAACTTGAAGGGAACTCCCGTTTAAGGTCTGTTGGGTGGGAGTTATCCGAACAAACTTCCAATGATATGTTAGTAGCAACATTGTCTTTAAATTGGGAAAAGATACTTTGAAAAGGATAATTTTCTTCAAAAAATAATACATCCCTTGATAAGTAAATTTTTGAAGTGATAGGATCAAAACACTGGTGGCAGTAATATTTGGTAGAAAAACCCAGATAAACACAAGGAGAGGAACGAGGTGCAAGCTTATTTTTAGCATAAGAGCGAAGCCACGGATGACATAAACTACCAAATATTTTGATGGATTCAAATTTGGGAGCTTCTTTGAATAAAACTTCATATGGGCACTTGTCTGCTAAAGTAGGTGTAGGTAAGCGGTTGATCAGGTAAACTGCCTGGTGACAAGCAAAGCTCCAAAATTTCGACGGCAGTGAAGCTTGGTGGAGTAGAGTCTTGGCAGTTTCAACAACTTGTCGGCTTCTTCGTTCAACCAACGGTACTCTTTGTGGTGTATAAGGGGGAGAAACTAAATTTTCAATACCTTGTGCTTTTAAATAGGTGGACAAACCTTCAAATTCACCATCACCATCAGTATAGAGTGAAATAATTTTTGTTTGAAATTTTTGCTCAAGCAAGGGATGTAAACTTTTGAAAACCTCAGCAACTTCGTGCTTGGACTTTAATGTGTATATCCACATATATTTTGAGAAATAATCAACAAATAAAACATAATAACATTTTTTATCAACAGCAACACCGGAGAAGGCCCCCATAAGTCACTATAAAGTAGTTGGAGAGGGCATTTACTGTGTAAGGAATTCTCAGAGAAAGGCAATCGATGCATTTTATTTGAGCGACAAGAATTACAAACCAAGTGAGTTTTGGAATCTGAAAAAGAAAGGGAAAACTTGTGCAACAATTTATTTAAAATGCGACGGTTAGGATGTCCCAAATGGCGATGCCACAAGTGCAGAGGAATGGCTACGTTGCATTGAGGAGCAGTACGTGTACCTCCTGTAGGCCACTCATAAACTCCACTTCTATTCTGCCTACGTACCAGAGGCGCCCCCATAGTCAGATCCATCACAAGATAATAAAAAGGAAAAAATTCAATAGATGTTTTGTTGTCATAACAAAATTGGGAGACTGAAATAAGGTTTCTTTTTATGGCAGGGTCACACAAAGTATTAAATAATGTAAAATGTTGATTCGATGCACAAAGATTAACGTTACCAGTGTGGGAAATTGGTATGGAATTACCATCACTCATTGAGACCATTTCGGGACCGTGGTAATCCTGCAAAGTAGAGAAGTTGGAAGCATTAGAGGTAAGATGATGAGTGGCTCCAGAGTCGACAATCCAAGGTCCTGTTGGTGGTTTACTCGACTAGCATAGTGAGCACGTGCTTGGAGATGATTGTGAGATTGGGAGCGACAAACTCTAGTAGAATGACCAAAGCGATCACCAAGTTGGCACCTGAGTTCATTGCCTGAAGGTTGTTGCTGCCATTGTTGGATCCGTCGGGGGGGCCTTTGTACCCGATTGGGTTGGGGACGCCATTGTTGATTGTTGGGCGGAACTCTGTTTCCTTGCTTCCGATTGGTGGTACAAGATGAAGTGGTGGTGCTTCGTTTAGCAAGTGTTGCATCTATGAGAGGTGTCTTTTTAGCATCTTCGTGTTTGAGGAAAAGTTCATGATCAACCAGTTTCTCATATAATTCCTCATAAGTGAAAAAAGTGTCACGCGATCTGATAGCAGCAAATATTTCCCTAAAAGCCAAGACCACTCAAAATCTTGCCAACCAGTTCCTCATTGGCAACTGGTGCTCCAGCAGTTGCAAGTTCATCACAGAGAGAGTGAATCTCGCGTAAGTAATCTGCTATTAGCCTGGATTCTTTCTGGAGACGAGCTAGGGGATCGCGAAGACTAAATATTCTAGTCTGCGACTTGTTAGCAATGGTTGTGTGGAGATAGGACCAAGCTTTGTGAGCCGATGATGCTGTTGCAATAGTAGATGCTAGTGTGGGATCAACTTACGTCAGGAGAGCGTTTTGTATAAGTTGATCCTGGCAGAACCAGGTTTCATTTGCGGGATTTGGAACACTTCTGGTGTCCTGTGTTATTGTTACCAAAGGGGCAACGGAGGAGCCGTCAAGATGACCAAATAGTTTATGGCCATTCATGAGCATTGAAACCTGGGCCTTCCAAGTTGCAAAGTTTTGACTACTAATGAGTTTGATTGGCAATTGAGTTGCAGGGTTAAATTGCACGATGGAGTTGTGTGTGGCTGAATTGTCAGCATTGACAATGTTGCTTGAGCCAGTCATTGAGATAGCTAACTAGGTTACTGAGCGTGAACTGGAAAAGGCAGAGAGAGGAAAAAAAATAAGGATCAGGCTCGTGTGAGCTTTATGCTCTAATACCATAAAAGGTAAATGATGATTTTACTTATGAAAAACTGTCATTCAGTACATTAATGTGAAGGGTATTTAAAAGAATGATACCTCAACTATAATCCCTAAATATATGTAACATTAAAGCACGTAGAATCCTAAGGCTAATAAACAAATAAAAGATCCCAAGAAACTAGGGAACATCTAACAGAAAACAGTAACAAAGTGTAGTAACAAACAGGAGTCACGACTGTCACGTCTTTCCTCTATTAGATACTATGCCACCGATAGCGCAACGACACCACAGAAAAGGGGAAGGAAGGCAGAAGGATCACAACCAACATAATCCCAAACTAAGCTCACCGATCAGACTCAAGTCTGCTATGCCAGTTTACAAGGACCTAGTCATCCGTATCGACGTCGAATACATACCAAAGTCAACAAGTGCATAGGACTAAGGCAATACTATCATAACCTATTCTAAGGCTGAAAAGCACAAGCAACCAGTATAATGAAAGAAAATAACCCGAATCCACGCATGAAAGTACAGATTACCACCCAACAGATAACGCACAAGCGATCATCAACACCCAAGGGTCAACAACCCGTACTAAAGCATGATACTAGCCCCGAACACTCCAAAAATCAACTCTAAACGAAGAAACAGGGAAGAAGAATAGAAAATAATAGCTACCCACCCCAGATTCACACGAATCAACAAGCATTTATGCATTCAAGCTCAATCTAGGAAGAAGGGAAGTCGTAACCTACTAGAAGGCCGACTACCCGCGCTCTAAGTCATTCTGCCCAAGTTTTTCCCTTTTGAATGGCCTCAGACTGCTGCCACGCTGTCAAAAATAGAATCACAGTGTCAATACGGTCGTTTAGACACTAAAATCAACAAAATCAAAGACAGGCCAATTTCGGAGTCAAAATCAGGAAAAATGGGGCCCATTCTGGATTTTTTTGAATTGACTCCCTCAAGAGCTCCCAAATCCTCCCCCGAACTTGTATTCCAAAATGGAACACCCATCGGGGCTCGGATCAGCTCCATGCAACCAACAACAAGAAATGCAAAACTTTACAAAAATTAGGCCTAGGATAGAAACTTACGCCTCAAATTCATGGATATCGAGGTACACCCAACACAGTCTGACCACTAACCCACAAAGCCAATGAGTTTCCGAGCACCTGGGACTTCGAATCGACGAAAACTAATAAAAGATGAGAGATATGAATTTTGGAACTTTTATCCCAAATAACCTCGACCTCAACTTAAATAACCACTGCACCCCGCTGACCTCCGCTAACGCGGATGGATAACAACTAATACTCCACAAACGTGGCCCCAGGCCCGCGAATGCGGATAAGAAAGTCACTCAACCTCACAGACCTCCACGAACGCGGAGCAACTCACGTGAACGTGGAGAACAAAGCCTCAAACCTCCGTGAACGAGGAGCCTATCCCGTGAACACGGAGAAGAGATGTGTCTGCAGATTTCAGTTTTGCACCAGCTGAGTTTTGGACAATTCCAAAACTCCGACGGGGTGCTCGGGATTCGTTCAAAACCCTGTGCAGGCAAACGAGATATGCTACCCCATCAAATTTGACATTCCAGATTAAATGGCACAATCAAAATTTCCATACGAGGTCATTTTGACAAAAAGTGGGTCCCACACCCAAAGTGCCAATTTAGCCAACTTCTATCGAGGGCCTCGGAATTAGATCAGAAGCCTCAGGAAGCGCACGAAGGGTCATGGTCATTCTAGACCGAACTTGACATTCCGAAAAAAACCACACGGACGAAATTCTCATCCGAGCGCGTTTATAAGAATGTTGACCAAAGTCAACCTTATGCCAAATTTCAAAGGCTAAAGAGCCAAATGCCCCAAAGTCACACCGAAAGCCCCGAGACTCAAGCCAATCATGCCTCTAGCCTAATTTTGCCTCTCCGAAGCTGATGAAACCGTCAGAATTCCCTTTCTGAGGTCCTTTACCTGAGGTTATGACTGAAATCAACTTTTCAAGGTCCAAGAGCTCCAAAATAGGAAAACAGGCACAACAACCAAACGAACGACTAGGCAACCGAACCTACAGTGCCAGCAAGTCAAAAATGACTTGGGGTCGCTACAGGAACGCTCTGAACGACAGAAAAGAGGTACAAACACACAAATGACCTGAAAGGTCATTACATGTTAGAGCTTTGAGCTCGTAGCGCACTGGAGCTTGGGGCTTCTTTGTTGTTGTTTGTTGTCTGAGCTTTGAGCTCAATGGCTAGGTGAGATAAACGACAGTTTGGGTGTGGCTTTCTCCAATGTTTTGGAGAGTGGAGGTCTGATCTAGCTCGCTGGTCGGAGCTGTGAGTGAGGGAGAAAGGAGGAACGATAGAGTAAAGACTGGCTTTGAGAATAGGAGAAGCTTGGGTTGCTATTCCTTGAGGGTTAAAGGTTGTTTGGTCTGATGTTTGATGTCGATTGTGATGTGCTGGGGCTTGGATGGAGAAGATGGGAAAATGGGGGTCATTTGGGTGATGGCGGCTACTTTAAGGGGAAAAATGGAAAGAGCAAAAAATTAGGGTTTTATCCACCATCACTTTATTTTGGATTAAATAAGGACTTAAATAGGAAATTATTAAACGACCTTTGTACAATACTATGTGCTCAAGATTGTGGCCCAAAGTCATTGGTTGATAAAATATTTGTATATCAATGTATTCTTAGGCTGTGTTAAAAATATTAAAATGAATATTAATAAAAAATTTGAATCAATGACATGTAAAAAAAATATAATTTAACAAAGAATAATAATTTAATCAAATAGAGACAATATCCTCAACATATTCAACTCACTGTGACAAAAATAATGTAATCAAAATTAACTGACAAAAATCCTAAAATTTTGAGAAATAAGGATAAGTATCGATAAATTTATTTAAAATTATAAAAAAATATATTTTGAATTATTGAATGAACAAAACTTAAAAGTATGAATTTTGAAAATGTTAGGCCAAAATTGTGTGTCAACATTTACCATTAACCGACAATAGACCATGTGATCTATAACATGGAATCTAGTGTAACCCTCATAAGAAAAAGAGGGAGTCCTACTTGCCAAGGTAAGGAACCCGTACATTCATTCTTACTAAAGTGGATCCACTAGCTTAGGTCATTTAAGACAATCCTATGGGGACATGTAGTTTGGGATAAGAGAATTGCTACAAAAGAACAAACCCCTACTAACAGTAAGACCTCAATTCCAAAGTCCTCTTGGTGTTAAATAAATTCCAACGGAACAAACATAATCATATTCATATTAAAATACTTTGAAAGGCAATAATCAAAGACTACCAATCCAATCAAAAGTTCATATTAGAATAGCTCATTTCAAAATCATAATATCATAATTTCATAATTTGTTCATCTAGACACTTCCTTTTTAAGCATCTAAATCATGATTCTTTTTAAATGTGAGAAAACCTTTCACAAATCATTAACACTTTATCTTAAAAGCATATTTTAGTCATAAAGCATCAATTTCATAAAATATGCATAAATCCTTAATCATAATTCATAAGTTCATAATCATAGTAAAAGCAATAAGGCATGGGCTCATATGAAAGCAATTGAAAAATATGTAATTCACTCACATCATGCATAGTAAGATTGAATATAACCAATTGAATCATAATGAATTGAACCCATGAAGATTTGCATAAAACCCTAAAAGTGTAATATAACATAATTGTATATTTGCAAGAAAAATGTTAGTGCTACCTACCTAGAAATTGCATCTGCATTAGCCTCAATTAGAAAGATTGTAAGTTCTGCAAAGATTGATCAATCTCAATTACTTAATTAAAATCTGAGCCATTTCACCGAAGAAAGGACATTATTTACGACAAGTTTAAGAATTAAGAGTACACATTTCCAAACTCTTTGTTTTTTTTAAAACAATTTTGGTTCCTTTTTAGTACATTGAGAAGCTCAATTCGGTAAACATCCATATGAAAAATAAATTATTTTCCTTTCTAAAGAGATCAAACAAAGCACACAAGGAAACTAAACAGATCGAACAATCTCAATGGTGAGCCGCACTTACCTAGAAATTTCAAAAATGAATATCAACATCTTGATATATAAATTCTCCATTGGGTGTGTTGCTCGAGGGAATTGCTTCATCTCCTCCATCACTTTTAAGCCGCTTCATTGCACTATGTGTCATTGTCATTGTTGGGATATATACTATTAACCATGTGTTTAGATATAGTATTTATCATAGAATAATTTATTTATTCAGTTTTAATAGATCATATATTTTTTATGGTGTCTGCTTACTTATATAGTAGATGATTTAGTGTATAGAGTTTTAGCTTATACACAGAGGATTAAATCATCGGTTCTTATAAGTATAAAGTTTTTTGTTCACAATCTGAGATGGAAATTGGACATGCCATCGTTACGATTGTAGCACAAGATTATATGTAATTTATCTTGATTATGCGAACGGTATAGTTCCAACTTCTTGTGCTAGTGCATTTTGTATGTGCTGAACGGGACCGAGTAGAGATAGTTGATTTAGACTGACAGACAAAAACATATTCTCTAAACAGTTAAATGTAATTATATTCTTAATCCTAATATAACTATTATGATCTGTATATATTACTTATCATTTTGATTTATTAAAAAGTGAGATTCTGGGATAGGTCAATATGCCTGGTAGATTGGATGATAATAATATATATTGGTGAAATAATAAGTTAATTGATGGAATCCATGTCTCGTTATAGAGATTGATTGATATGCCTTTTTGAGAAACTTATAAGTTTTCATCGTGTCAAACCTTGCAAGTGGATTTCTGAATCCGACACATGAAATAAGTTAAGTAGTACTCTAAAGGAAATTAATCATTAAATTAAATTTGTCAGTAATTTAATTTATTGATTAGTATCTGCAATCTTAACATGGGGAATTACATAAGTGTTTAATGGGGAATTTCGAAATATAAATAGAGGAGTGCAATTACGAATTTTTAGTGGAATGATTTGTAATTTATTATGGTAAGAATAATTCAAATTAATTATTTAAAATTATTTACATAATAGGAAGCCTCAGATATTAATTATGTGGTCCCTCCAGTGCCCATAATTAACTAGAACTAAAAATCCTATGGGAAAAGGAATTATAAGAAAACTGGGTTTTCTTCTCCTTTTTGGATTGGGAAGAAATCTCTATAAATAGAGATTCTCCTAACCTAGAAAAAATAATTTAATGGGGTTTCTATTGATACTTGCCCACCAAAGTATTGAGAGAGTTCGGATGTGACCTTGGGATCACTGTAGAAGATCGTAGATTCGTTTGATGGTCTAGATAACTTGTGGATTCGCTTGAAAATATGTGTTCACGCTTCAAGAGGTATTGATCGAATTAAATTTCAGCATGTTTATGTGTTCTAGCATGATTATATGTGTTCTAGCATAAATATATATTGGTTATCTATTATTCATGTAAGCAGTATGATTCTAGGTATTTTTCAGCTGTGCATGTAGTTTTTCAACAATTGGTATCTGAGCCACGCTTACATCTTTTTAGATAACTTTAATATGTTTGTATATATTTATATGTTATTATATACAATAATGTATTGTTTGGTCGCTTCAAGAGTCAACGACAACATTGAAAGCATTTTTGGCCGACGTATCAACAATTAATGAATTGCGGCATCTTCATGTTTTAAATTTAAAAAAAAATAAAATTGCTTGGTGTGTTCAATAAGTCAATGTGGCGGCAGCAAACCTTATAAGAAAGGCTAGATTTTTTTAAACTTGGTTATGAATTTTGATTATCCGGAATTTTTGGGATGAAGAATTTAATTGAAATTTGTAAAGTGACCATAATTACAGAAGTTTCAAATAGCATAAGGCTTTGTCGGTTGTCCAATGATAATTTTCCGGAAAGTTTTCTCAATTGACATTAGCCTTTTTAAGAGTTTTGAATCTTTTTGTGGCAGTAATGAGAATTTTTTCCTTTGAAATTTGGTTAAAATCCTCACTTCTCAATAGGTTGGCAGTAAGACCGGCTAAAGATCATGTGAACCTCCTAATTTCATGGTGTTGGTAACAAGGGTGCTAACTGCTAATTTAAGAAATTTTCTTTCTTTAATTTGTTGTGGAATAGCAGCCGTCATGTTTGAAACTTACCATAAGGAATTGTGAATAGCAGCTGCCATTTTTTAAGTGGTATGATTATTCTCTGTGAAATTAATTATATGAGCATATAATTTCTCCCTCTCACGTATTATTTATATACGATTACAATATATAAATTGAGAAGTATGATTAATAAATAGAATTTACAAAAGTGATCTATTTATTTGAGTCATTAGAATATTCTCAATGTATCATGTATAAATTGTTCTAAGTGAATACTAGTGGTGAATATTTGTTTACTTGAATGGAGATTTACCTTGAGATGCTAGTAATACATAGTTAATTCATGAGAAAAGATATTAAAAGTTTTCACCAGTCTAAAAGGGAGAAATGTAATATCTTGGATTCTCAGGTATATTAATTGAGAGGACAATTTGTTGTTGATCTGAGGCCAAAAATATATTTTCTTATTATTAATTGCCTCATATTTATTACTTATATTTGTCCTTTTTTAGCATGGATTTTATGGATTGTGCTAAATAGTGTATTTTATTTGTAGGATTAAATTGGTACAAAGTTGAAGAAGTTTGGAGCTAAAATGAATTAATTATGAAAGATTGAAGAAGGAAAATCAAGCAGACAGCTTAATGGATTAAATTAAATATTATATTAATATTTGTATATATATGGAAAGGTTGGTTGTGGCGGCACAATTTCTAGGAATCCAATTCCTTTTGGTTTTGGATTCCTATTTGTTTTGGACTCAATTATTTTATTCAGGGTTTTCTACATCTATAAATAGTCCATAGAAATAATTATTTGGGGGAGCTATTTTTTGGTGATCAAGAGCAAGGGATTACAATTCATCTTTGGGTTCAATTCTCTATTTTTTCTTTAGGTTTGAATTTTATGAAATTTATTATTTTTGAGTTTATGAATACTATGTGTGGCTAAACGCCCTTGTTCTGGGGCTGTAGCTACGGGTTATTGTTGAACATCGAATTGCTTTGAATTGATTATTGGTTATCATATACATTACTTTTACATTCTTGTTTTAGTATTTCATGCTAGGCCACCATAGAAATAAATCTATTGTCTATTCTTGGACTCGAGAGATGAAGAGGTAGATAGACCAGAGAATGTAAAGAGCTTGTTCTAACTTTGATTAGATTCGTGTTTAGGAGTGACGCCCGGACGAACACCTAGCTTGGTTACGAAACAGGATGAAATATAAATGCTCGCCAATTAGGACTGCCTATCCCCGCTCAACGATGTAGTTAGACAGCTAGTTGGAGTAGGCGATTAGAGGTCGAGAGATCATGATCATAATATTAACCCTGTAAATCAGTAATGTGATAACTAAAATTGATTCTTTGCATGAGATGTGATACATGAAACCCAAAGCATGCTGCAGCCCTGGAATTGTCCCTTAATTGATTAAAACACCGAAATTATAGTTATCCTAGTCAGCTAGTTTATTATTTAAATTGTTCTTAGTAATAGTAGTAATCAAAACCATATGTTAATACAGTCTTTAAATTATAGATTTAATTGAATTGATATACATTGATCATAAGTCCCTTGGGTACGACAACCCGGTTCTTAAAGAGCCATTTATTACTTCTGCAACCACGTACACTTGCGTGTGCATTTGGGAGCAACAAGTTTTTGGCGCCGCTGCCGGGGACTTAGAAATTAATTTATATTTAATTCTTTTGAGTCTACTAGTGATTATTCGAAGTGCTAACAACTTGATCTTAGCCGTTCTGTATTGCAGGCAATTCGGATCTGAAGTCTGGCTCGCAAAGGTGATCTTGTTGAACCAGACGACGAACCTGAACGAGCCCTTCGACAACGAAGAAAGCTGGCGAATCTTGGAAGACAACGAGAATTAGGATTAGATCTCCCAGAAAACCGGGAGGAGAACCCGGTTGATGATCGTGGAGAACACGTGGAAAGAGAACACATGGAGATACCTGCAGGGATAGCTCCGAGGCCAGTTCGTGATGTGGCAGTCCCACTCACCACTAGTATGACCTCGAGCATTCGAAAACCACCACCGGGTGGAAGATTTGAGTTGAAACAATCCATGGTGCATCTCCTCCATACTAATGGGCAATTCACTGGCCTACCCCATGAAGATCCCCAAGTGCACCTCAGAGGTTTTCTAGAGATAACCAGCACTTATATTCCACATGGGGTATCAACTGATTATGTGCGATTGACCTTGTTCCCATTTTCACTTTTGGGAGAAGCGAGGCGATGGTTAGACTCTGAGCCTCCCAACTCTATCACCACATGGGATCAGTTAGCAAAGAAGTTCCTTAATCGATTCTTCTCCTCAGGCAGAACCGCAAAACTGAGAGGTGAAATATTGAGTTTCAAGCAGAGAAGCGGAGAGAACATGTACCAAGCCTGGGATAGATTTAAACAATTGTTGCTTGCGTGTCCACATCACTATCAGGCAAATGAGGTATTAGCTCATACCTTTATTGAATGCCTTGAATATAATTCTAGGGTACTATTGAATACTGCAGCAGGTGGGCAAGCTCTTGAGAAGACCTATGATGAGTTAGTGGAGCTCTTGGACAAAATGTCTGAAAGCAACCCAGATTGGAATGGTGATACGCAAAGGAGCACAACATCAAAGGCTGCAGGTGTTTTGGAAGTGGATCAATTAACTGCACTGAATGCAAAATTGGATGCGCTAGCAACTAACTTCACCACTCAGCTCAAGAAGTTATCAGTCGGGCAGCAACAAGCACATGTAAATGTTGTACACCAACCGCAAGGATGGTGTGAAGTTTGCGGAAGTGGAGACCATGTGTCTGATTTTTGCGGTGAAAACCCAGACTCTGTGAACTATCTAGGGAATGCCCAAAGAGGTGGAGGTACGCAGAATTATGGTAACACGTATAACTCAAGTTGGAGGAACCACCCCAACTTCTCATGGGGTGGAAATCAGAATCAACACCAAAATCAGGCTCAAGGGCAGAACCAATACAGATCACAAGGTAATGGACAACAATTTCAACAGCCAAGTAATCAAGGTGCGAAGCAAGGGGGCATGACTAATGAGGAGCTGTTCCAAAAGCTAAGTACAGAAAACAACAAGTTGGGAGAAGAGTTGAGAAGCACCCAATTAGCACAGAAAAATCTGGAAAGACAGTTTGCACAATTGGCTAATGCAGTCAATATGCGTCCTCCTGGAGGTCTTCCGGGTGACACGGATCCTAACCCAAGGCAACTGAATGCGGTGAGTACAAGGAGTGGATTACAACTGGAGGAACTAGCTCCAAAGAAGAGAAGTTCTGAGGCGGTGAGAGAAGAAAAGAAACCCGAAGAAGTGGTTCAAGAAGCGAATGTTGAGAGGATTGTTCCTCAAATAAAACCACCCCCTCTGTTTCCTCAAAAGTTCAAAAAGCAGAACGAGGACGAATGCTTCGGCAAGTTTCTGTCTCTCCTTAAACAAGTTCACATTAATCTCCCTTTGGTTGATATTTTGCAGGGAATTCCTAAGTACGCCAAGTATGTGAAGGATATAATGGCGAATAAGAAGAGATTGACTGAGTATGAAACAGTGGCACTCACGGAGGAGTGCAGTTCGAGAATTCAGAATAGACTACCCAAAAAGTTGAAAGATCCGGGCAGCTTCACAGTCCAAATCACCATTGGCCAAAGTGTTCATGCCCGCGGTTTGTGTGATTTGGGTGCTAGTATAAACCTCATGCCGGCATCTTTATACAATAAACTTGGGTTGGGTAGTCCAAAACCAACCACAATCATTCTCCAATTGGCCGATAGGTCGGTGGCAAGGCCGGAAGGAGTAGTAGAAGATGTCTTGGTGCAAGTTGGGTCACTGATCTTTCCTGTGGACTTTGTTGTCCTAAATTTTGAGCCCGATCCGGAAGTTCCATTTATTTTGGGACGACCATTCTTAGCTACAGGGCGAGCATTGATTGATGTAGCGGCTGGGCAGTTGACTATGAGAGCTCATGATAAGGTGGAGGTGTTTGATGTCTATCGCGCCTTGAAGTTGCCATCTGTCTATGAAGAGTTGTCTGCCATTACAGTAGTAGACCTTGCTGTAGAATTGCATTGCATAACTCCCAAGGATCCCTTGGAAAGAGTTTTGGTGGGGCATGACATAGATGGAGATGCAGAAGCGCAAGAACTGGCCACTTGTCTTAATGTAGCACTAGTTGGTTCACAAAAAGGTATAGTCGAACCATTAGATCGAGTGTTGGGTCTTCCTCCCAAACCCTCAATAGAAGAAGCACCAAAGCTGGAGTTAAAATCGCTTCCGTCACACTTGAGGTATGCATATCTTGGCTCTAATGAAACTTTACCTGTTATACTTTCTGCGCATTTGTCTGCAGCACAGGTTGATGCGGCTTTGGAGATACTGAAGAAAAGGAAGAAAGCAATAGGCTGGCAAATGTCGGATATTCATGGAATTAGTCCGGCCTTGTGCATGCACCGAATTTACATGGAGGACGACCATAAATCGAGTACGCAACACCAACGCCGGCTGAATCCTTTGATGAAGGAGGTCGTGAAGAAAGAAGTGATCAAGTGGTTAGATGCAGGAATTGTGTATCCTATCTCTGACAGCAAATGGGTAAGTCCTGTGCAATGTGTACCTAAGAAAGGAGGTATGACAGTAGTGAAGAATGACAAGAATGAGTTGATCCCAACAAGAACTGTCACCGGATGGAGAATTTGCATGGATTACAGAAAATTAAATGATGCCACAAGAAAGGACCACTACCCTGTCCCTTTTATTGATCAAATGCTTGACCGTTTAGCAGGACAGGAGTATTATTGCTTCTTGGATGGGTATTCTGGATATAATCAGATTTTAATCGCACCTGAGGATCAAGAGAAGACTACATTCACATGTCCCTATGGCACGTATGCATTCAAACGCATGCCATTTGGGCTTTGCAATGCTCCTGCCACATTCCAGAGGTGCATGATGGCCATTTTCCATGATATGGTGGAGGACTTTGTGGAAGTATTCATGGATGACTTCTCCGTTTTTGGGAATTCTTTTGAGGTATGTCTTCGAAACCTTGATAAAGTACTTGCTCGCTGTGAAGACACTAACCTTGTGCTTAATTGGGAAAAGTGTCACTTCTTAGTCCGAGAAGGTATAGTTTTGGGTCATAAAGTGTCTAAACAGGGACTCGAGGTAGATAAAGCAAAGGTGGAAGTTATTGAAAAATTGCCCCCTCCTATTTCTGTCAAAGGGGTAAGAAGTTTCTTAGGACATGCAGGTTTTTACCGGAGATTCATCAAGGACTTTTCCAAGATTGCTAGACCTATGTGCAGTCTTTTGGAAAAGGAGGTGAAATTTGATTTCGATGCAATATGCTTAGAAGCTTTTGAGATGCTGAAGCGGAACTTAATTGAAGCTCCTATCTTGGTTGCTCCTAACTGGGGGTTGCCATTTGAACTCATGTGTGATGCAAGCGATGTAGCAGTGGGTGCAGTATTGGGACAGAGACAAGGCAAAGTGTTCCATTCAATATATTATGCGAGCAAGACCCTTGATACTGCTCAAGCTAATTATACAGTGACTGAGAAGGAGATGCTTGCCGTAGTGTTCTCCTTCGACAAGTTCAGATCATATTTGGTAGGTACCAAAGTTATTGTTTATACTGACCATGCAGCTATTAGGTATCTATTCAATAAGAAGGATGCTAAGCCGAGACTAATTCGGTGGATATTGCTTCTCCAAGAGTTCGATCTTGAGATCAAAGACCGGAAGGGTATTGAAAATCAGATCGCTGATCATCTGTCAAGATTAGAAGATTTCTCTCATGTGCATGAAGGGGAACAAATACGCGAGGAGTTTCCGGATGAGCAGTTGATGGCTTTGGATATCTCCCAAGTGCCTTGGTATGCGGATATTGTGAATTTCTTGATGAGTGGAGTGTTTCCACCTAGCGCAACAACCCAACAAAGAAAGAAGCTGATGCATGATGCTAAATTCTATATATGGGACGAGCCATTCTTGTTCAAACAAGGAGTGGACGAAGTGGTGAGGCGATGCATTCCGGAGAATGAGGTCAAGCAAGTGCTCCAGAGTTGTCATGCAAGTCCTTATGGAGGACACCATGGAGGAGAACGCACGGCTCACAAGGTATTGCAATCTGGCTTCTTTTGGCCCTCTCTTTTTAAAGATTCTATGGCTTATGTGAAGGGGTGTGATAATTGCCAAAGGTTGGGAACGATATCAAGAAGACATGAAATGCCCTTAAATAATATTCTTGAGGTGGAAATCTTTGATGTGTGGGGTATTGACTTCATGGGTCCCTTCCCACCATCTAGTGGAAACCAATATATTCTTGTGGCTGTTGATTATGTGTCTAAATGGGTTGAGGCTGTCGCTCTTCCCACGAATGACTCAAGAGTGGTGATTAAATTCATTAAGAAGCACATTTTTACGCGTTTTGGTACTCCAAGGGCAATCATAAGTGATGGAGGTAAGCACTTCATTAACCATCTTGTGAAGAATCTTCTGGCTAAGTATGGTATACGGCATAAAGTAGCTACAGCTTATCACCCTCAAACTAGTGGTCAAGTAGAAGTTTCGAATCGTGAGGTGAAGCAAATACTGCAGAAAACAGTGAATGCACAGCGCAAAGATTGGTCTGAGAAGCTTGATGATGCATTATGGGCATATCGGACTGCATACAAAACACCTATAGGGACTTCTCCCTATCACTTGGTGTTCGGCAAAGCATGTCATCTTCCGGCGGAGCTAGAGCACCAAGCATATTGGGCTATAAAGAAGTTGAATCTTGATCCTGAGCTAGCCGGTAGAAGGAGAATTGGTCAATTGCATGAACTTGAAGAGTTTAGGCTCCATGCTTATGAGAATGCAAAAATTTACAAAGAGAAGACCAAGAGATGGCATGATAAGCACATAATCCCTCGCACTTTTGCTCCGGGGCAAAAGGTATTACTTTTTAACTCTAGACTTCGGTTGTTCCCCGGAAAACTAAGATCTAAATGGAGTGGACCCTTTGAAGTGGTGAGGATGACTCAACATGGCGCGGTAGAGCTTAGAGAAAAAACTGGCCCCTCGTTCTTGGTGAATGGGCAAAGGGTCAAACATTATTTTGGAGAGGATACGGATCGAGATCGTGAAGCTCTTGAGCTAAATGATGAATGATCCAAGCTGTGTCGTGCCGCGACGTTAAATTAGGCGCTTATTGGGAGGCAACCCAATTGGTAGTGTAGCTTCTTATTATTATTTTTTTTTTATAGTGTCATTTTTTTCTTCTTTTCTTTTGGTCTTGTTTTTGCAGATTAGGGGAAGTCTGAGTACCCAAGAATTTGGAGCTAAGGAGCACGTTTGAGCTTAAGGGTGGGGTGATGACCCTTGATGAAAATTAAGAGAACATGCTACTAGCTAGGCCTAGAGGCCTCAGGGAGTTTTCCTAACCCTTGTTTTAAATTTTATTTGATGCTTTGGGGACATAGCATCTTTTTAAGTGTGGGGTGGAGGAATGAATTCCTAGTTTTTACTGCTTTATCGAGTCTTTTTGTATTTTTAGGTGGGTTCCTCGGCTTTTGTTTTCGGTACTTTTCCTGAGGATAGTCCCTTTGAACCGATATGGAGTAAATTTTTATTTATTTTTTTATTTTTTAGAGAAAAGAAAAGACCCTTTTGATTTGTGTGATACTTGCTATTTAGGCCTAATTTTAAGTAGTACGTTCTTGTGAATGCTTGATTGCTAATGAAATTGCAGACTCTTTGACACTTAGGTTCATGGTCGTGACTTTGTATATAGCTTATTTTATTTTGTAGTTTGTTATGACCCTGTCTCTCTTAGAAGTGGAATTGATCCATCTTGATTGATACTTGTGCCATGTGTGGTGAGAATTTGTTTATTCCATGTTTTGCATCTTAGTCTAGAACTTGCCCTGCATGTTATTGAAGCGAAATAAAAAGTGTTGCTCAGTTTAGGAGATGATAATAGGCTTTCTTTGATTTGTCTTGTAAATTTTAGCCTTTTCAGATATTATATCACTAGTTCGCCCTTTTGAGCCTGTAGCCTTTTGTTGGTAGCCATATTTTGCCCTTAACTATTTTGTTGAATCCCTAGTTTTTGCACCTTGCTTCCTTGAGCACTGTAGCATAGACTGATTATAATTGTTATATCTGGAAAAAGAAAAGGGGTGGTTGAATGAAAAAGAAATCAATGATGGCTACAAAGTGGTGAAAAAAGCCCTCTTCGAAAGAATGTGACATGAAAAAAAAAAAAAAAAATTCTTTGAGAAAAAAATAAATTATTATTATGAAAGAAAAAAAAAATTGAAGCATTCTTGAGATGATGAGAATTACTTGTGAAATAATTGTTGAAGAGAGGGCTGAAAATAAAGAGAAGAAAATAATGGGTGATGAAGTCTAAAAATACAAAGTGCTTAGAGAAGTGTGAGTCACTATTATATAATTTTCCTACCTGTCCCTTAGCCTACACTACAACCCGTTAAAGTCCTATTTGATTCTATTCAAGCATGCTTAATTAGTGGAGATGTACATAATGGGCAAGCCTATGGTTCTTTGTGCATACATGTGAATTTTATTTGTGAGTGTGAGAGTTGTTCTTTGACGCTAAGTTCTTAATTTATATTCAATCTTTTGAATTGAGTATGTGGACTATTTCTTCTTGTGAGGGCACTTGTTTCATGATAGATAGGTGATGTTATTAACTTTCTTTGATGAGAGTAGGTGAGCAAGCTTAAATTTGATGAGTTCAGAGTCTTTCCTTGAGGTTAGGAGGTTAGAGGTTTGTTGTTTATTTGGATGTCTTGCATAATGAGCGGGAATTGTACTTGATGTTTTCAAATTTCAATATGGCCTAATTGTTTGTATCAACCAAAGTGATGGCTTCCTAGTATGATTTTTGAGATGAGCTTTAATGTTTGCTCGAGGACGAGCAAAAGTTTAAGTGTGGGGTGTTGATCTGAGGCCAAAAATATATTTTCTTATTATTAATTGCCTCATATTTATTACTTATATTTGTCCTTTTTTAGCATGGATTTTATGGATTGTGCTAAATAGTGTATTTTATTTGTAGGATTAAATTGGTACAAAGTTGAAGAAGTTTGGAGCTAAAATGAATTAATTATGAAAGATTGAAGAAGGAAAATCAAGCAGACAGCTTAATGGATTAAATTGAATATTATATTAATATTTGTATATATATGGAAAGGTTGGTTGTGGCGGCACAATTTCTAGGAATCCAATTCCTTTTGGTTTTGGATTCCTATTTGTTTTGGACTCAATTATTTTATTCAGGGTTTTCTACATCTATAAATAGTCCATAGAAATAATTATTTGGGGGGAGCTATTTTTTGGTGATCAAGAGCAAGGGATTACAATTCATCTTTGGGTTCAATTCTCTATTTTTTCTTTAGGTTTGAATTTTATGAAATTTATTATTTTTGAGTTTATGAATACTATGTGTGGCTAAACGCCCTTGTTCTGGGGCTGTAGCTACGGGTTATTGTTGAACATCGAATTGCTTTGAATTGATTATTGGTTATCATATACATTACTTTTACATTATTGTTTTAGTATTTCATGCTAGGCCACCATAGAAATAAATCTATTGTCTATTCTTGGACTCGAGAGATGAAGAGGTAGATAGACCAGAGAATGTAAAGAGCTTGTTCTAACTTTGATTAGATTCGTGTTTAGGAGTGACGCCCGGACGAACACCTAGCTTGGTTACGAAACAGGATGAAATATAAATGCTCGCCAATTAGGACTGCCTATCCCCGCTCAACGATGTAGTTAGACAGCTAGTTGGAGTAGGCGATTAGAGGTCGAGAGATCATGATCATAATATTAACCCTGTAAATCAGTAATGTGATAACTAAAATTGATTCTTTGCATGAGATGTGATACATGAAACCCAAAGCATGCTGCAGCCCTGGAATTGTCCCTTAATTGATTAAAACACCGAAATTATAGTTATCCTAGTCAGCTAGTTTATTATTTAAATTGTTCTTAGTAATAGTAGTAATCAAAACCATATGTTAATACAGTCTTTAAATTATAGATTTAATTGAATTGATATACATTGATCATAAGTCCCTTGGGTACGACAACCCGGTTCTTAAAGAGCCATTTATTACTTCTGCAACCACGTACACTTGCGTGTGCATTTGGGAGCAACAGTTGTAAGGAGGTTTATTAGTTGTGTGTTTTAGTCAAAGGAAAGACACACATTATGTCTTATGTTCATGAAATAATTATTAAAAAGATAATAAAAATTTGAATCAAGTTATTTTAATCTTTAACTATGTCTAAAACGATTATTTTTCAAATTTGGTCATAGTTTAGGTGGTCATGAATTTAATGATCTCTGATTTACTTGAAATTTGATAGTTCCATTGAAAATCGTTTAGATGGGTTTTAGGTAATTTGTCGGATTAAAATTTTATTTGAGTATGATAAGATCATTCTTTATGTCAGTTATGTTTATGTTAAATTTGGGACATGATTACACATGGTGATTTAATATGAATTGATATGTGATAAGAATGTAGGTCATATTGGTTTTAATTCCTAAAGATGCTTAAATCACTTGAATTTGATTTGGTCATAGATTTGGAAATAATTTTTTTTATAGAACTCCAATGGACCTGAAATTTAGTAAGTTCATTGGAAACAACATAAAAAGAAATACTCATTGTTATGTGGTTATTGTTTTTGAGGTTGTTAAGATGATTTTTAAGTTGTTCTTTGAAATTAAAATGTGTTTTAGTACAAAACATTTCTTTATATCGATTTTATTTATGTTAAATGTGGTACATGATTACACCTGATGAGTTAACATGAATTGATATATGATAAGGATAAGGATCTGATTATATTTCCTTAAATCGTTTGAATCTGAATTTGATCATAGCTTTGGAGATAAATATTATTTTTGAACTCTAATTGATCTAAAATTCGGTAGGTTTATCAAAAATGATCAAATTAAAAATACTCATTGTTATACAGTAATTTGGTAATTTGAGGTCGATTAGATTATGTTTTTGGATATTTTTTGTATCTTCAAAATTAATTTTAATGAAAATTACTCGACTATGACATAGTGGTAGTAGAGATTGTTCTCTATGGTCTTAAAGACTAAATTTTAGTGAAGTATTAAGTTCATGTGCTGACTTTAGACCTTCCTCCAGATGAAATTAATACAAGTCATTAAAATTTAATCACTAGTTTTGATGATCTGTATTGATTCTCCCTATCTGAGTAGTATTTGATTGGATCAATGGATCTATGGATAATGATATTCACTTGGCATAAATTAACATATACTCTCCATCTGAGTTAGCTTTTGTTCTAAATTTATTAGAGTAAATATCTGACACCACATATGTATTTTGTATGAGTAGCTATTTTTAATCAAATTTATCGTTCAAGATGCATGGATATCTATGAGGAGTGTTTTGAATTTTAATATTCAATGTATACATAAACATGCTGATTTTTGGAAAATAGTACTCAGATAATGTAAATAGTTTTTAGAATTTTGTTCTTTGTTCTTGATTCGTATATCAATTTGATAATATGTGATAAGAATTACTGAATGGAAAATTTTAAATTCTATTATGACCAAACAACGTTTTTAACCAAATTGATCATAGTTTTGGAATTAAAAAAAAAGGGATTCTGATTGATCTGAAATTTGGTAGAATCATAAGAACGACCTAGTAAAAAAATTATTTTTTCCGGATCGGTATATGAGTTTTTGGTCATATTTGATTAAATAGTAGTGAAGTAATAGTTTCATGTGTTGGCTTAGACCTTCCTCCCTATCGGATGAAATTAATACAAGTCACTATGTATTTAATCGCTAATTTTGATAATATGTATTAACTCTCCTAAACTGAGTAATATATGATTGGATCAATGTACCTAGAGGATTTTCACTTGACTTAAACTAACAGTAGACTCTCCATCTGAGTTAGGTTTGTATAAGTTTATGGAGTGAATAAGCGGTCATTGTACATGTGTATTGCATGAGTAGTTCTCCAATCCCATCGATTGGCTATTCGAGATGCATGAATATATATGTATAAATGAGCCCTGAATTTTGTTATTTAGGATAATTTGACATATTATGATCTATTTAATATATTATATCTCAAATTCTCAATAGACTTTGCAGACCCACTTTGTACTACTCAAGAATTTCTTTTGATAGAGATAAGATATTAATTCAAAGAATGCATTGTACGTGTACCTTTTGTTGGAAGGAATTATTTTTAGTTTCTAACTAGATAAGAGATGTATACTTAATATATTTTTCTTATAACTCTCCTATTATTGAGTTTGATGAATATTTTATCTCTTGTGGTATATTGATGCGTGAACTTTTTATTAGTATTATCTCTCATGAATAGAATTATATTAATCTATCTCATAAGAGAAAATATCTTTTAAATTGAATGAAACTTATATGTATCCTAGTGTCTAAGTCATTTATTCTGGATAGAACTTCGAGGTTGGTTAAAGGATGGACATAACGGTTCATTGAAAGTGAAGTCACTACCAACGTATGAGTCCTGTTTAGAAGGAAAAATGACTAAGAGATCCTGTTAAGAAGGAAAAATGACTAAGAGACCTTTCCTCTTAAAAAGGAAATAGAGGTAGTGATAAGTTAGAATTAATCTATTCTGATTTGTGCGGTAAATGAACATTCAGGCAAGAGGTGAGTTTGAGTATTCCAAAATTTTCAGAAGGTTACTCATGATATAAGCATATATTTTTGATGTTTTGTAAGTTTGAATGTCTTGATAAACTCAAAATATTTAAGACAGAAATTAAAATAGCATCATGAAAAATATATGAAGCCACTGCAATCTGATTGTAGTGACGTATACCTCTCGAACTCCCGAGTCACTTATTTGATCGAATAATTGCATTTCAATTGTCTACACCAGACACTCTATTATAGATTGGTGTAAAAGAGAAAAGAAATAGACTCTTATGAAGATGATAAGATTAATGATTGACTTATTCGTAGTTGTTTTGTTTCTTTTGGGATATGTTATCACATTCTAAATTTAATTCCTTTCAAATCCGTACCTTAGACAACTATAGAACTAGTTGGATTTGACGTAAGTCTAATCTGTGACATGTTCAGATATAGGATTGTCCAGCACAGGTGCTGAGAGGGAGAATAAGTAAATTGGAATTAAGAAAGGAATGTGTGTGTGTCAATTGGATATCCTAAAGAATGAAAGAAGGTTAATTTTACTGTCCTAAAGAAAACAAGGCAATTGTTCACACAAGTGTAAAATTTTCTAGAAAAGGATTATCTAGTAAACCATGTTTCTAGAAGTAAACTAGTTTTGCAGGAACTAAACAAAGAAATAACAAATGAGTCAATAGTAAATTCAGATGCTCAAGAACATCTAACTGGTATGTCAGAATTGACGGTCCATTGCATTTAAGTAGTGGGAGAAACGTTGCTAGACATAAGAAAATCTACTACCTCGAGTAGTGGGAGTGGTGTTGAGTAGATTAAAGAACACTACATGAAGAAGTTAATATTTCAATACCAAAAGATTTTGAAGAAAATATTAAGAATCAAGAACATGTAAGTGTGACTATTGTAGTAGTACTTAGTCGTAGTGAGAGAATTATAACGAAGATTGATTTATTTTGTATGCTTGAGAGAACTCTTATGATAGAACTCCAGAAAAGAAGTATACTCTTGGAGGGTTTCATAATAAGGTTCCTCAAGATCTAGTGCAAAATCGATTTGTTACGACGAAGCACTACTAGGCGAAATTGCATTTAGAAAATAACTTGGTAAAAAGTCTTTCAATAAGAATTAAAGGAATGCCTGTGAAAGTTGTAAATGCATAGTTAAGAGTCTAAGTGGGAGATTGTTAGGGTATATAAAATTAATCATGTGTTTAGACATAGTATTCTAACAATTTTTTAAGATTAAATATCTAAGTGGGAGATTGTTAGGGTATCTACTATTAACCATGCATTTAAATATAGTACATTATAACAATTGTGATGGTTAAAAGTCTAAGTAGGAGATTGTTGGGATATATACTATTAACCATGTGTTTATATATAATATTTATTATAGAATAATTTATTTATTCAGTTTTAATAGATCATATATTCGTTTATGGTGTCTGTTTACTTATATAATAGATGATTTAGTGTATAGAGTTTTAGCTTATATACAGAGGATTAAATCATCGGTTCTTATAAGTATAAAGTTTTTTGTTCACAATCTGAGATGGAAATTGGACATGCCATCGGTACGATTGTAGCACAAGATTATAGGTAATTTATCTTGATTATGGGAACGGTATAGTTCCAACTTCTTGTGCTAGTGCATTTTGTATGTGTTGAACGGGACCGAGTAGAGATAGTTACTTTAGACTGACTGACAAAAACATATTCTCTAAATTATTAAATGTAATTATATTCTTAATCCTGATATAACTATTATGATCTGTATATATTACTTATCGTTTTGATTTATTAAAAGGTGAGATTCTGAGATGGGTCAATATGCCTGGTAGATTGGATGATAATAATATATATTGGTGAAATAATAAGTTAGTTGATGGAATCCATGTCTCGTTATAGAGATTGATTGGTATGCCTTTCTGAGAAACTTATAAGTTTTCATCGTGTCAAACCTTGCAAGTGGATTTCTGAATCCGACACATGAAATAAGTTAAGTAGTGCTCTAAAGGAAATTAATCATTAATTTAAATTTGTCAGTAATTTAATTTATTGATTAGTATCTGTAATCTTAACATGGGGAATTACATAAGTGTTTAATGGGGAATTTCAAAATATAAATAGAGGAGTGCAATTAAGAATTTTTAGTGGAATGATTTGTAATTTATTATGGTAAGAATAATTCAAATTAATAATTTAAAATTATTTCCATAATAGGAAGCCTCAGTAATTAATTCTATGGTCCCTCCAATGCCCATAATTAACTAGAACTCAAAATCTTATGGGAAAAGGAATTATAAGAAAACTGGGTTTTCTTCTCCCTTTTGGATTGCGAAGAAATCTCTATAAATAGAGATTCTCCTAACCTAAAGAAAAATATTTAATGGGGTTTCTATTGATACTTGCCCACCCAAGTATTGAGAGAGTTCGAATGTGAACTTGGGATCACTGTAGAAGATCGTAGATTCGTTTGATGGTCTGGCTAACTTGTGGATTCGCTCGAAAATATGTGTTCACGCTTCAAGAGGTATTTATCGAATTAAATTTCAACAAATTTATGTGTTCTAGCATGATTGTATGTGTTCTAGCATAAATGTATATTGGTTATATATTATTCATGTAAGCAGTATGATTCTTGGTATGCTTACGATGTGCATATATGTTTTCCAACTGTCATTACTTGGAATTGCAAGGAATGTGGCAGCAATTGATCATGTAAAGAGAATATGCAACCCACTCAACGCTATTTAAGATCAAACTCTTGAAATTCAAAAATTTGATGTTATTTAGTGTTAACTAAGGCTCTAAGGCTCTGGTACTTTAATTTACTAAACAAAGTGTGACATAATGAGCTAAAAATACAAGTAAAATTCAGTAGTGCATCTAAAAAATTTCTCAAGGATGGTGATTGCCTCCAACTTGTTTAGGCAATACCAATACAATTTCCTCAAGCAGAAGGGTTGTTTTAAAGCAAAGGGAATTTCTCTTCCACTGAATTTAAAGAATTTGAGACTTCTCATGTAATGGGCTACTTAAAAGGAGGGTTTGAAATGACGTGGGCTCGAAGGTCACAAATCGAAAGTTAAGGGTAACAAGAGTTCTAAAACCTTTAAAGTTGAGATTCTTTTCTATATATGTGAACTTTCCAAAAATATAAAACTAATATAACATTGTAAAGCATATGGTTTAGAGTTATAGAAAGGAGGTGGATATCAATTCAATTGGGAGTTGTCAACATACAGACATGAGATTAACTTTTTCTCACAAAAGAATATAATATTCTAAAGATTAACAGGTATATAACCAAGGAAAATTCAACCTATATTATGTTGAAGAAAATCAATAGGCATTCATACCAGAAAAACGGCCAGACCGGTTATCGAGTAATGGGCATCTAGAGATAAGTTTGCTTAATATTGATGGAAGAAAGGTGACTAATGAAGACCAAGATTCACAAGCTTCTCAAACCCTTTGAAAATTGGTGGAGGGTGGACCAAGGAATTTTGAACTTCCAAATGCCTTAGTGGCTGGAATGTAAAAAGGTGATAAGGTAAATGATATTTGTTGCCTAAACTTACACGGAGGGTGAATTCCTCGACATTTCACTTTGACAAGAAAAGTATCCAATAATCAATATTAGGAAATCTTATCAAGTTAGATCCTCTAAGCTTAAACTTAGTATAGATCCTTTACGGAGTGATAATACTCCGTAAATGATTGTCTAAGCTTTTTGAGCATGTGCAAATGACTTGAGACAAGTGATAATCAAACTCAAGCTCTTGACATGTGACCCCTTTATACCTCAAATCGTTTTACAAGATACTAGTCTTCACTGCATCGTTCAAAGGCAAGAACCCTAGAATTTCGTGCAAAATATTGTAGGGGAAATTGCTAATTGTATCTATACCAGATCTCCTAGTACTCCTCATGGTTGACTACATACAAATTCCCGTTGTTTCCTTTATCAGAGAGACAATATAATGGTATGGGGAGAGAGTATCAGGATAGAGATTAGAAATTGGAAGATTGCATAAAAAAAACTCACATAAAGAAAAATTAGAGATGAGAGAGCAACACTATTGAATCAATAGCTTTATCTCTCTTCAGGGAATCATAAGGTTTACACAAATAATTTCAAACAAACAAGGAAATTAAAAAGGAAAATAAGAATCTCAGATAACAATGTTGTTATTGCTACAAATATCGATCAATCTCATGAATGATATATAAATTCTACATTGGGTGATGCTCGACGGAATCGCTTCATCTCCTCCATCATTTTATTCCCCTGTGATGGATTTTTGCACAAGTCGCAATGTACATTTTCCCAAGTGCAGTTTCAAATACCAATACATGCTTCAAAAATTTCATTTCTGTTTTATTAACCCACATGAGGGTTATATCCACGTTTTTGAGCCGCTTCAGTGCACTACGTGTCATTGTCATTTCTTGGGATTACAAGGGATGTGTACACACACACGCACACACTTCAAAGGCATAAAACGTGAGAAGGGAAAAAGAAGATTAATTGTAAGAAGAAGCTAAAAATGAACATATTAACAATCAAAAGATGAAAAATGAGACATGCCGTAATTAGGAGCCTTTCTATGTTGGGGCAGTGGTTGATCAAGTCAAGCACATATGCAAGCCACTCAACCTCAGCAAACATCAGATTCTTGAAATTCAAAATTTTGAGGTTATGTAGTGTTAACTGAGGCTTTGGTACTGTAAAGGACTAAAACAAAGTGCGACAAAATTAGCTAAAATTATGAGGAAAATCCAGTAGTGCATCAGACAGACATCTCAATGATAGTGATTACCTCAAACATGTTAAAAGGCATGCCAATAAAATTTCCTCAGGCAGAGGGGTTCTTCTAAAGGAAAGGGAATTTGCTCTACTGTTGAATTCAAAGATTTTTAGATTAGGGGCTTCAATAATGAAGCTATCAAACTTAGTGCAGCAAACTATCGATACACGCTCAAGTAATGAGCTATTTGAAATGACATAGGCTCGAAGGTTACAAATCAAAAGTTAAGGGAAACAAGACTTCAAAAACCTTTAAAGTTGGGAGGAGGGTGGAATTCACAACTATTAAGCTCCAGGTGTTTTAGATCCTGAAATTTGAATAGGTGAGAAGGGAGATGAAAGTTCGTAAGAAATGCAAGTGATAATTCCTGGACATTGTTTTTTCGACAAAACAGAATCCAAGTAGCAATCTTAGAAAAAAGGTTTGAGCTAGGGACCAAGAGGCTAAATTTTTGTAGTTCTCCTTGATGGATCAATAGGACTTTGTAAACACTTGTTTTCAGGAGGAGTTCTTTGTCAATGTTATGATTAAACAATAGTTCGGAACGTACTAACCACTTGTACCTCCATTTTGTTGACAAAAAACTTGTCCTTACGGCATCATGCAAAGGCAAGCATCATAATATCTTCTAAAGAAGATCACAAGGCAAACTGCTAATCCTATCTGCAACAGAGCTTTCTCCAGTCCTCTTATTATTGGTCATGATGGAACTCTGCAAATCGAGAATCGGATAATATTATCATAAGCATCTTGAGTGAATTTCCAAATAAAGAGAAAATTAATATGTGAACTTCCAAACTAGTTTACAAGTGCCTTTATAAGTTAATTATTTTGGCTCTAACTGGGGTAAAGAGCACATCAGAATCAAATAAGCTAGAAAAATCAACTAGTCAAATATAATACATGTCCCTTAACAATATATCAATAACTGAATTCAGTTTCTGTCGAAGTGATCAAAAGGAATGCATTAGGGATCAGGTGAAAGGTCATATTGATCCCTAATCGGAGAGTATTAGCTATTTTATTTTCAATACAAAAGCACATCAGAATGAAATGAGCTAGAAAACTCAACCTAGATTTTGAATAAAACTAATAGTCAATGTACCAGAAAAACGGTCAGATCCGTTATCTACCAAGTTTCGAACTTTGTGCCACTATTGGGATTTCCCCTTTACAGAGTTGCATCCAGAGGCTTATCGATTAAAGAGACCGCTGAGAGAGAGAGATCAAAAGTTGTCGTTTAATGCTTAGCAGAATGCACGACTGATAGATTGAAATGTACTATCTATATTTTCTTAATTCTAACAAAAAGAGGAGAGATTTTGGGAAATGAGTGTTGTTGTAAAATGAAAAGAAATCACAAAAGAACAAGAGGATAATATTGAAAAATGTATCCAACATGATTTTCAATGTCTCTATTTTTAGGATTACAATAAAAATATTAAATGATGTCATAGTTATAAGTAATAATATGTAAGGGTTATAGAAATAACTCTTTTAGATGTACCTGGCCATTAGGAATGTTGGGCAGCACTATGTTGTTTCAGGTAGATCTCCGGGAAGAACTTCCACTTGCGGATGCCTTCAGCGACTAGAGAATGCTTTATATGTCCTTAGAGGGTTATGTACCCCTCCCCCTATTTATAGTTGTAGGAAGTAGGCAGCCCAAGTGTAAATGAATTTTGTTGCCTCATTTTGATAGTCATTAAGTTTATCACAAATGTTATTATATAAGGTTGCTTTTGATTGGTCCAGACATGTCATTTTGGACACTAAACAACTTTTGATTGGTTCTTGTTCTGATTGGGAGTTTGCACGTCATTTACACACACGACATCATCTTGTTGGTCTTGAATTTGAATAGCATGTCGTATCCTTGAATACGTTACATGAGTTTTTGCCTTCATTGAAATGGATCATCGGTTTGAAACTTAAACTAAATTTAGTATGAATTAGACCCAATTTAATGTGTTCGCAACGTTCCCTTGAGATTTTGACTAAAACAATATTACATAAATCTTGAGAGTTGTCTAAATCAACTCCGTTACATAGTAAATGTTAAATAAATGTCATCGGCTCATTATTTTACGGGAAAATCTCAAATATGCTATAAGACATTGAGAAATGAGATATTTATGTCATCCATTAATAGTTCGACTCAATCAAACCATTGTTGTTATAGAAAGGGTAAATTTGTGCCATTATTTTTTAATGGTGAGGTTTTGTACATGGTTTTGCAAAATCTATTTTTCCACGTGGCCTCTTATTAGAGGTCCATGTCGCTAAAACTAAACTAGTCAAAAAAGTTCAAATATTTCATCAAACTTTGGGAAAAAGTTTATATATGTCATTCATTAATAATTGGGCTCAATCATGCCACCGTCGTTAATCTGAATAAAAATTCAATCCATTTCCCTTTTATTTCCCCTCTACACCCATAGGTCAAGTTTTAATTTCAAATTTAATTCAATTAAGTCGGTTTAATTTTGAGATATGAGTCTCTAATACGAGGCCATGTGGAAAAAATAATTTTACAAAACCATCAAATCTGACTGTTAAAAAGTAGCACGAATGGGTCCTTTCTATAAATTCAATGGCATAGTTGACTTCAACTATTAATGGATGGCATAGGTGAACCTTTTCTTAAAGTTTGATATCATATTTGAATTTTTTCTGACCAGTTTAATTTTGATGACGTGGAGATCTAATAAGAGGCCACAAGGAAAGAATGATTTTTCAAAGTACGATGATATATTTGAGAATTTTTTCCTTGTTTTATACAATTATGATATTCACATCTAACAAATCAGGAAGTCTTTGATGTCATGCCCCGAGCCTACACCCTAGACGTGGCTGGCACTCGAGAACCATTGCTGATCCTAAAGCAAACCCTTGGCCTGACTGACTACTTAGTGGAAGACTTAAGTAATATGTGACTTAAAACATAATTCAATCATGTAAACCAAAGTACTCATTTCATAATATTTAGAAAATACTCAAAGCAATACTAATAGTTTGCGAAACATCTCAAGGGAAAGTAAATACTGAGAGACTCCTCAACTCTATCTATTTATGAAGCCCTTATTATTCAAGATAGATGTCAGGACAAGAGCCACAACATCTCAAGACAACTAACTAGAAAATAAATGTGAAGTCATCTGGAATGCAAGGAGGCTCACCCAAGCTATCTAAATTGCACAGTGATCTCAACGAAGTGCTTGTTGATGATCCTGAACACCTGTATCTGTATCATAAAAGATGCAGGTCTAATCACATCAGTACATTGAATGTTAGGGTATGTAATATTGCTGGATGGATGAGTAACTGAACTGATAAGGTTGAATGAATACTTACTTCAATTTGACTCAATACACAGCAATAATAAGAGATGGAAATATTTAAAGCTTCATAAATAAAAGATGTTAACTCAAGGTTGTATATAAAAATATAATAAAATACTCTTTACTTTTATTTGGGAGATTCTCAAACTGACAACCGTCACTATGAGCTACGTGATGATACAACATCTCGCCCACATTGCCAGACCTTTCCTATACCTTGCCAGGATATAAGACACCTCAACTAAGTGGATCCACTAAAGCTCTGCTCGAAAGCAATAAGGAGTCATCTAATAAGTATGATCCTTTACCCATTTTGGCTACATGGTTTATGAGGAATGTGATTTGTCTGAACTCATCCCCATATCAGTGTTCAATAGTACTCCCAATAAATATATACTCATGCTCAAATGTATAAAACATACTCTTTCTCAAGTTAATGTAATTTCTAAAATTATACTTTTAAAAGAAGTAACTACTCTGAAATATCTCTGAACTAATTAACTCATTTAGAAATCAAAATTTCTCTTTTCCCAATGGAAAAAGTTATACATTTGGGAATACTTAGTTCTCTTATATTCCTACTCAAATCATATTTCAAACTCTTTCTCAAAACTCCTCTTTGCTTTCTCAGAAAATCAGTTAAAGACAAAAATGTTTGATTTAAAAGATTCAAAAAAATTATAACTCAAAATAGGGTTCATGCTGAAATATAGACATGAGCAAATCAACTCAAGAATCTCAATAACAATATAGAAAACTCAATACTCATAAATCAAGAACTTAGAACTCAACGATACTACTCATCTCAAGAATACTCAAAATTTAGGACTCGGAATCAATAACTTAACTCATATCAAGAATTTAGAACTCAAAATTAATAACTTAACTCATATAAAAAATTCTCGAAAATATGGATATAACCATAGATTAAACTTTTACCGACTGAATTGAGATATAAGGCATGAGGACGAACTCAGTCCATCACTATGAATAGCCTTACATACCTGATTATGAGGCTGTTAGACCGAAAACTTTGATGGAAACTTGATTTTTCTTGAGCGTGAGTAAGAACACTACCTTTCTTGGATGAAATCTTTGGTCTTGGAATCTTGATGCTTGATCTTGATAAATAAATTCTTTTATGGAGTTTCTAGAGTGGAAGAACTTGGGAAAACCTTGGGTGGAAGGTTTCTCTTTGTATCTATAATTTTTGACTTGATGGTTTTAGGGTTCTTGATGGAGAAGAGGAACCCTAGGTGAGTTTTGATGAAATTTCTAGATACTTGAATGTTTATATTAATGATTTTGAAAGGAAAACTAGTTAGTTGAATTTTGTACTCAGTTAAAACACTCAAAAACAACTTAGAATAAGGTTAAAAATCTTGGAAAAGGATCAAATTAACTCTGGAATATGTGCAGGAAGTTGCTCAAAAAAATTTCAGCAAGCCTTCATGGAAGGGTCTACCATTCGTGGAAATTTTCACCGTCAGTAGGTCCAGTCGCAGAACTTGAAACAAGCATAACTTTTTACTCCAAGCTTGAAATGATGCAAACTTGGTGGCATTGAGAAGAGGACCCATAGACCTTCAACTTGATTGATAATGGCTCACCCAATTCATTTTGTGCTGAGAGATATGATTGTTTGAAGTTGGCCTAAGTAGAATCTTATGTCAGAACTTAATCGATAAGGTAAGGAAGCTTTCAACTCAACTTTGTGCTAGGGGTTCTTGTGACCTTAATTCATATCAAAATCCATTCCCACACTAAAGAATTGACCTTTACACATATGAGCAATTTAAGAATCACCCGACATGACTTTTTTCACAAATGAAAAATGATTCGGGTCTTATCTTAGAAATTTTTGGGGTGTTACATTTGATGGCTAAAACTCTTGTAATTAGGAGGAAGATGATCTATTTTTTAAAAAAATATTTGAGAAATAGATCTTTGGTAATTCGCATGTTATCTAAGACAATTTAAACTTATTAGGAAGCAATATTGTTTGTGAATATAATATAATACTGATACTCAAACTTTGCCCCCAACTGGAAAGTAAGCAATTTAACTTTGAGAGTGCACATATAGACACCTCAACCGGGTCTCAACTAGAAACTAAACACTCCAAGTTGTCCCAATTGTGTTCTGCTGCTAACGTGACTATAAATTTTGGAGGTGTCTTAAATGATCATTTTGTATGTTGAAGTGTTCAACTGACACAACAGAGATGAGTGAGGTATCTATTATGTGTATACTCAAAGTTGGAGTATTTACTTACTTGCTGAGACCAATTTTAGTGTCCTTTTATGTATTATGACAAAAATTAAGCATGTGAATCTGAAATGTCCAATATAACATGACATTTGTTGGCAAATGTCATTATTTTAAATGATATTTGGGAAAAATGTCGTTAGAATAATGATATTTGCCAACAAATGTCATATAAATTATGACAATTGTTTCACATGTCATATTATTAATCATTAAATATAGTCATTTAGACTTATTGTTGGAAATCTAAATCATTTTAAAATTATTTATCATTCTTCATATGACAATATAAAAATTTGCCCCTGACTAGATCAGCAAGGAACTTTACATAAAGATTTGGGAATTGCAAAGAAAATCCTTGGTATGGAGATTTCAAGATAAGACGGTGGTGTAAATCTTTCTTAGAAGAGGTACATCGAAAGGGTTCTTGAGAGATTCAATATGCATATGTGCAAGCCTGTAAGTACATCGCTAGCTCTCCATTTTAAACTTTCATAGTTACAAATGCCTCAGTTTGAAGATGAAGCTTAGCATATGTCAGTTTGAAAATGAAGCTTAGCATATGTCAAAGGTTCCTTATGCCAATGCAGTTTGTAGCACTATGTATTCTCTGGTGTGTACACGTCTAGATATTGCTCTATCTGTTAGTGTGGTAAGCAGATACATGTCTCATTACAAAAAAAAAAGTTAAAATTATGGCGTTTTAAATGTGTCGGTTTTATAACACCACCGTAATATATCATTACCATAACACAAATGTCCTAGATATACTTTTACTGTTACACAAATGGCCAAATATACCTTTTTTGTGTAATGGAAGTTAAAAAATAATTTTAAATTTATTTTTTTATTTCAAAAAAATCATGTTGGGGTATAATAGATCATTCTAGTAAAGTTCAGGGTCATGTTTAATCTTTGTCACACGTGAATCTTTTTTAGTTCTTTGATATAACGGCTAATTTATGTTTTAAATATTTCCCTTAAATATATATTTGCTTATTATTATTTAAGTTTTCTATTCTCATTTTATTCCTAGTGTAAAGGAACTTCCATCACTATGCCCGTACCAAGTTCATCCTTCTTGAATTTCAACATTCTGTGATGCACGCGTGCAAAAATAAACTGTTTCATCTCATGGATCATCTGCATAACCCGAGATTACCAAGAAAAGTACGGTTCAAAAATATACATTTCTTCAAGTGCTGGTGGCAATATATACAAACCTCAGAAATTCTATTTGTATCTCAAAACCACCATAAATCAGAAACCTAACAGCCTTTTGAAGCAGCTTCATACAAGTTCGCGCTTTTATAAATCGTAGATAAGTCTACTACGCCATGAGTTCCGGTTCCTCCAGGGAAGGCATGTAATGGAAGAACTTTGTAAGATTAGAACAAATAGGTGACAAATCCATCAAACCTCGTGATTTGAGCCACACAGTAACACTTCTAAAAATCGGGGCATTCTTGAAGCAAATGGACTTCGATGTTCAGAGAAAGTCAAAGCATTTGAGATTAGTAGCATCAATTTGAAGAATGTAAAATTTGGTGCACCAAGTCAACATCAAACTTTCAAGCAGTAGACATTTGGATATGAGATTCCTAACTACTGTTGGATCAAAAATGACACTCTAAAGATTAAGACTAATAAGCTTTGCAAGAAGCACATACCAAGTTCCAAATGTCTTAGTTGCTGGAATGTAAAAAGATAAGAAGGTAAATGATATTTGTTGCCTAAGAAAATTTGAAGGGTAAATTCCTTGACATTTTTCTTTGACAAGAAGAGCATCCGGTAATAAATATCAAGAAACACACGTCCAGTTAGGACGTTGGAGTGTAAACTTTAGTATTGGTCCTTGATGTAGTCGTAGGACTTGGTAAATGATTATCTTGGCTTCTCGATTGTTATTGAAAGATGTGAAAAACTCACTACGAAAATCAAGTTCTGCACATGTTACCCATTTGTACCTCTAGTCTTTTGATAGGATACTGGTCTTCACTGTATCTTTCAAAAGACAAGCTCCCTATAATTTTATCCATGACATTACACGGCAAATTGCTAATTGTAGCACTTTTCATGGGTTACTACACAAGTTTGTAGACAACTCTAATAATTCAAATCTGGAATAACTACTAGTCAATGTATCCAAATTCTCATAAATAGACATTTCAACAATGTATGCACAGTCGTATATAACTACTACTTCAACATTTTCGATTGCATAGAAGTTTATCATTTAGCCAATATAGAAGGGAAAAAATAATTGTTAATGAAGGGAAAAAATAATGGTTACCAAATTTGACATTCTTGAAATTGATGCTGCTAATCTCAAATACTTCGTCTCTCTTGGAAGATCAAGTCCATTTCGTTCAAGAATGCCCCAATGATTAGAAGCATTACGATATGGCTCAATTCACCAGTTTTGTCGGATCCATCACCTTTTTGTTCTAATCTTACAATGTTCATACATTACATGCCTTCCTTGGTGGAACTGGAACAAGGCAGTTCATCTTTTGAGGTAATGTACATTTGTGATGATATTAATTATAGTCGAATAATGAAAGTTGGTACATATCATAATCAAATTATGTATCTTTGACCAATTTTTGCCTAGCTTCTAGTACTTGGCCGTGGGAGGTATACCAGAGAGTTCCCGACGGCTTAGCCAATGTCAAATCTCTTTGTATTTTTGACATGTCTTTCAGAAATGTTGAGGAGGTTTCAAATGCAGTTTACTTAATTACAAACTGTCCTAAATTGAGATTTGTAAACATATAGACATGAGATTAATATTTTTTCACAAAAGAATATAACATTCTAAAGTTCAACAGGTACATAACCATGGAAACTTCACCACTTTGTAATATATTTCCCAGTTTAAAACCCCTTGATAGTATTACATATGACTTTTTCCCCCGGTCCCTAAAGTAAACATGTTTGTTACTCAAAAAATGCAACACAACAAAAGGTGATATTGGACCATAGCTTGCGTGAAGGAAGAAGCTAATCAATCAGAATTGAGACAAGGGCGAAAATTCAAAATTTCTATAAACATGACTACATTGACTTTTCACCTGATCCCTAATCGATACTGTTTGCTACTTTCTTTTCAAATACCAAAGCATATCTGAATCAAATAAGCTAGAAAATTCAACCTAGATTCTGTTGAAGAAAACCAATAGGTAATCATACCAAAAAAATGGCCACGCCAGTTATCTACCGAGTTTCAAACTTTGTGCAATTGTTGGGATTTCCCCTTTAAAGACACTTACCGATAGCAGAGTCCCCTAAAAGAGAGATCGAAAGCTGCCTTTACGTTTTAGTCTCAATTTTTGCCAGAGTGATGTTTGGTGTTTGTGCCTCTTTTATGTTATTTAGAGCACTCCTGTAGCGACCCCAAGTCATTTTTGACCTGTTGGCACTGTAGGTTTGGTCGTTCATTTGGTTTTTATGCCTATATTCCTATTTTTGAGCTTTTGAATCTTGAAAAGTTGATTTCGGTCATAACTTTAGGTAAGCAACCTCATATGGGAATTTTGATGGTTCCATTAGCTCCAGAGCGGCAAAATTAGGCTAGAAGCATTGTTGTCTTGAGTCCCGGGGCTTCCGGTGTGATTTTGGGGCCAGTTAGCTCTTTAACCTTTGAATTTGGCTTAAAGTTGACTTTGGTCAACATTCTTGGTAAACGCACTTAGATTAGAATTTCGTTAGGGCGGTTAATTCTGGAATATCTAGTTTTGTCTAGAATGACCCTTCCAGAACTTTCGGGAACTTCCAATCAAATTTCGAGGCCTCCGATAGAATTTGGCTAAAATGGCCCATTGGGTGTGGGACCCACTTTTCATCGAAACGACCCCATATTTGAATTTCAAATGTGCCATTGAGTCCAGAACGTCGAATTTGATGGGGTAGCATATCTCGTTTGCGTGCACGGGGTTCTGAATGAATCCGGTTCACCCCATCGGAGTTTTGGGAATGCCCAAAAATCAGCTGGTGCACAGCTGATATCTACAAACCCATTCCTTCTCCGTATTCGTGGAATTGGATCAGTGTTCACGGAGGTGTGGGCCTGTCTTCTCCGTGTTTGCGGGCGAGGCTCTGAGTTCGTGGAAGTTTAAGGTATCCTTCTTCGGTTCGTGGATAGGTCTCTACGTTCGTGGAGGTCTGGGAGGCCTGGGGGAGTTTTCTCTCCGCGTTTGTGGATGGGGTTCTGCGTTCGCGGAGATGTGAATCCTTTCTCTCCGCATTCGTGGGACCCTGACCGCGTTTGCCGAGTAGAGTTTGTTTTCCCTCTGCGTTCGCAGGGCCTTGGTCGTGTTCGCGGAGGTCATCGGGTTGCAGTGGTTGTAAAGGTGAGAGCGAGGCTCATTTGGAGAAAAGTTTGGAAATTCATATCTCCCTTATCTTTTATCAGTTTTCAGTGATTCAAAGTCCCAGGCATTCAGATTCTCGTTGGGTGTGGGTCTTGGCTCGAGTTGTGTTGGGTATTCATCGATTTTCATGAATTTGAGGCGTAAGTTGCTATCCTAGGCTTGTAGTAGTAAAGTTTTGCATTTCTTGTTGTTGGCTGTTTGGAGATGATCTTAGCCCCGATGGGTGTTCCATTTTGGAATACAAGTTCGGGGTAGGATTCGGGACCTCTTCTCGGAGTCAATTCCAAAAAATCCAGAGCGGGTCCCACATTTCCTGATTTTGACTCAAAAATTGGTTTGTCTTTGATTCTGATGATTTTAGTGTCTAAACAACCGTATTGACACTGTGACTCTATTTTATATAGCATGGCAGCAGTCTGAGGCTGTTCAGAAGGGGAAAGCTCTTGTAGAGTGACTTGGAGCACGCGTGATTGGCCTTCTGGTAGGTTACGACTTCCCTTCTTCCTAGATTGAGCTTGAATGCATAATCACTTGTCAACATGTGTTGATCGGGGTTGGGTAGCTAGTATTTCTACTCTTCTTCCCCGATTTCTTCATTTAGAGTTGATTTCTTGACTGTTCGGTGTTAGTATCATACTTTAGTGTGGGTTTTTGAAGTGGGTTGTTGATGATTTGTTGTGGGTTACCTGTTGGGTGGTTATCTGTTGTTGTATGCATGGGTTCAGGATATTTTCTTGTGTTTGATGATTGCGGTGATTTATTTTCCGACCATAGAATAGGTTAGGGTAGTATTACCTTAGTCCCATGCACCTGATTGACTTGAGTATGTATTCGACGTCGATTCGGATGGACTAGATCCTTGTAGACTAGTATAGCAAACTTAGGTCTGATAGTATGGGCCTTAGTTTAGGCATTTTCTTGGCTTTTCAGATTTTCTATTCTTCCTCCTCCAATATCTGCAGTTCTGAGGTGCTGCTAGAAGATTTAGCAATTGCACCGATTGACGGTTGAGTTGTGATAGGCTAGGAGTCTTTGGTTGATATCCTTGTGGGGGAGGCGTCCGGCGGTGTCTAGCCATGTGTTGAGTTGGTTGGTGGTGGCTTTATTCTAATTGAGGCAGCTAGCTCCAGTCCGAAGCTGACATTAGACGATTAGAGTCCGTTATTTCCAGGTCGAGACTTTTTAGCAAAGGCTGCTAGCTTCAATTCGAGGCTGATGTTACACCATTAGAGTCCGTTATTTCCAGCTTGAGATTTATTGAGCGAGGGGTGTTAGCTCCAGTCTGAGGCCGACGTTACACAGTTAGAGTTCATTATTTCCAGCTCGAGACTATTGAGAGAGAGGTGTTATTTCCAGTTCGAGACTGACATTACATGGTTAGAGTCAATTATTTCCTGCTTGGGACTGATAGGTCGGGTGAGTCATAGGTTCTATTATTTACGGTTCGATTATGTTATTTCCAGTCCGAGGCTGACGTTGCATGGTTAGAGTCTATTATTTCCATCTTGAGACATATGGGTTAGGTTTATGGATCAGGTGCTATCATTGTTGGGTTCAAGGCTGTTGGAGTTGGGTTCCTTTTTTTCCGTAGCGTAGAATCTCTGTGTACCTGTCGGGCTTATGGGGGTTCGTTCAGGTTCTTGTTTGCCTGTGTTTGAATGTGCCTAGCGGGTCTTATAGGGGGCCCAGTTGGGTTTAGTTGTGATAGAGTTAGCTTTACTTTCGTTTACTTTGTTCCTGTTCTGTTGACCTCTGTTGTGTAGATTATATCTTGTCTGTATGTTTTTACCTTTCTTGCTCAATCGGCCTATGATACCTACTGGGTACCTATTGTTTGGTACTCATGCTACATTCTGCATTTGCTTTTATGATGCAGGTCTTAGCACAAGTTCTTAGCATTGAGGTCGAGACTGCAGCTGTTTATTCAGGAGACGAGGGTGAGCACATGGCGTTCTAGGATTACCTGTCTCCTTCTGTATTTATATTTTACTTGTCTTTTTCTTTCGAGACAGTTTGTTTCTGTGGTTCACTTTTGGGACTTGTATTCTTGTAAGTAGTTCTGTACTTGTGACTTCCAGGTTCTGGGAGGTGTCTTGTATATATAGTTTTGTTTCATTTCCGCCTTCTTTTGTGTGTTCTTATGTTATGTCTCTGCTTAGCATAGGTTAGTTTCACCCCTTAGTCTCGTTACTCTTAAGTTCCAGGATAGGATTTCTGCAGGCCTGCTGATGGGGTGGTAGGCGCCACCATGACTCGAGAGATCAGGTCGTGATAAGTTGGTATCAGAGCCCCAGGTTCGTTGGTCTCACTTGTAAAGAACTAGCATCTAGTAGAGTCCTGCGGAACGGCCCAGAGATGTACGTGACCTATCTTTTGGAGGCTACAGGGTGTCCATAGGAGGTTCTCTTGTTTTGATTCCTGTTCGTGTTTCGTTGCCTGATTGGTTTCATGAAATCTCACTTGCTTCACTCTGTTGCAGGATGGCTCACACGCGCAGTAGAGGTCAACCCCGAGGTCGAGGAGGTGCTGCTGCAGCATGCCGCGATATAGTGAGGACTCCGAAGCCGGTGTCGGAGCCTCGTAGAGAGCAAATCCCTCTTCAGCCAGTGGGGCAAGAACCAACCCAGCCACCACCCGCACCCGCTGCCGCCCCTGTTGTTCATGGCATGCTTGCCCACATCCTAGCTGCTATGGGGGTATGCAGTAGCAGCAGTAGTAGACAGCCCCAGCACCAGTCCCAGAGCTGGTTCCGGCATAGCAGGGCCAGCCTGTGGTAGCGGCTCCAGAGGTTCATCAGCCGCCGTCACCGGCCGTGGTCTAGCCGGACCCTTTGGATGGGGTTATGCCACTCCAATAGCAGAAGATGCTCGGGGTGTTTCTCAGACTTTCACCGCTGAAGTTTTTCAGGGCTGTCGGGAAGGACGCCCATGAGTTTATCACTATTTGCCAGGAGCGATTGCAAAGTTTGGGCCTAGTGGAGTCGAGGGGAGCCGACTTCATGGCATATCAGCTGGATGGACTAGCCAGACAGTGGTGACATTCTTTCATTGAGACCAAGCCGGCTGGGTCACCACCGGTATCGTGGACAGAGTTTTCACAGGCTTTTTTTTCCAGGTTTACTCCACGGAGCGTCAGGATCAACTTCGTGATGAGTTCTCGAGGTTGGAGCAGGGCTCCATGGCCGTATTCAAGTATGAGGCCAGATTTCTTGAGTTGTCCCATCATTCCATCATGATTCTGCCTACAGAGGAGGAGCGGGTCTGATGTTTTGTTAGAGGTTTAAGGCTGCAGTTCAGGATTGAGTCGCAGTCCATGTTATCAGCAGGCCATTCTTTTCTGGATGTGGTGGACCAAGACCGCACTATTGAGTAGCTTCGTCGCGAGGTCCATAGAGGCAGCGGCAAGAGGGTCAGGCCAGATGATAGCTTCAGCGGGACCCATCGTATGTCGAGGGATACTCGAGATCAGGGACATCAGAGGTTCTAGCCAGGTCAGCCCAGTCGGCCATTCCAGGCTTCATTAGAGATCTCAGAGGGTGACCAGCATCGTCAGAGTGGGAATATTGCTGGCCCGAGTTAGGACCGAGATGGGTTCCAGGAAGGTTCATCAGGTTGAGGTGGCCGATTTTCAGCGGTGAGCAGATCTTTGCAGGATTGCTTCACTTATGGGGAGCTTGGTCATTGGTCTAGGGAGTGCCTTGTCTCCAGATTAGCTTTATCAGCTCCTCAGGCAGCGAGACCAATTTCAGCGGTAGCACCTCTAGCTAGGGGAGGAGGACAGCAGCAGGGTGCTCGGGGAGGTCATCGAGGAGGCAGGATAGGCGGTAGAGTGGATGCGTGGGGTAGAGGTTCCCAGGGCCATTTTTATGCAGCTTCAGCCAGAGCAGAGGTCGAGGCATCTGATGATGTGATCACATGTACGATTCTTTTACGCCATCAGTCTGCTTCAGCCTTATTTTATCCTGGTTCTAGTTATTCGTATGTGTCGGCTTATTGTGTGTCTCATTTCGGAGAGAATCCTGAGCCCTTATCTGTGCCTTTGCATGTTTCGACCGCAGTAGGGGATTCTTTAGTAGTGGATCGGGTTTGTAGATCTTGTGTGGTGACTATTCGGTGGCAGGACACTCTGGTTGATCTTATTGTACTTTGTATAGTGGATTTTGATGTGATTCTGGGCATGGATTGGATATCCCCTCACCGGGCTGTCTTAGATTGCTATGCCAAGACTCTTACTTTAGCTATGCCTGGTATTTCCCTGGTGGTGTGGCTGGGCTCCCGTAGTCACACACCGATTGGAGTGATTTCTTATGTTCAGGCTCGGAGGCTAGTGGCTGGCGGATGATTAGCATATTTGGCGTATGTTAGAGATGTTAATAGGGAGGGCCCTACAGTTGATTCAGTGCCTATAGTCCGAGAGTTTGATGATATGTTTCCTATCAACCTTCCTGGCCTACCTCCAGAGCGAGATATTGACATCGCCGTTGAGTTAGATCCGGGTACCCATCCTATTTCTATTCCACCATACCGTATGGCACTTGCAGAGTTCAAGGAGCTCAATGTTCAGCTTCAGGACCTCTTGGGTAAAGGGTCCATTTGGCCTAGTGTTTCTCCTTGGGGTGCCCCAGTTCAGTTTGTGAAGAAGAAGGATGGCACCATACAGATGTGTATTGATTACAAGCAGTTGAATAAGGTGACGGTGAGGAACTATTATCCCATGCCTCGTATTGATGGTTTGTTTTACTAACTTCAGGGTGCCGCAATGTTTTCGAAGATTGACTTGAGATTTGGCTACCATCAGTTGAGGGTTAGAGCATCAGACATCTCTAAGACAACATTTAGGACTCGTTACGGCCATTATGAGTTCCTAGTTATGTCTTTTGGGTTGACTAATGTCCCTGCCACTTTCATGGACCTGATGACTCCTGCATTCATGCCGTATTTGGAGTCCTTCATCATAGATTTTATTGATGATATCTTGGTATACTCACGGAGCCATGGTGAGCATGAGCAACATATGAGGATAGTGCTCCAGAGTTTGAGGGATCATCGGCTTTATGCCAAGTTCTCAAACTGTGAGTTCTGGCTTGAGTCTGTAACATTCTTGGGGCACGTGGTGTCCAAGGATAGCATTATGGTAGATCCGGCGAAGATTGAGGTTATTAGTGATTGGGATAGGCCCACTTCTGTGACTGAGGTTCGGAGATTCATCGAATTGGCAGGGTACTACAGGCGCTTTGTCGAGGGATTCTCAACTATAGCAGCACCTCTGAATCGATTAACTCGCCAGGATGTTCCCTTTGTGTGGTCGGAGGAGTGTGAGAGGAGCTTTCTGAGGTTCAAGGAGTTGCTTACCACCGCTCCTATATTGACTCTTCCAGTTGAGGGTGAGGGTTTTACAATTTATTGTGACGCATCCGACATTGATTTGGGTTGTGTTCTGATGCAGTAGGGCCGGGTTATTGCTTATGCATTGAGGCAGCTTAAGATGCATGAGCGCAAGTACCCCACTCATGATCTGGATTTGGCAGTGGTAGTTTTTGTGCTTAAGATCTAGAGGCATTACCTTTATGGAGTCCATTGTGAGATCTATACCAATCACTGGAGCCTTCAGTACATTATGAGCTAGAGGGATCTTAATTCGAGGTAGCGCTGTTTGATTGAGCTCCTGAAGGACTATGATCTCTCTATTCTCTACCACCCAAGCAAGGCGAATGTAGTAGTGGATGTCTTGAGTCAGAGGGTAGGGAGTATAGGTAGTTTAGCCTTCCTTTATGTTTCAGAGCGACCTTTGGCTATGGACATTCTCTCTTTAGCAAATTAGATGATTAGGATTGATGTTTCAGATTCCAGTCGGGTGTTAGCTTATGTGGGGGTTCAGTCATCTTTACTTGATCAGATCTGTAGTCGTCAATTTGAGGATGAGGCGTTGGTGGCACTCAGAGGCACGATTTTGGCAGGTGATGCCGGGCAGGTTACCCTAGATTCGGATGGGGTTTTGAGGTTCGTTGGCCATTTTTGTGTTCTTAGAGTTGGTGATTTGATCCAACTGATCCTTAGCAAGTTCCATGATTCCAGATATTCTATCCATCCGGGCACAACTAAGATGTATCGTGATTTTAGGCAACACTACTGGTGGAGCGGTATTAGGAGGGACATCTCAGACTATGTGTCCCGTTGTTTGTGTTGCTAGCACGTGAAGGCCGAGCATTTGAGGCCTGGTGGAGAGTTGCAGAGATTACCCATTCCTGAGTGAAAGTGGGAGTGCATCACCATGGACTTTGTTGTGGGGTTTCCACGGACTTCTAGAGGTGTTGACAGCATTTGGGTCATCATGGATCGATTGACCAAGTCAGCACACTTCATCCCAGTTCATTCTTCCTTTAGTGCTGAAAGGTTAGCTCGTATCTACATTCAGGAGATAGTCCGTCTACATGGTGTGTCTGTTTCTATCATTTCAGACTGGGGTTCACAGTTCACTTCCAGCTTTTGGAGAGTACTTCAGGATGAGTTAGGCATCCGTGTCGATCTTAGCACAACTTTTCACCCATAGACCAATGGCCAGTTGGAGCGTACTATTCAGGTTCTTGATGATATGCTACGGGGCCTGTGTTATGGATTTTGGAGGCTAGTGGGACCAGTTCTTGCATTTGGCGGAGTTTGTATACAACAACAGCTGCCATTCCAGCATTCAGATGACCTCGTTTGAGGCCTCATATGGTAGGCGTTGTCGCACTTTTGTTGGTTGGTTTGAGTCTATGAAGCCTAGGCCGTGGGGTATAGAACTGTTTCAGGAGACCTTAGAGCATGTGAGGTTGATTCAGGATAGGCTCAGGACGGCTCAGAGTAGACAACAGATTTATACAGATCGCAAGCGTCGACCATTGAGATTTGACATGGGTGATAGAGTATTCCTTCAAGTATCGCCCATGAAGGGCGTGATGAGATTAGGGAGGCGGGGCAAGCTTAGCGACAGGTATATTGGACCTTTTGAGATTTTAAGGATAGTTGGTGAGGTGGCCTATGGTTAGCTTTACCTCCAGCGTTCTCAGCTATTCATCTAGTTTTCCATGTTTTGATGCTGCATCGGTATGTTCCAGATGAGTCTCATGTACTCTAGTATGATGTCGTTGAGTTGGATGATCGCCTGACTTATATTGAGGAGCCAGTTGCTATTTTTGCCAGAGATGTAAGATAGCTGAGGTCGAGAGCCATTCCTATAGTTAAGGTCTGTTGGAGGCACCGTCCAGTTGAGGAGGCTGCCTCGGAGACCGAATGGGAGATGCGGGAGCACTTCCCCAGCTTATTTGAGCCCTCAGGTACTTCTTGACTCTGACTTTCACGAATGAAAGTCCTTTTAGTAGTAGATGTTGTAATGACCCTTCAGGTCATTTGCATGTTTGTTCCTCTTTTCTATCATTTAGAGCATTCCTATAGCGACCCCAAGTCATTTTTGACTTGCTGGCACTGAAGATTCGGTCAGCTGGTCGTTCGTTTGTTTTTATGCCTGTTTTCCTATTTTGGAGCTTTTGCACCTTGAAAAGTTGATTTCCGTCATAACTTCAGCTAAGCAGCCTCATATAGGAATTCTGACTGTTTGATCAGCTCCGGAACGGCCAAATTAGGCTAGAAGCATGGTTGGATCGAGTCCCGGGGCTTCCAGTGTGATTTTGGGGCAAGTTAGCTCTTTAGCCTTCGAAATTTGCCTTAAAGTTGACTTTGGTCAACATTCTTGGTAAACGTGCTCGGATGAGAATTCCGTTAGCGCGGTTAGTTTTGAAATGCCGAGTTTGGTCTAGAATGACCCTTTTAGAACTTTCGGGAGCTTCTGATCAAATTCCGAGGCCTCCGGTAGAATTTGGTTAAAATGGCCCATTGGATGTGGGACCCACATTTCATCGAAACAACCTTGTAAGGGAATTTCAACTATGCCATTGAGTCTAGAACGTCGAATATGATTGGGTATCATATCTTATTTGCGTACACGGGGTTTCGAACAAATCCCGAGCACCCCATCAGAGTTTTGGGAAAGCCCGAAACTCAGCTGGTACACAACTGATATCTGCAGACCCATTCCTTCTCCGCGTTCGTGGAATTTGCTCTGCATTCGCGAAATTTGCTCTAAGTTCGTGGAGGTGTGGGCAGGTCTTCTCTACTTTCGCGGAGGTTTGAGATATCCTTCTCCGTGTTCGCCGAGGTCTGGGAGGCCTGGGGGAGTTTTTTCGCGGATGGGGTTCCGCGTTCGCAGAGATGTGAATCCCTTCTTTCCGCATTTGAGGGCCCGTGGCCACGTTCACGGAGTAGAGTTTGTTTTCCCTCCGCGTTCGCAGGGCCTTGGCCGCGTTCGCGGAGGTCAGCGGGTTGCAGTGGATATAAAGGTGAGGTCAAGGCTCATAGTTTGGAAATTCATATCTCCCTCATCTTTTATAGGTGTTTGGTGATACGAAGTCCCAGGCATTCAGATTCTCATTGACTGTGTGGGTCTTGGCTCGGGTTGCGTTGGGTATTTCTCGATTTTCATGAATTCGAGGCGTAAGTTGCTATCCTAGGTTTGTAGTTGTAAAGTTTTGCATTTCTTGTTGTTGGCTGTTTGGAGCTGATCTGAGCCCCGATGGGTGTTCCGTTTTGGTATACATGTTCGGGGGAGGATTTGGGACCTCTTCACGGAGTCAGTTTTTGAAAATCAGAAGCGGGTCCCACAATTCCTAATTTTGACTCTTAAATTGGTCTGTCTCCGATTTTTATGGTTTTAGTGTCTAAACGACCGTATTGACGCTGTGATTTTATTTGTGGCATCGTGGCAGCAGTCTGAGGCCATTCGGAAGGCAAAAGCTTCAACAGAGTAACTTGGAGCGCGCGTGATCGGCATTCTTTATGTTACGTCTTTTCTTCTTCCTAGATTGAGCTTGAATGCGTAATCACTTGTCGACTTGTGTGGATCTGGGTTGGGTAGCTAGTATTTCTTTTCTTCTACTCCGATTTTTTCATTTAGAGTTGATTTCTGGACTGTTCAGGGTTAGTATCATGCTTTAGTGTGGGTTGTCGAAGTGGGTTGTTGATGATTTGTTGTGGGTTACCTATTGGTTGGTTATCTATAGTTGCATGTGTGGGTTTTGGATATTTTCTTGTGATTGATGATTGCGGTGATTTATTTTTTGACCTTAGAATAGGTTAGGGTAGTATTGCCTTAGTCCCATGCATCTCATTGACCTGAGTATGTATCCGACGTTGATTCGGATAGACTAGATCCTTGTAGACTGGAATAGCAGACTTGGGTCTTATAGTATGGGCCTTAGTTTAGGCTTTTTTGTGGCTTTTTAGATTTTCTATTCTTCCTCTTCCTATCTCTGCGGTTTTGGGGGGCTGCCAAAAGATTTAGCAAATGCGCCGATTGATGGTTTGGTTGTGATAGGCTGGGAGCCTTCGGTTGATATCCTTGTGGGGGTGGCATCCCGCAGTGTCTAGCCTTGTGTTGAGTTGGTTGGTGGTGGCTTTATTCGATTCGAGGTGGCTAGCTCCTGTCCGAAGCTGATGTTACACGATTAGAGTCCGTATTTCCAGCTCGAGACTGTTGAGCGAAGGCTGCTAGCTCTAGTCCGAGGCTGACGTTACACGGTTAGAGTCTATTATTTCTAGCTTGAGATTTATTGAGCAAAGGGTGTGAGCTCTAATCCGAGGCTGATGTTACATGGTTAGAGTCCGTTATTTCCAACTTGAGACTGTTGAGTGAGAGGTGTTATTTCCAGTCCGAGACTGATGTTACACGGTTAGAGTCCGTTATTTCCAGCTTGGGACGATGGGTCAGGTTCGAGTCCCAGGTTCTATTATTTACGATTAGAGTCCATTTTTTCCAGTCCGAGGCTGATGTTACATAGTTAGAGTACGTTATTTCCAGGTTGAGACTGATGGGTTAGGTTCATGGATCAGGTGCTATCGTTGTTGGGTTCTAGGCTCATGGTGTTAAGGTTATTGGAGTTGGATTCCCTTGTTTCCATAGCGTAGAATCTCTGTGTACCTATCGGGCTTATGGGGGTGCATTCGGGTTCTTGTTTGCCTGTGATTGAGTGTGACTAACAGGTCTTATAGGGGGACCAGTTGGGTTTAGTTGTTATAGATTTAGCTTTACTTTCGTTTACTCTGTTCCTGTTCTGTTGACCTCTGTTGTGTTGATTCTATCTTGTCTGTCTATTTTTACCTTTCTTGCTCATTCGGCCTATGATGCATAATGGGTACTTGTTGTTTGGTACTGATGCTACACTCTGCATTTGGTTTTGTGATGCAGGTCCGAGCACCAGTTCTCAGCGTATAGTTTGAGCCGCAGTTGTCTATTCAGGAGACGAGGGTAAGCACATAGCGTTCTAGGATTACCTGTCTCCTTCTGTATTTATATTTGACTTGTCTTTTGCTTTCGAGATAGTTTGTTTCTTGGTCCACTTTTGGGACTTGTACTCTTGTTAGTGGTTCTGTACTTATGACTTCCAGGTTCTGAGAGGTGTCTTGAATATATAGTTTGGTTTCGTTTCCGCCTTCTCTTGTGTGTTCTTATGTTATGTTTCCACTTAGCTGAGGTTAGTTTCAACTCTTAGTCCCATTACTGTTAAGTTCTTGGATAGGGTTTTGGCTGGCCTACTGGTGGGGTGATAGGTGCCATCATAACTCGAGAGATCAGGTCGTGACAAGAATCTGGCACAAAAATTGATGAATCGTCCAATAAAGTATAGAAATCTCATACATTGGGGACTTATTACATTCTATCCCGAAGTTTCTCCAACTACTAAAATATCAGATTTTTCATTATTTTTGGACACATTTCTTTGTTGTTTGATACATTGCAAACTAATTGGAGGGATGTATCTTAGAGACAATAGGGATATATACGAGAGAGGATAAGGATTTATCCGAGAAGGGATGAATGAATCCGAGAGGGGATTTTTGTAATTTTTTTTATATGGTATGGAATTTTAGAAATTATGAATCTTAAGTGGTGTATTTATGTATTTTTTCTAAACTTTATACATTGGGACTTGGGCATGAGATAATTTCATTTTGGGTTTATCTTAGTCCAATCAAACATAAACCAATTTTAAATTTATCTTCAATTTAGCCCAATATTAGTCTAATTCTAGTCCATACGTAAGATTTACTTTAATTTGAACTTTTCTTTTTGGAAAATTTTCAAAATGTCAATACTTTAACATTTAATAGGACCCTTAGCCACATTTTTAAGATTTATTAAAAATGTCAATATTTTAGTTTGATATATATCTAATTCACGTTTTTATTTGTTTTAATTGAAAGAATACAATTATTTAATAATAGAAACGAGAAATTTAGGAGAGAGAATATTTTTTAAAAGGAAAATATCACTTAAAATTCTCATAAGTTACAAATTAAAGATAAACGGCAAGGGACCCATCCGACTATTTCATCAAATTTCTAATATTGGTTTTTAAATTTTCATTGATAATACTCTATCTATGTTGAAGTGAATTCGATTAAATTTGTGATTTTTCTGTTTAGAAAGAAGATTTTGAAAATGGGTATTATTTCGTTGACTAACAACTTTGTAAAAGGAATTCCCAACTGAAACTTCGATATAATTGGTGAAATACAAAATCGATCAGGTATTCGTTAACTGCTAAATAATTAATTTGTTTGAAAGTTTTGACATGAAGTTTTTAAATTTTCCTGGGTAATTAATATTTTTTATGAATGTCGAGGTAGAGTTTTACTAACGCACAAATGAATACGGATTTGGATTTGGGTTTGGTGAACAAAAAATCAGAAAAAAGAAACATAACAGACAAAGAAGAAGTAGAAATAGACAGTTAGAGAAGAAGGTTGGAAAAATTGTATTCATACCAGAATTCTATTCATATTAATTTAGAATCAAAGAGCCAATATTCGAAAGTGTCAAGTCAAAAGTTCAACGCTCTGCCTCTCTGATTCACAGGGTTTTTGACTGCAAAACCCTTATTGCTACATTTTTTGATCGATCATGGCCATTCCGGCCACTGGTCAGCCTGCTTCAGCGGCTGGCCAGCAAATCCCTCTCAATTCTAGTACTCACTTCCCCTGTCTACCGAATTCCAATTCAATTCCCATTAGAAATCAAGATACTGGAACGAAGGATAATCCTATTTTGCCTGACGAAGCTAAATATTTGCCTATTGATTTTGTTTGAGAATCTACTCAAGGAGGCAAATATGTTGACCTTCTTAAACCTAATACAATGAATCTCTCTCAAAACATTAAACCTGCTACTGTTACACCTATTCCCATCAAACAAGCTTCGTATACCAATGGTATTCCAAGAATAACATGGACTGAATATGAAGTTAGGGGGATGAACACCATTGAAAACTTATAATATGCAGTGATATGGATGTTTTACTATGAATGGCAAAAGATTGATGATTTGCGGATTCAAATTCCCAAACAATGTAATGTGAAGGGTGTATGTAAGATTGGGTTAATACGAAATAGACATATATTAATGCGATTTGAATTGTTTGAAGATTTTGTGAATATTATGTCGAAGAATTCATATTACATCACTTGAAAGGATGGTACGGCATATCAAATGCTACCTCTCAAATAAGATGAAAAATTTAAAGTTGATGAGAAAACGTCTCAAGCCATGGCCTAGATTTCCTTTCCTGACTTATGGCCAACCTTTTTTGTTACAGAATCTTTATTTTCATTGGCCTCTTCTGTAGGGAAGCCTATTCATTTAGATATGGAGAAAATAAACAAAACACGACCTAGTTGTGCTAGAGTCAAAGTTCAAGTGGACCTTCTCGCTAATTTACACAAATTTGTAGAATTGGAGATTTAGGATCCTATATCTCAATACTCAAGAGTGGAAAGAATTAAAGTGATCTATGATGTTTTACCAAAATACTGCAAAAGGTATAAACTGCAAGGACATAATGAAGATGATTGCAGAGTTTTGCATCCTGAATTAAAGAAGGATAATCAGATTAAGGTGGAAACAGAAGAAGACCAAACAAAGAAGAAAGTGTTACACAAGAATCAACAAAGAACTTTCCAACAGTGGAATCCTACTAGGAAAAGAATCACTTTGGAAAAGGGAAAATTTTGTGATAATGCAAGAGATCCAGAAGAAGATGATATAACCACTAAAAATCCTTTTGATGATTTACCTGAAGATAATGATATGGGACAAGAAGTAGGGTTTGTAGAAGAGAAGGAGAAGATTGAGTTACCAGAAGCAGACAACACCAATACAAGAAACAAGGAAGAAAATACCACAAGAAATTGGGTTAATCAATCTTTTTACAAGAGAAGAGCACCAACTCAAGATGCTAAGAAGGACAGTGGTGACCAAGAAGGGGCTCTCACTGTTGTTGAGCATGTGCAGCAAAAGGACAAGGAAAAATGTGGAGAAGATACAACTGATACAACAAAGGTTGTAACTACTGTAAGTAAGACCATAACTGTAGTAGTCTGCAGTGACAAAGGGCAAGAGCAACAACATCAACAAAATCAGCATCAAACGTTATACAATGCAGAGAGAGGAACTGATGAGTCCAACAAGACAAATAGTGACTTATGGTATGATAATTTAGTGCATAGCAATGAAAAAAATGAATACTGAGCAGGTGCAACAACAGCAACAAGAACAACATTTAACAGACTTGGAGAATACCCATGAAGAAAGTAACCAGCAGAATGATGTACAACAACAATTGATTGAGGTTGAGAAGGATAGTAGTAGAAGTGATCTGCGGAAAGTGTTTCAGAAGCATCTAGATGTGGTCAATAATGTAAATAATTTGTTGGATAGTGAAACAAATGAAATTGATGGGGCTAAGGGGGAAGATGCATATCCAGAAGTAGAAATGAGAAAGTTGACAAAGGTGGTGACAAAACTCAATCACAACAACAAATGGTGAAAAAGAAGATGGAGGTAGAAGGGTTAACTAAACCATTACCACAGGCAATTGTAGCTTCAACAGTTGATTTTCCTGTTAAGGTCCTGCATGACATTGTTGCACACAATATAGATGAGATAAATGAACAACAACAGGTGGAAGTTAATGATGAAATAAGCAAGGAAGATGTAGATGAAGATCAAAATTAGCACAATTTAAATCATGCTTTGAAGGTGGCAGATTTATCTCCAGATGTTCAATCAAAAGGGAAGAAAGATAGGGCTAACGCTGAAACCAGTAAGCCCACAAAAACTATTCCTAAAAGGATCGCTAGATCTATTTATAAATGATTCAGAAAGCACTTGTAGGGAATATTAGATCAGTCAAAACCCAACATGCTTTTCACAGGGTTCAAATGCTTAACAAACATCACAAGTTCTTCCTCCTAGCACTAATGGAGCCTTTTCAACATACAAGACACATTCAGAAGTACAAAAAAAGATTGGGTATGCAGTATGCTAATTACAATCAGAATGGTAAAATTTGGGCTTTTGTCCAGGAAAATATTCAAGTGGAGATTTTATCAGACTTTGAACAACAGATTACATTACAGCTTACATTTCAAGATTCCATCATCTATACTATTGTTTATGCTTAGTGCTTAGCACTTGAAAGGCTAAGCTTGTGGGATGATATCTATTCACTGAGTCACTATATGAGGTTACCTTGGCTTGTAGGTGGCGACTTCAATGTTATTTTGAATGATGAAGAGAAAAATTGGGGTCTTCCTATTTATCCTCAAGAATATGAGGATTTTGTTTTTTGTGTGAACTCTTGTGAGCTTTTTGATATTAACTTTAAAGGGAGTTGTTTTACATGGTGGAATGGCAGAGCTGATGTTGAATGTATATTTAAAAGACTTGATAGACTGATGATCAATAAGTTTTTTCTTGGTCTTTATGAAAATGTTGAGCTGGTGCATCTTGCAAGAACAGTGTCTGACCATGCACCCATGTTGCCGAGTTGTGTGGATCAGACTACTAATATCAAGAGGTCTTTCAGATTTTTGAAATTTTGGACAGAAAAAGCTGATTTCAAAGATGTTGTGAGAGATAATTGGGTTGCTGCTGAGTCCAATGATGTTTTTATTAGCTTGAAACAGAAGAAGAAGAGGACTAAAATTGCATTGTCTGCATTGAGTAGGGTGAGATTTGGAGATACTTTTAAGCAACTGATAACAAGGGAAGATATTATTAGAATCAAAGAAGGTCTTTTTGAAGAACAACCAACTGCTGAAAATAGAGTTATTCTTCAAAAGGCACAAGCTGAGTTAAAACAATATTTACACTTTGAAGAGGAATTTTGGAGACAAAAAGCTAATGTTAAATGGTTTACTGAAGTAGACAAGAATACAAGCTTTTTTCATAATCTTGTGAGCAGGAGAAGAAAAAGGTTACAGGTCAAAAGAATCCTTAAAAGAGATGGTGTCTGGACTGATGATGCTGAAGAGGTTGCTACTGAGGTTGTTGCCTTCTCCTTCTTCCAAGATCAATTTACTGATGTAGATAATGAGACAGAGCTTTGTTTGATTGAGCATATTCCCACATTGGTTACTGATGAAGACAACACTATGTTAAATGCTAGTCCTACTATGGAGGAGATCAAGAAGGTGGTTTCTGAACTTAATAGTGATAGTGCTAGTGGATCGGATGCTTTTACTGGGCACTACTATCAAGTCTATTGCCATATTGTAGGAAGAGATTTTATCAATGTGGTGGAGGCTTTCTTCAATGGTTCCACTCTTCCCAAATCTACTACTCATACTAATTTGGTCTTATTGCTTAAGAAAAAAGTGATTCAATCATTTTCTGATATGAAACCTATTAGTTTGAGTAATTTTTTGAACAAAGTTATCTCTAGAGTGATTCATGATAGGTTGGAAAGACTGCTCCCAAGACTGATCTCTGTTAATCAGTTTGGTTTTGTGAAGGGAAAAAGCATCACAGAGAATGGCCTCTTCGCTCAAGAAATTATGCAGATATCAGATAATTAAGAGGTAGACCAGGTTGTTAGCATGTTGGACATATTCTAAATAGTTGCACATATCTATGTAATAACTCTAAATATTTGTGTAATGATGGTGTCAATTGCTTTCTATATATAGGAGATATAAGGGATTAATGTAGCATATTTTTAGTGATATTATAATTAGGAATAGCAGATATTTAGGGGTGTGAATAGCAGATTTTTAGGCATGTAAATCAGAATATTTTCTATTTAATGGAAGAACTCTTCATTTGAGAGACTAATTCAGCAAACTTGACATGGTATTAGAGCCTACTACTTTGATTCTTCAAGTCATTCTTCTGTGATTCCTTTCAAGAAAAAAAAATATTTTTTTTTGAAAGTTTTGGTCGTCTTGTGTTTTTTATCTTTGACCCCTTTCAATTTTTATTGAAAGTTTTGGTTTTCTTGACTATTCGTCAACAGTTAGTCCTACACATTTAGGGCTCTTGGTCTTGGCTATTCTCTAGTGCTTTTTTTGTGTATTTGAATCATGACTTCGCATTAATTTGAGTCCTTCAATGTTCGTTTCACCGGGAAGAATTATTTTGCCTGGGAATTTCAGTTTCAACTATTTGTTACCGGAAAAGAATTATGGGGTCATATAGATGGAAGTGATCCTGCTCCTACTGATAGTACAAAGTTAAATCAGTGGAAGGTTAAAGATGCTCGGGTGATGACATGGATTTTAGGGTCAATTGACCCTCTTATTGTACTTAATCTCAGGTCATACAAGACTGTAAAAGCCATGTGTGATTATTTACAAAAGGTTTACAATCAAGAAAATAGTGCAAGACGATGTCAGCTAGAGCATGAAATTGCTAATTACTCTCAAGGAGGTCTCTCTGTTTAAGATTATTTTTCTGGATTTCAGACCTTGTGGGCTGAATTTACTGACATTGTTTATGCTAAAATACTTGCTGAATCTCTATCTGTAATTCAAGCAGTTCATGAGCAAAGCAAGAGAGACCAATTTTTGATGAAATTGTGATTTGAATTTGAGAGTGTTCGCTCTAACTTGATGAATCGTGATCCATCTTCCTCCGTGGATATCTTTTTTCGGGAATTACTTCGTGAAGAGCAGTGCCTTTTCACACAAAATGCTTTCAAGAAAGAAAACGTTCACACTGTTGCATTTGCTGCTCAAGGAAAAGGAAAGGGCAGGGTTATGAGCCAAACTCAATGCTATAGTTGCAAAGAATATGGTCATATTGCTAGCAATTGTGTTAAGAAGTTATGTAATTATTGTAAGGAACATGGGCATATCATCAAGGAGTGTCCCACACGTCCTCAAAATCGTAGGATCAATGCCTTTCAAGCGGGGATAAATGGTCCAACTTCTGATAACTCATCTTCATTGGGATGTAACAATCAATTCGCTACTCCAGCGGCTGGAGAAGTTCTTACTCCTGAAATGGTACAACAAATGATTGTGTAAGCATTTTCAGCTTTAAGGATACAAGCTAACAATATTACATCTAATTTTTGGCTTGTTGATTCTGGTGCGTCCAATCATATGATGAACTCAACTATTGTGCTAAAAAATGTTCATGAGTATCATGGTCCCTCACAAATTCAAATTGCCAATGGTAGTAATTTACCCATTACCAAAGTTGGGGATATCACTCAAACTTTCAAGAATGTTTTTGTATCACCAAAGCTCTCAACTAGTCTTATTTCAGTTGGTCAATTGGTAGATAACAATTGTGATGTGCATTTTTCTCGTAATGGTTGCCTTGTGCAGGATCAAGTGTCAGGGACAATAATCGCGAAGGGGCCTAAAGTTAGAAGATTATTTCCTATACACTTTTCCATTCTTCCTGTTCTCTCTTTTTCTTGTACTTCTACAACTAGTAAGACTGAGGTTTGACATAAATGTCTAGGACATCCAAATTCTCTGGTGTTGTCTCATTTATCAAATTCTTGTTTATTGGGTAATAAGAATCAATTTTAAGCTTCTTCTTTTGATTGTTCTACTTGTAAATTAGGCAAAAGTAAAACTCTTCCTTTTCCTAATTTTGGTAGTCGTGCTGCAAAGTTTTTGATGTCATTCATAGTGATGTTTGGGGCATTTTACCAATTTTTTCTCATGCTAATTTCAAGTACTTTGTGACATTCATAGATGATTATAGTAGGTTTACATGGGTGTATTTTCTCCGCTCCAAATCTGAGGTATTCTCTATGTTCCAGAAATTTTTGGCTTATATTGAAACACAATTTTCCACCACTATCAAAATATTAAGATCTGATTCTGGTGGAGAATATATGTCTCATGAATTCAATAATTTCTTGCTTGAGAAAGGAATCATCTCACAACACTCTTGCGCATATACACCATAACAAAATGGGGTTGCTGAGCGTAAAAATCATCACCTTTTAGATGTTTCTCGTACTTTATTGATTGAGTCATCTATCCCATCTAAATACTGGGTGGAAGCTTTGTCTACTGCTGTTTATATGATTAATAGATTGCCATCTAAAGTATTAAATCTTGAGTCTCCATATTATCGTCTTTATCAAAAAAATCCTCGTTATCATAATTTTCATACATTTGGTTGTGTTTGTTTTGTGCATTTGCCTCCTTCTCAATACAATAAACTTTCTGTTTAGTCTACTCAATGTGCTTTTATGGATTATAGTACTTCGTAGAAAGGTTTTATTTGCTATGATTCAAGTTCTAATAAGTTTCGTGTTTCTAGAAATGTTGTTTTCTTTGAGAATTAGTATTTCTTTCCTACTCATGTTGAGTCATCTTCTATCTCTCCTCTTCTTCCTATTTTTGAGGATTTGTCATCATCTTCTAAGAGGTTCAAACCTGTATTTGTATATGAAAGACGTCGGCCTACTTTACCACCTCCCGAAATAGATTCGCCACCTGAGACGGCTCCATAACCAGAATCTGAGATTTCTTCAAGGCCTGCTCCTCTTGAGCCTCATCACCGATCAAACAGAGTATCTCGTACTCCTAACTTGTATGGTTTTTCTTCTACTTTATCCACCATCTCTATTCCAACCGGTTACTCACAAGCCTCCAAGCTTGAATGTTGGTAGGAAGCAATGGAGGAAGAACTTTTGGCTCTTACAGAAAATAACACATGGGATATTGTTACTTGTCCTTTGAATGTCCGTCCAATTGGATGCAAATGGGTTGATTCAATTAAACTTCATTTTAATGGATCTCTTGATTGGTACAAAGCTCAATTGGTGGTCCTTGGTAATAAACAAGAGTATAGTGTGGACTATGAGGAGACTTTTGCATCAGTAGCAAAAATGACTACAGTGCAAACTATTATTGCCATTGCTGCGTCAAAAAAGTGGCATGTTCATCAAATGAATGTCAAAAATGATTTTCTTCATGGTGATCTCAAAGAAGATATCTATATGAAACCCCCTCCTGGTTTGTTCTCATCACCTACATCTGATGTATGTAAGTTGAAGCGGTCTTTGTATGGATTAAAACAAACTCCTATAGCTTTGTTTGACAAGTTCTGGTCTACTTTGCTTCAATTCTCTTTTGAGCAGAGCAAGTATGATTCATCTTTGTTTCTTTGAAAAATATCTACAGGTAGTGTTCTTCTTTTGGTGTATGTAGATGATAATATTATCACAGGAACTGATTCTTCACTAATTGCTAGCCTCCAACAACAGCTTAAGGATTCTTTTCATATGAAAGATCTTGGTACTCTTACATACTTTTTGGGGTTGGAAGTTCATTATGATTCTTTAGGTGTGTTCTTGAACCAGCACAAATATACTCAAGATTGATTGTTTTGGCTAGTCTTCAAGAATCTTCCTCTGTAGATACTCTATTGGAATTGAATGTAAAGTATCGCCGCGCAGAAGGAGATCTTCTTCCTAATCCAACTTTGTATCAGCAATTAGTTGGGAGCCTAAATGATCTTACTATTACCCGACCTGATATCTCTTTTGCAGTTCAACAAGTAAGTCAATTTATGCAGGCTCCTCGCCATCTACATTTGGTAGATGTTCGTCGCATTATTCAATATCTCTTAGGAACATCTACTCGTGAATTATTCTTTCCTAGTGGTTCTCCAATTCAGCTTAATGCATTGAGTGATTCTGATTGGGCTGGATGTCCTGATACTCGTCGTTCTGTCATGGGTTGGTGTATGTTTCTTGGAGATTCTTTGATATCTTGGAAGAGAAAGAAGTGAGACCATGTTTCAAAATCTTCAACAAAATCTGAATATCACACAATGTCTACTACTTGCTCAGAGATTGTTTGACTTTGTGGTTTACTTGCAGAAATTGGATTTCCTCAATCTAGTCCCACTCCTCTACATGCTGACATCACAAGTGCCATTCAGATTGCTAACAATCCGATTTATCATGAAAGGACCAAACACATAGAAGTGGATTGTCATTCTATCAGAGAAGTTGTAGATAAGAGAGTCATTTCTATTCCACATGTATCCAGTGATCTTCAAATAGCTTATGTGTTTACAAAATCTATGGCCCGACAACATCATCAGTTTTTGGTAGGCAAATTGATGCTTCTTGATTCACCGGCATCAATTTGAGGGGGGATGTTAGCATGCCGAAAAGGTTCTAAATAGTTGCACATATCTATGTAATAGCTCTAAATATTTGTGTAATAATGGTGTCAATTGCTTTCCATATATAGGAGATATAAGGGATTAATGTAGCATATTTTTAGTGATATTATAATTAGGAATAACAGATATTTAGGGGTGTGAATAGTAGATTTTAAGGCATGTAAAGCAGAATTCTTTCTATTTAATAGAAGAGCTCTTCATTTGAGAGACTAATTCAACAAACGTGACACAACTAATGTTGTGACTAAGCTTGCCATGTCCAAGGCTTATGATAGAGTTAATTGGAGATTTCTGATCAAAGTTATGGAAAAAATGGGTTTTAACAGCTTGGTTGTAGATAAAATGTGGACATTGATGGCAAATAATTGGTATTCAGTCCTCATTAAGGACAAGCTCATGATTTCTTTCACTCTTCTAGAGGGGTAAAATAGGGAGATCCTCTCTCCCCTGCATTATTCATTTTGGCTGCAGAAGTTCTTTCTAGAGCTTTAAACAATTTGTTCCATAATCAAGACTTTACAAGCTATGGAATCCCTAAGTGGAGTGATGATATTAATCACCTTGCATATGCAGATGGTACCATTATCTTTTTTAGTGCAGAGAAGAAGTTGCTTGATTTGGTTACGAAAAGGCTAGGCTTATACGAAGATCAATCATGGCAGATGATTAATAAAGAGAAGAGTTGCTTCTATGTGTATAGTAAAACTGCCCATTCTATAGTTCAAACTATTGAGGATTGCACTGGTTTTATTAGGGTCAAGTTTCCATTGACTTATCTTGGTTGTCCTATTGGTCATGCAAGGAAGAGGAAAAGTCATTATTCCGATATCATGAAGAAAGTTCAAAGCAAAATACAGGCTTGGAAGGGTAAACTTTTATCTTTTGGTGGTAAGTCTGTCTTGATTAATAATGTTTTGCAGAGTATTCCCATATACCTCTTATCTGCAATAACACCTCCTAAATGTGTTATTCGTGATTTACATAGATTGTTTGCTAAATTTTTGTGGAACTCTAAGGAAGAGGGGAGAAGTAAACATTGGATATCATGGTCTGATATTTGTAGGCCTAAGGAGGACAGTGGGTTTGGCTTTAGATCTCTTTTTGATGTGTCGACAGCAATGTTTTCCAAGATTTGGTAATTTTCAGAACTAAAAAGTCAATGTGGACTATATACATGTGGAACAAATATTGTAAGAGACATAGGCCTCAATTGGTGGAATGGAATGGAGGCTCTCAGACTTGGAAGTTTATGTTAGAAGCCAGGGATTGTATTAACCAATTGATTTGGTGGGAACCAAAGTGTGGTCATTCCAGTGTATGGTTTAATAACTGGATACAATAGGGTGCTCTTTACTATTATTTCCCTGTTTCTCATTCTAACAATTTTGATTTTGATGAGGTAGATTAGTTGATGATTCAGGGACATTGGAATGAAGATCTCATGCTCCAGTTACTACCAGAAGATGTATGTAAACATGTCCAAAATGTAATTTGAGTAGTAGCTCTGGAACACACCAAGATGGATGTGTACTAGCTCTGGAAAAAAATTACGGTTAGAAGTGCTTGGGAGGTGTTGAGACAAGGAAATGATGAGCAAGAAATTGCTAAGACGATTTGGGTGAAAGGAGTTCCCTTCAAATTTTCTTTCTTTCTTTGGAGATTGTGGAAAAAAAGAATACCCATTGGGGAAGTTCTTGTCAAGATTAAAGTGGTGGATGAAGTTATGTGTTGTTGCTGTAATAGTTCAGAAGATGAAACTTTTGAACATCTTTTTATGACTTTCTCTATGGCTAAAAGGTTTTGGAATACATTTTCTACTATTGCTGATGCGCAGGGACCTTTTTTGCAACTTAATGATACCATACATAATGGTGGAGTAGGGATTGCTCGTCAAAGCTTAGACCTCTCTTCAAGGCTGTCCCGTCATTTATCACTTGGCAAATCTGGAAAAGGAGAAATATAATATCTCATGGAGGTAATACGTCATTTTATGGTATGGTTACGGAGGTCAATAGAAATTTATATCCTGTAGCCACTTTTAGCTATCCTTTGCTGCAAAACATTCCTAATACTTGGCATTTGATGGTTCCTTTTTTGACTGTAAGATGGTGTACTGGAGATTGCCTAGATTAGGGTCCTACAAGTGTAACTCGGATGGTGCAGTGAAAGGAGTTGGTGGCCCTGGTGCTGGGGCTTTTTGTATTAGAAATGATGAAGGAAATTTGATACATGCTAAGTCTTTTGGTTTGGGAATAACTTCAGTTCTAATGTCTGAGGAAGTGGCTATGCGAAGAGGACTAGAGTACTGTATAATGCATCAATACTTACCAGTAATATTGGAGACTGACTCATTAATGCTCCAAAATATTTTGAATGGAATTTGGGAGGTTCCTTGGAGCAGTCTGGTGGAGGTGAAAAGGATGAATGGTCTGAGAATTAATGTTGATCCAAGAGTGGAGCACATCCTTAGGGAAGGCAACACTCTTGAAGATTATTTAGCTAACCAATATTTTCTTTTTGCAGGCACAACATATATCATTTATTCAGATTTTCAAGATTTACCACCATAAGGAAAAGCAATATTACACCTAGATAAAACACAAATTCCCAAACTTAGAATTAGGAACATCCCAAATAGGGGTTTCAATACCAAAGCTTAATTGAGACAAACAAGAACAACCAGCCATGGATGAGAAAGAAATATAAAAATGTGATGGCAGTACCAGCATACTTGCATAAGTGGATGTAATTGCATTAGACTGTTTATGCCGAGATGGAACTCAAATGTGGCCTCCTCATGCAGTGGTAACAACCTCTTTGGGGTTCAACCTGCAGAGAAGGTCATGGATGAATTAAATCGAAGTATAACAGTGCACAAGATGATAGAGGAGAAAGCTTTGTTCACTTAACTTCATTGTTGTGGTATAGATCTGATCAATCCGAGTTGAAGAAGTCTTCAAAGGACCTAATTTCATGGCACTTGTGATAGTTTTTGAGTGTCTTCAGTGAAATTTGTCCAAACTCAGATCCATTTCAATCTATGTCTATATATTTGAGGCATTTAAACCATCTTCTATCCTCTTCTCACCGTTACTTTCATCGGAGAGGTCGAATTCTCCGACCATGGAGCAGCTTAGAGTCATCGAAGGTTCGGTTATTGGAAATGGTCAAGAGCTTTGTGACCTTTTTTGTTGTTTTCTTTTTCTTTTTCTGGGTAGGGCTACTTTTGGGCTTATTCCCTTGTAAATATGAACGTCTTTTGTTTTTAATAAAAAATCAAGAGCCAATATTCATATTAATTTTTGTTTGTCATTTGTTTTTCTTTTACTCAGCATTTGTATTTTTATTAAGAAAATTGTATTTCTCTTTTTGTTTGTAGTAATTCCAATACGTATGCAAAATGGATTTGTATTTCTTAAGTATATATGTATCCTATTTCTTTCACAGTCAATTTGTATTTTTTTTAGAATTTTGTATCCTTCCTCAACAGATTGTATTATTTCCACTATGTATGCTATTTCTTTCCAGAATCTTGTATCCTTTCTTAAATCATATTCATATGTAATGATTAGATTATATTGGGATACAATTAGTAATATTTTTGCACTACAAATAAAAGAAAAATATATTTGGCAGTCATGTAATACAATTTTGATCATTGGGATACAATTTTTATTTTTCACTATGGAAGTAAAATACCAATTTTAATTTGAATGGTAAAGTGAGCACATAAAATATAAAAGTTGTTGTATATAATTTTGATGAAGAAATTATAAAAAAGAAATACAGATTTGTTGTCATTGAAATTGAGTTAGAAATACAATTTTTAGTTTTCACTATGAAAGTAAATACCAATTTTAATTTGAATGGTAAAGTGAGCACATAAAATATAAAAGTTTTTGGTATACAATTATGATGAATATGTACTTGTTATCATTGAAGTTGAGATAGAAATACAATTTTTAATTTTCACTATGAAAGTAAAATACCAATTTTAATTTGAATGGTAAAGTGAGCACATAAAATACAAAAGTTGTTGGTATACAAATATGATGAAAACATGATAAAAAAAAATAAAGACTTGTTGTCATTGAAATTGAGATTGAAATACAAAGTGAGACTGAAATACAAAATGAGCACAATAAATACTCACTTAAATTGAAATACACTAATAATAAAAAGGAATACAACATGAAAAATGATAGAAAAAAATGATTTCTTAGATTTAAACAATATGTATAAAAGGTTGAAAATATTATTAATGAATTCTAAGATTTCTTAGAACAATGGATGAATTTCGATTCAAACAAGGCAAGGTTTAAGTTATTTGAGGAGAGGGAATAAGGTAAAAAATCGTTTCAGATTAAGAGTGTAACACCTCGAATTAAGAATAGAAGGAAAATACATATTCTGAGGTTGTAGGCAAGACCAACGGCTCCCACCTATGGTTGGTAGGAGCACCTACGGACCATAGATGGCATCCGTAGGTAGTGGGGAAATAATTTTTGAAAAATTAAGTTCCAGAACCCCTTTGCTGGTTTGCTAGGACAGCCCGTCATTACTTTTACGGGTCATAGATAGGTCTCGTAGGTGAGTCCGTGACTTAATGGAATTTTAAAGCTTGAACCTGGACCTACGGTGGCCAGTATGGACCATACATGGGTCCCGTCGTTTGAGGGTCCAGAAAAGATTCTTTGAACCCCCACATACGGTTGACCAGAGGACCTACGGACCGTAGGTCCAACCGTAGATGGTGGTCTTGCAGTTATTTTTAAAGGAATTTTGGTCTTTTCCCTAATTGATTTATACCTAAACTAAGTCGGTTTAGTCCTAATCCAAGACACTATATAAATCTTCTAAGCCTAAAATCTACCCATTCAAAATCACTCTTCAAATTTCCCTCAAATCCCTCCAAAGCTTTTCCCAAATATCTCTCTCTCCAAAGATTGAAGAAGAAGACTAGGGATTAAAGTGAAGCCTCCAAATTTTCCATTGAATGTGGGCTGTGAACTCCAAGATATGATAGCTTTCACCTATGGGGTTCTTTCCCCCATATGGTTCCTAAATTCTCCAATTAAAATTATGGTTTTTTTCTATCTTATGGGTTCATTCCAAATTATGATCAAATTGATTGATTTATGTTTATTTATGGATGAATTGAGATAATTGAGCGATTTTAAGATGAATTTATATGAATCCATGCATGATTTATGATTTCTAAGCTATAAGTCCATGATGAAATTTCTGAATGATCATAGGATGAATTTTATGAAAATGTACATGTCCCTTTATGAAATTGATGATGATTTACGGTTGCTTTGAGAATGAAGCATTGTTGTTGTTGTGAAAGGAATTCTCAAATAATACTCAAAACATGATTGTGAAAAGAGTTTTCTCACATGAAGGATTCATAGGGTTGGAAAGTTTTCTCAACTACACTTTCAATCAAGAACTAGGACCTATTCTAATGAACTCTAGCTTAGATTGGCTATTTGATGTGCCCTTCCATTGATGATAGGATAAGCGGAGATTCCCCATATCTCCTAATGATAAGACAAGTTAAGAATTATGATTAATCTATGGGTATTATGCCTAGCGCCGAGTGGACAAGTGGCGATTACTCGTGTCTCATAAATATGTGCCACTATAGGTTTGTCTTAGATAGACATTAGCTAGTGGATCCACTTAAGCTAGAAGTTTATGGTTCTTACATTGTCAAGTAAGGACATCTCTTTTCGGTTTGAGATAGACACTGGATTCCATCTTATAGCTCATATAGTCTATGTCGGTTAAGGCTCACTTCCCACAATAATGAACCAAGATTACTTCTAAAGGAATCTCAAATGTGTTTTAAATATGTTTAGCTTGCATTGACTATGTTATTTATGATTTAGCTCGGTCATTGCATGTCACGTGAAGTCCCTTTTTGCATCTTATGATGATTTTGTGAATTGCTATCATACTTGGTACATTCCATGTACTAACTCATATTATTGCCTACATTGTTTCACTAATGTAGGATCCGACGCTTCTCCCTCCATTCGTGGCTAGTTCGTTGCATTGAGATTAGATGACTTTGTGAGTTTTCATGTTCCGAAGACCGAGGTTTCTTTTATTGCTTTCATGTCTTTCATCTTGGATTTTTACGTGATGTATGGGTTACATCCCAATCACTTTTCTTTTTCATGTATTAGATGGCTTTGAGACTATTTTAGACTTTCACTATGCTTTGTGAACTCTTGATGATATAAAAACTGTCTTCTGAACTCTTTAACTCTATAATCTAGTATGATGTGTGCTAAGTGGCTTGTATAGGGCCTCTTACCAACTTAAAGGTGTGGCTCAAGTGTGGTTTGAACAATAGAAGAGTGAGAGGGCAGTTAATGCGGGTCTTCTTGATTGGAAAACGTTTAAGGTTGCTTTCCTTGATAGGTTTTTTCCCCTTGAGATGAGGGAGGCAAAGGTGCTTGAGTTCATCAACCTTCGTCAAGCAAACATGAGTGTGAAGGAGTATAATTTGAAATTCACACAATTGTCTAGGTATTCTCCTACTATGGTTGCCAATCCTAGGGCAAGGATGAGTAAGTTTGTTTTGTGAGTTTCCGAGATGGTGGTCGAAGAATGTCGTTCCACTGTGCTTATCCATGATATGGAAATTTCCTGCCTAATGGTTCATGCGGAACAAATCAAAGAGGAGAAACTAAAGGAGAAGCCTAGGGAGACAAAGAGGGCTAGGACCAGTGATAGTGACTTTTCACACTCAAGGCCGGATGGGCATGGTCATTCTAAATTTCTAATAAGATACCCCGATCAAGGTTCCTCCGATTCTCTGAATCCTAAGTTCAACAAAGATAGGGAAATAGACTTCGGCATTGACCTTCTCCCAGATACCCAACCTATCTCTATCCCTCTTTAACAAATGGCTCCGAAAAAACTTAAGAAATTAAAAGAGCAATTGAAAGATTTATTGGATAAGGGTTTCATCCGCCCGAGCATCTCTCCATGGGGTGCTCCAGTTGTGTATATTCGAAAGAAAGATGATTCACTCCGTATGTGTATTGACTATCGGTAATTGCATAAAGTTACCATTAAGAATAAGTATCCTCTTCCAAGGATAGATGATTTGTTTGATCAACTTCAAGGAGCAAGTTACTTCTCCAAGATCAACCTCTAGTCGGGCTATCACCAATTCAGGGTGAAGGAAGATGACATCCCGAAGACGACCTTTCGGACTAGGTATGGTTACTACAAGTTCTTAGTAATGTCTTTTTTCTTGATAAATGCTTCGGCCGTATTTATAGATTTAATGAATATGTTATTTAGACAACACCTAGATATGTTTGTGCTTGTATTCATCGATGATATTTTGATTTACTCAAGGAGTGAAGGCGAGCATACTAGTCATTTCAGGATTTTGTTGCAAGTCCTTAAGGACCAACAACCTTTTGCAAAGTTTAGTAAATGTGAGCTTTGGTTGAGATCCGTGGCTTTTCTTGGTCATATTATTTTCAGTAAGGGTATTGAGGTATATCCTAAGAAGGCAGACGTGGTTAAGAGTTGGCCTAGACCTCTATCCCTTTTAGATATTCAAAATTTCTTGGATTTGGCTGGTTATTATAGGAGGTTTGTGGAAGGTTTTTCTTAGATTACCTCTCCATTGAAAACTTTGGCCCAAAACAAGGTTAAGTTCATATGGTCTGAAGCATGTGAAAAGAGTTTCCAAGAATTGAAACATGGGCTTACCTCCGCTCCAGTGTTGACTTTACCGGAAGGGTCCGATGGGTTTGTGGTTTATTGTGATGCTTCAAGGATTGGGTTAGGTTGTGTTGTTATGAAAAATGGAAACGTGATTACTTATGCTTCACGATAACTTAAGATCCATGAAAGGAACTATCCTACCCATGATTTAGAACAAACGACAATTGTACTTGCTTTAAAGATTAGGAGGCATTACTTATATGGTCTTCATGTTGACGTCTTCACCTACCACAAGAGTTTGCAATAAGTAATTAAGCAAAAGGATCTAAACCTTCACCAATGGAGGTGGCTTGAGTTGCTAAAGGATTACGACATGAGTGTCCTTTATCACCCTGGTAAGGTGAATGTATTAGCGGATGCCCTTAGTCGGCTATCTATGGGTAGTGTTGCTCGTGTTGAGGGAGATAAGAAGAATTTTGTTTGATATGTGCATAGGTTGGCCTTATTGGGTGTTCGGTTGGCTGACTCCACTAAAGATTGTGTTATGGTTCATAATCGTTCTGAATCATCTTTTGTGTCTGATGTTAAGGCAAAGCAAGGTTTTGACCCTATCTTGATGGAAATGAAGGAAGTGGTGCTTATAAAGTCCGTTGACACCATCTCCCAAAGTACTTTGATATCAAGGTTGTTTGTCTGTTCCTAATATTAATGATTTGAGGGAGCAGATTTTATCGAAAGCGCATAGGTCTCGAAATTCCATTCACTCGGGAGCCACAAAGATGTATCGTGACTTGTAGGAAGTCTATTGGTGGAATAGGATAAAAAGGGATATTGTAGAATTTGTGGCTAAGTGCCCCAATATAATTGTAAACAAGTGAAAGTGGAGCATCAAAAGCCGAGAGGTTTGTCCCAAGACATTAGTATTCCTACTTGGAAGTGGGAAGATCTGAATATGGGCTTTATTAATGGTTTATCCCGCACTCGACCACAGCATGCCTCGATTTAGGTTATTGTGGATCGAATGATGAAATCAACTCATTTCATTCCCGTCAAGATTTTTACTCGGTGGAAGATTATGCAATGTTGTACCTAAGGGAGATGGTGAGGTTGCATAGAATGCCCCTATCCATCATATCCAATCGTGGTAGCCAATTCACTTTTCAATTTTTGAAATCTTTCCAGAAGAGCCTTGGTACTTGTGTTAAGCTTAGCATGACCTTTCATCTGTAAACTGATGGACTAGCGGAGCGTACTATCAAAACTTTGGAAGATATGATGATAGCTTGTGTGATTTAGTTTAAGGGTAATTGGGATGATTATTTACCTTCGATCGTGTTTGTTTATAATAATAACTACCACTCAAGTATTGGTATGGCTCCATTTGAGGCTCTATATGGTAGGAGGTGCAGATCTGTAATAGGTTGGTTTGAAGTTGGTGAAGTTTCTTTGATAGGTCCCGACTTGGTACAAGAGGCTATGGAGAAGGTTTGACTTATTAGAGAAAGGTTGAGAACAACTCAAAGTCGACAAAAGAGCCTATTCCGATGTAAGAAGAAGAGATCTAGAATTTGATGGTAATGATTGGATTTACTTGAAAATTTCACCCATGAAGGGTGTAATGAGGTTTAGAAAGAAACGGAAGCTTAGTCCCCGTTATGTGGGCCCATATAAAATTTTGAGGCGTATTGGTAAAGTTGCGTATGAACTTGGTTTGCCTAGTGATTTGGCATTGATTCATCTGATTTTCCATGTCTCCTTGTTGAAGAAATGTGTTGGTGATCCGACGTCTATAGTACCATTGGAGAATCTTTGTATAAAAGAGAGTCTTTCGTAGGAAGAAATTTCGTTTGAGATATTGGATCGGCAAGTTATGAGGTTAAGGAATATGGAAGTTGTATCTGTAAAGGTTCTTTGGAGGAATCAATTAGTTGAGGGTACTACGTGGGAGGCCGAGGCCAATATGATGTACTGTTATCCTCAACTCTTTCCCTCATTCCCTATTCTAGCTTGAGGTATTTAGTTCCTCATGGTTCACTCTTTTGGTCTCATGTGTCTTAGATATTCCCATGATTCCACACCTATGCATGTTAATGAAAAACATAATTTTTGAGAAAATAAGTTAACTTGATTGATTTCTTCATGTTTTGTGCATTTGAGTATGAGTTGCATATAGACCATATGAAATGATGCTTTGAACATGCTTTAGCTTGGAGTTGATGTGTCCTTCTCGGATATGTGAAATTAAATGATTGCATTCTTGTTGGGCTGTTAGATTTAGTTCTTACCCTCCTTAAGATGTCTTGAGTTTCATTCGCGGATGAATGTTCCAAAGGGGGAGATGTTGTAACACCTCAAACTCGGAAAAGAAGGAAAATGCAGATTTTGGGGTTGCAGGCATGACCTACGGCTCCCACCTATGATTGGTAGGAACATCTACGGACCGTAGATGGCATCCGTAGGTAGTGGGGAAATAATTTTTGAAAAATTAAGTTTCAGAACCCCTTTGATGGTTCACCAGGACAACATGTCCTTCCTTTTAAAGCTCAAAGCTAGACCTACAGTGGCCATGTACGGACCGTAGGTTGATCAACAGACCATACATGGGTCCTATCGTTTGAGGGTCCAGAAAAGAGTCTCTGAACCCCTACCTACGGTCGACCAGGATGGTCCTATGGACCGTAGGTCCAACTGTAGATGATGGTCCGACAGTTATTTTTAGGGATTCTTTGGTCTTTTCTCTAATTCATTTATACCTAAACTAGGTCGGTTGAGTCCTAATCCTAGAACCTATATAAGTCTTCAAAGCCTAAAATCTACCCATTCAAAATAACTCTTCAAAATTCCCCAAATCCCTCCAAATCTTTTCCCAAATATCTCTCTCTAAAGCTTGAAGATGAAGACTAGGGATTCAAGTCAAGCCTCTAAATCCTCCATTGATTGTGGGCTTTGAACTCCCAGGTATGATGAATTTCACCTATGGGTTCCTTTCTCTATAGGGTTTCTAAATTCTCCAATTTTTACATGTTAGAATCTTCAATTGAAATTAGGGTTTTCTTCTATCTTATGAGTTCTTTCAAAATTATGATCAAATTGATTGATTTATGTATATTTATGAATGAATTGAGATAATTGAGCGATTTTAAGATGAATTTATATGAATCCATGCATGATTTATGATTTCTAAGCTATGAGTCCATGATGAAGTTTATTAATGATCAAAGGATGAATTTACGAAGATATGCATGTTCCTTTATGAAATTGATGACGATTAGAGGTTGCTTTCAGAATGAAGCATTGTTTTTGTTGTTCTTGTTGTTGTGAAAGGAATTCTCAAATAATACTCAAAACACGATTGTGAAAGAGTTTTCTCACATGAAGGATTCATAGGGTTGGAAGGTTTTCTCAATTACACTTTGAATCAAGAACTAGGAGCTATTCTAATGAACTCTAGCTTAGATTGGCTATTTGATGTGCCCTTCCATTGATGATAGGACAAGCAGAGATTTCCCATATCTCCTAATGATAAGACAAGTTAAGAATTATGATTAATCTATGGGTATTATGCCTAGCGCTGAGTGGACAAGTGGCGATTACTCGTGTCCCATAAATATGTTCCACTATAGTTTTGTCTTAGATAGACATTAGCTAGTGGATCCACTTAAGCTAGAAGTTTATGGTTCTTACATTGTCAAGTAAGGACATCTCTTTTCGGTGAGGGATAGACACCATATTCCATGTTATAGCTCACATGTACTATGTCGGTTAATGATCACTTCCCATAATAATGAACAAATGTTACTTCTAAAGGTATCTCAAATGTGTTTTAAATATGTTTAGCTTAAATTGACCATGATTATTATTTGCGTTTTCTAACATGTTATTTAAGATTTAGCTCGGTCGTTGCATGTTATGTAAAGTCCCCTTTTTCGTATGTTTTCATGATTTTGTGTAGTGCTTTCATACTTTTTACGTTCCATGTACTAACGGATACTCTTGCCTACATTGTTTCACTAATGTAGTATCCGACGCTTCTCCCTCCATTCGTGGCTAGTTCGTTACATTGAGATTAGAAGACTTGGTGAGTCCTCATGTTTTGAGGACCAAGGCTTCTTTTATTGCTTTCATGTCTTTCATCTTGGATTTTTTATGTGATGTATTGGTTACGTCCCAATCTCTTTTATTTTTCATGTATTACATAGATGGCTTCAAGACTATGTTAGACTTCCGCTATGCTTTGTCAATTCTTAATGATATAAAACTATCGTTTGAGCTCTTTAACTCTATTCTCTTGTATGATGTATGCTATGTGGCTTGTATAGGGCCTCTCGGGGTCTTATACGCCATGTCACGTCTAGGGGTACTTTAGGTCGTGACAGAAAGAATAGAATGTGGGTAAAAAATTTAGAGAGAGAAAAGTGGGTAATGGGGTCTTTTTTTTTATCTTTACTTGTAATAATGTCAAAAGGTGGGCCCATTTTGAGAAAAAAAGGAAGGTAAATAAATTATATTAGGATACATTATACTTGCTAAAATATTGACATATTGATATTTTTAATAATTATTATAAAGTGTAGATATTTTTAATAATTATGTTAGAGATTTTGACTAGTTTGCTAATTTTCCCTTTCTTTGGTTTTTTACGGGTCAGGGCTGGGATCTCAAGTCTTGAAGCTATAGTTTTAGATAATGATTGGATCTGGCCCCGAGTCAGGATAGATGCTCACGTGTCGCTCTTGGGTCTCGATTTCTAGAGCTAGACTTGATTCCCAAGTCTTGAGTTCACATGTCTAGTCTCACCTCGTTTAAGGGATTGAATCTCGTGGCTCGAGTCTTAGGTTCCGAGTCAAATTTCTAGAAATGGGTGACCAAACAATTTTTAACTTCCAAATGCCTTAGTGGTTGGAATGTAAAAAGATGATAAGATAAATAATATTTGTTGCCTAAGCTTACACGGAGGGTGAATTCCTCGACATTTCTCTTTGACAAGAAAAGTATCCAACAATCAATATTAGGAAATCCTATCAAGTTAGAGCCTCTAAAATTGGACTTCATTATAGATCCTTTATGGAGTAATAAGACTTGGTAAATGATTGTCTTAGCTTTTTGAGCATGTGCAAATGACTTGAAAAAATTGATAATCAAACTCAAGCTCTTGACGTGTGACCCGTTTATACCTCCAATCTTTTGACAAGATACTAGTCTTCACTTCATCTTTCAAAGGCAAGCACCCGTGATTTCTGTCAAATATTTTGCAGGGGAAATTGCTAATTGTATCTATACCATATCTCCTAGTACTCCTCATGGTCGACTACATACAAATTCCAGTTGTTTCCTTTATCGGAGAGACAATATAATGGTATGGGGAGAGAGTATCAGGTTAAAGATTAGAAATTGGAAGATTGGATACAAGAACTCACATAAAGAAAAATTAGAGATGAGAGGGCAACACAATTGAATCCATAGCTTTATCTCTCTTCATGGAATCATAAGGTTTTCACAAATAATTTCAAAAAAAAAAAGGAAAATAAGAATCTCGGATAAGAATATTGTTTTTTCTACAAAGATCGATCAATCTCATTAATGATATATAAATTCTACATTGGGTGATGCTCCAGGGAATCACTACAACTCCTGTATCATTTTCATTCCCCTGTGAAGAATTTCCGCACAAGTCACAATGTATATTTTCTCAAGTGCAGTTACAAATGCCAATAGACGCTTCAAAAATTTCATTTCAGTTTTATTAACCCACATGAGGGTTATATCCACGCTGAGCCCCTTTAGTGCACTATGTGTCATTTCTTGGAATTTCAACGGAAGTGTACACGCACACGCACATGCTTCAAAGGCATAAGGCTTGAGAAGGGAAAAAGAAGATTAATTATAGGATGAAGATAAAAATCAACATATTTACAATCAAAAGATGAAAAATGAGACATACCGTAATTAGAAGCCTTTCTATGTTAAAAATCCTTTTAATGAATTCTAAGATTTCTTAGAACAATGGATGAATTTCGATTTAAACAAGGAAAGTTTTAAGTTATTTGAAGAGAGGGAATAAGGTAAAAAATCATTTGAGAGTAAGAGTGTAACACCTCGGACTCAAAAAAGAAGGAAAAAACAGATTTTGAGGTTGCAGGCAAGACCTACGGCTCCCACACCATAGATGGTATCCATAGGTAGTGGGGAAATAGTTTTTGAAAAATTATGTTTCAGAAACCCTTTGACAGTTTGCTAGGACAGCTAGTTATTCCTTTTATAGGTCGTAGATAGGTCTCGTAGGTGAGTCCATGATTTATTAGAATTTTAAAACTCAAAGCTAGACCTACGGTGGCCATGTATGTACCGTAGGTTGATCAATGGACCGTAAATGGGTCTCGTCATTTGAGGGTCCAGAAAAGAGTCTTTGAACCCCCGCCTACGGTCGACCAGAGGACCTACGAACCGTAGGTACAACCGTAGATGGTGGTCTGGCAGTTATTTTTAAGGGATTTTTGGTCTTTTCCCTAATTAATTTATACCTAAACTTAGTTGGTTTAGTCCTAATCCTAGACACTATATAAGTTTTCTAAGCCTAAAATCTATCCATTCAAAATCACTCTTCAAATTTCCCCAAATCCCTCCAAAGCTTTTCCCAAATATCTCTCTCTCCAAAGAATGAAGAAGAAGACTAGGGATTAAAGTGAAGCCTCCAAATTTTCCATTGAATGTGGGCTGTGAACTCCAAGATATGATAGATTTCACCTATGGGGTTCTTTCCCCCATATGGTTCCTAAATTCTCCAATTTTCACAAGTTAGAATCTCCAATTGAAATTAGGGTTTATTTCTATCTTATGGGTTCATTCCAAATTATGATCAAATTGATTGATTTATTTTTATTTATGGATGAATTGAGATAATTGAGCGATTTTAAGATGAATTTATATGAATCCATGCATGATTTATGATTTCTAAGCTATGAGTCCATGATGAAATTTCTGAATGATCATAGGATGAATTTTATGAAGATGTGAATGTTCCTTTATGAAATTGATGATGATTTAAGGTTGCTTTGAGAATGAAGCATTGTTGTTGTTGTTCTTGTTGTTGTGAAAGGAATTCTCAAATAATACTCAAAACATGATTGTGAAAAGAGTTTTCTCACATGAAGGATTCATATGGTTGGAAGGTTTTCTCAACTACACTTTCAATCAAGAACTAGGACCTATTCTAATGAACTCTAGCTTAGATTGGCTATTTGATGTTCCCTTCCATTGATGATAGGACAAGCGGAGATTCCCCATATCTCCTAATAATAAGACAAGTTAAGAATTATGATTAATCTATGGGTATTATGCCTAGCGCCGAGTGGACAAGTGGCGATTACTCGTGTCCCATAAATATGTGCCACTATAGGCTTGTCTTAGATAGACATTAGCTAGTGGATCCACTTAAGCTAGAAGTTTATAGTTCTTACATTGTCAAGTAAGGACATCTCTTTTCGGTTTGAGATAGACACTGGATTCCATCTTATAGCTCATATAGTCTATGTCGGTTAAGGCTCACTTCCCACAATAATGAACCAAGGTTACTTCTAAAGGAATCTCAAATGTGTTTTAAATATGTTTGGCTTGCATTGACTATGATTATAATTTACATTTTCTAACATGTTATTTATGATTTAGCTCGGTCATTGCATGTTACGTAAAGTCCTCTTTTTTGCATCTTTTCATGATTTTGTGCATTACTATCATACTTGGTACATTCCATCTACTAACGCATACTCTTTCCTACATTGTGTCACTAATGTAGGATCCGACACTTCTCACTCCATTCGTGGCTAGTTCGTTACATTGAGATTAGAAGACTTGGTGAGTTCTCATGTTCTGAGGATCGAGGTTTCTTTTATTGCTTTCATGTGTTTCATCTTGGATTTTGTACGTGATGTATGGGTTACATCCCAATTACTTTTGTTTTTCATGTATTAGATGACATTGAGACTATGTTAGACTTTTGCTATGCTTTGTCAACTCTTGATGATATAAAAACTGTCTTTTGAACTCTTTAACTCTATTATCTAGTATGATGTATGCTAAGTGGCTTGTATAGGGCCTCTCAGGGTCTTATACGCCATGTCACTTCTAGGGAATACTTTAGGTTGTGACAAACTTGGTATTCAGATCACAAGGTTTAGAAAGGTCCTAGGATGTCTCATAAGCCACGTCGAGTAGAGCCTGTTCATGAGTGTGAAGTACGCCACACTTATGAATGAGAGTATATAAGATGTTGAAGAAATTCCACTTATTTCATCATTCTAAAGTCATGCGATAGAGTTTAACTCTATATGTCCTTCTCCTAATCCCTATCCGATGCTTTTAAGGATATATCCCCTGGAAGAGCATACGTTAGAAGGAATGCAGGAGAGAATGTGGAACAAGAAGATCATCAAATTTTGGTCGACCCATTGGCCGAGCATATGACTAATGCGGAGTTTCGGGCTTCTTTTCAAGTGTTGGCCCAAACCATGACGGCTCAAGCCAATAGAAAGGTTGTGGTTCCCATGAACCCAAATGTGGGCATGGTGGCATCTAGAGTGAGGAACTTCACTAGAATGAATCCTCTAGAGTGACATGGTTCCAAGGTTGAGGAAGATCCTCAAGATTTTGTTGATGAGGTGTACAAGGTGCTAATGATCATGGGTGTAGCGCCGGTGGAAAAAGCAAAATTGGTCGCTTACCAACTTAAGGGTGTGGCACAAGTGTGGTTTGAACAATGGAAGAGTGAAAGGGCGGTTGATGCGGGTCCTCTTGATTGGAAAAAGTGTAAGGTTGGTTTGCTTGATAGGTTCTTTCCCCTTGAGATGAGGGAGGTAAAGGTGCTTAAGTTCATCAACCTTCGTCAAGGAAACATGAGTTTGAAGGAGTATACTTTGAAATTCACAGAATTGTCTAGGTATGCTCATACTATGGTTGCCGATACTAGGGCAAGGATGAGAAAGTTTTGTTTGGGAGTTTCCGAGATGGTTTTCAAGGAATGTCGTACCTCTATGCTTATCCATGATATGGACATTTGCCACCTAATGGTTCATGCAGAACAAATCAAAGAGGAGAAACTAAAGGACAAGTCTAAGGAGACAAGGAGGGCTAGGACCGGTGATAGTGACTTTTCACACTCAAGGCCTGATGGGCATGGTCATTCTAAATTTTGAAAAGGATACCCCGATCAAGGTTCCTCCAATGCTCCGACTATTAAGTTCAACAAAGATAGGGTGTCTAACCCTAAGCCTCAATGAGAAAATGGTGGTGAACCTTATTATTTACTTGAGTTAAATGTGGAAGAAAGCATGAGGGTAAATGCTTAGCGAGTTCCAATGCGTGTTATGGTTTTGGTAAGACAGATCATAAGATTAGGGATTGTCCCTCTATTGCTAAGAATGAGGAGATAATCATCGACGGGCTCAACCTTACCATTCGTCAGGTTCTAGTGGGAATCAGATTCTATGCGCTTCAAATTCGTCATGAGCAAGAGGGTTCTCCCGATATGGTTACCGGTATGTTGAAAGTTTTTCATCTTGATATTTATGCTTTGCTTGATCCTGGTGCTACCTTGTCTTTTGTGATGCCATATGTGGCTATGCAGTTTGATGTTCTTCTGGATGTGTTGATAAATCATTTTTCCATCTCTAGTCCTATTGGTGAATCTATAGAGGCTAAAAGAGTCTATAAAGATTGTCATGTCTCTTTATCCCATAGAGTCACTCATGTCGATCTTGCAGAGCTTGATATGTTAGACTTCGATGTTATTCTTGGGATGGATTGGCTGCATTCATGTTATGCTTCTATGGATTGTAGAACCCGAGTGTTCAAGTTTCAATTTCCAAACGAACCCGTTCTAGAATGGAAAGGGGGAAATTCTATGCCTAAGAGTCGGTTTATTTCTTATCTTAAAGCTAAAAACATGATTTCTAAGGGTTGTATGTACCATCTTGTTTGGGTTAGGGATATGGATTCCGCCCCTATCTTTGAGTCGGTCCTCATTGTTCATGAGTTTCAAGAAGTGTTTCTCGATGATTTATTCGGTGTTCCTCCCGAAAGGGAAAAAGACTTCGGCATTGAACTTCTCCCATATACCCAACCTATCTCTATCCCTCTTTAACGAATGGCTCTGGCGAAACTTATAAATTAATTGAGAAATTGAAAGATTTGTTGGATAAGGGTTTCATCCGACCGAGTATCTCTCCATGGGGTGCTCCAGTTTTGTATATTCGAAAGAAAGATGATTCACTCCGTATGTGTATTGACTATCGGCAATTGAATAAGGTTACCATTAAGAATAAGTATCCTCTTCCAAGGATAGATGATTTGTTTGATCAACTTCAAGGAGCGAGTTACTTCTCCAAGATCAACCTCTAGTCGGGCTATCACCAATTGAGGGTGAAGGAAGGATGACATCTCAAAAATTGCCTTTCGGAGTAGGTATGGTCACTGCAAGTTCTTGTTAATGTCATTTGTCTTGACAAATGCTCCGGCCGCATTTATAGATTTGATGAATAGGTTATTTATACAATACCTAGATATGTTTGCGATTGTATTCATCGATGATATTTTGATTTAATCAAGGAGTGAAGGTAAGCATATCAATCATTTGAGGATTGTGTTGCAAGTCCTCAAGCATCAACAACTCTTTGCAAAGATTAGTAAATGTGAGCTTTGGTTGAGATCCGTGGCTTTTCTTGGTCACATTATTTCCAGTAAAGGTATTGAGGTATATCCTAAGAAGACAGATGTGGTTAAGAGTTCGCCTAGATCTCTATCCCTTTCAGATATTCAAAATTTCTTTGGTTTGGCTGGTTATTATAGGAGGTTTATGGAAGGTTTTTCTTCGATTGCCTCTCCATTGACAGCTTTGGCCCAAAAGAAGGTTAGGTTCGTATGGTATGAAGCATGTGAAAAGAGTTTCCAAGAATTTAAAGATAGGCTTACCTCCGCTCCGGTGTTGACTTTACTGGAAGGGTTTGATGGGTTTGTGGTTTATTGTGATGATTCAAGGATTGGGTTAGGATGTGTTCTTTTGAAAAATGGGAAAGTTATTACTTATGCTTCACAATAACTTAAGATCCATGAAAGGAACTGTCCTACCCATGATTTAGAACTAATGGAAGTTGTATTTGCTTTAATGATTTGGAGATATTACTTATATGGTGTTCATGTTGACGTCTTCACCGACCACAAGAGTTTTAAATATGTGTTCAAGCAAAAGGATCTAAACCTTCACCAATGGATGTGGCTTGAGTTGCTAAAGGATTACGACATGGGTGTCCCTTATCACCCTGGTAAGGTTAATGTATTGGCGGATGCCCTTAGTCGGCTCTCTATGGGTAGTGTTTCTCTTGTTGAGGGTGATAAGATGGAGTTGGTTTGATATGTGCATAGGTTGGCCTGATTGGGTGTTCGATGGGCTGACTCCACTAAAGGTGGTGTTATGGTTCATAATGGCTCTGAATCATCTTTTGTGTCTAATGTAAAGGCAAAGCAAGGTTTTGACCCAATCTTGATGGAATTGAAGGAAGTGGTGCTTAAAATTTCATCGAGGGTTTCTCCCAAGGGGGAGATGGTGTACTACGATATCAAGGTCGTTTGTCTATTCCTAATATTGATGATTTGAGGGAGCAAATTTTATCAAAAGCGCATAGTTCTCGATATTCCATTCACCCGAGAGCCACCAAGATGTACTGTGACTTGCAAGAGGTCTATTGGTGGAATGGGATAAAAAGGGATATTGTAGAATTTATGGCTAAGTGCCCCAATATAATTGTCAACAAGTGAAAGTTGAGCATCAAAAGCCGGGAGGTTTGTCCCAAGACATTAGTATTCCTACTTGGAAGTGGGAAGATATGAATATGGACTTTATTGTTGGTTTAACCCGCACTCGGCGATAGCATGACTCGATTTGGGTTATTGTGGATCGAATGACGAAATCAACTTATTTCATTCCCGTCAAGATTTCTAACTCAGTGGAAGATTATGCTAAGTTTTACCTAAGGGAGATGGTTAGGTTGCATAAAATGCCCCTATCCATTATAGACAAACGTGGTACCCAATTCACTTTTAAGTTTTGGAAATCTTTCCAAAAGGGCCTTGGTACTTGTGTTAAGCTCTGTACGGCCGTTCATCCGTAAATCGATGGGCAAGCGAAGTGTACTATCAAAACTTTTGAAGATATGTTGAGAGCTTGTGTGATTGACTGTAAGGGTAATTGGGATGATCAGTTACCTTTGATAGAGTTTGCTTATAATAATAGCTACCTCTCAAGTATTGGAATGGCTCCATTTGAGGCTCTATATGGTAGGAGGTGTAGATCTCTTATAGGTTGGTTTGAAGTTGGTGATGTTTTTTTGATAGGTCCCGACTTGGTACAAGAGGCTACGGTGAAGGTTTGTCTTATTAGAGAAAGTTTGAGAACAACTCAAAGTTGACAAAAGATCCTATGCCGATGTAAGAATAAGAGATCTAGAATTTGATGTTAATGATTGGATTTACTTTAAAATTTCACCCATGAAGGGAGTAATGAGGTTTAGAAAGAAAGGGAAGCTTAGTCCCCATTATATGGGCTCATATAAAATTTTGAGGCGTATAGGTAAAGTTTCTTATGAACTTGATTTGCCTAGTGATTTGGCATTGATTCATTCGATTTTCCTTGTCTTCTTGTCGAAGAAATATGTTGGTGATCCGACGTCTATAGTACCATTGGAAAATCTTTGTATAAAAGAAGTTTTTCGTATGAAGAAATTCCGGTTTAGATTTTGGATCGGCAAGTTATAAGGTTAAGGAATAAGGATGTTGTATCTGTAATGGTTCTTTGGAGGAATCAATTAGTTGAGGGTGCTACGTGGAAGGCCGAGGCTGATATGATGTCCCGTTATCCTCATCTATTTCCTTCCGTCCCTACTCTATCTTGAGGTATTTAGTTCCTCATGGTTCAGTCTTTTGGTCTCATGTGTATTAGATATTCCCATGATTCCTCACCTATGCATGTTAATGAAAAGCATAGTTTTTGAGAAAATAAGTTAACTTGATTGATTTCTTCATGTTATGTGTATTTGAGTATGAGTTGCATATAGGCCTTATGAAATGATGCTTTGAACATGCTTTAGCTTGGAGTTGATGTTTCCTCCTCAGATATGTGCAATTAAATGATTGCATTCATGTTGGGCTGTTAGATTTAGTTCTTACCCTCCTTAAGATGTCTTGAGTTTCATTCGAGGATGAATGTTCCCAAGGAGGAGATGTTGTAACACCTCGAACTCGGAAAAGAAGGAAAATGCAGATTTTGGGGTTGCAGGCATGACCTATGTCTCCCACCTGTGATTGTTAGGAGCACCTACGGATAGTAGATGGCATCCGTAGGTAGTGGGGAGATAATTTTTGAAAAATTAAGTTTCAAAACCCCTTTGACGGTTCGCCAAGACAGCTTGTCCTTCCTTTTAAAGCACAAAGCAAGACCTGCGGTGGCCATGTACGGACTGTAGGTTGATCAACGGACCATACATGGGTCCTATCATTTGAGGTTCCAGAAAAGAGTCTCTAAACCCCTACCTACGGTAGACCAGGATGGTCCTATGGACCATAGGTCCAACCGTAGATGGTGGTCCGACAGTTATTTTTAAGGGCTTTTTGATCTTTTCTCTAATTCATTCATACCTAAACTAGGTCGGTTTAGTCCTAATCCTAGACCCTATATAAGTCTTCTAAGCCTAAAATCTGCCCATTCAAAATCATTCTTTAAGATTCTCCAAATCCCTCCAAAGCTTTCCCCAAATATCTCTCTCTAAAGCTTGAAGATGATGACTAGGGATTCAAGTTAAACCTCTAAATCCGCAATTGATTGTGGGCTTTGAACTCAAAGGTATGATGACTTTCACCTATGGGGTCCTTTCCCTCGTAGGGTTTCTAAATTCTCCAATTTTTACAAGTTAGAATCTTCAATTGAAATTAGGGTTTTCTTCTATCTTATGAGTTCTTTCCAAATTATGATCAAATTGATTGTTTTAGGTCTTTTTATGCATGAATTGAGATAATTGAGCGATTTTAAGATGAATTTATATGAATCCATGCATGATTTATGATTTCTAAGCTATGAGTCCACGATGAAGTTTATGAATGATCAAAGGATGAATTTTATGAAGATATGCATGTTCCTTTCTTAAATTGATGACGATTTGAGGTTGCTTTGAGAATGAAGCATTGTTGTTGTTGTTGTGAAAGGATTTCTCACATACTACTCAAAACATGGTTGTGAAAGGATTTTTCTCACATGAAGGATTCACAGGGTTGAAAGGTTTTTCTCAACTTAACTTTGAATCAAGAACTAGGAGCTATTCTAATGAACTCTAGGTTCGATTGGCTATTTGATGTGCCCTTCCATGGATGATGAGACAAGCGGCGATTCCCCATGTCTCCTAATGATAACACAAGTTAAGAATTAGGATTAATCCATGGAAGTTATGCTTAGCACTAAGTGGACAAGTGACGATTACCCATGTCCCATAACTATGTGCCACCATAGGTTTGTTTTAAATAGACATTAGCTAGTGGATCCACTTAAGCTAGAAGTTTATGGTTCTTACCTTGGCAAGTAAGGACATCTCTTTTCGGTGTGGGATACACACCGGATTCCATGTTATAGCTCACATGGTCTATGTCGGTTAATGCTCACTTCCCAAAATAATGAACCAAGGTTACTTCTAAAGGTATCTCATATGTGTTTTAAATATGTTTAGCTTACATTGACCATGATTATTATTTATGTTTTCTAACATGTTATTTATGATTTAGCTCGGTCACTGCATGTTATAAAAAGTCCCCTTTTTTGCATGTTTTCATGATTTTGTGCATTGCTATCATACTTGTTACATTCCATGTACTAACGGATACTCTTGCCTACATTGTTTCACTAATGTAGGATCCGACGCTTCTCCCTCCATTCGTGGCTAGTTCGTTACATTGAAATTAGAAGACTTGGTGAGTCCTCATGTTTCGAGGATCAAGGATTCTTTTATTGCTTTCTTGTCTTTTATCTTTGATTTTGTAGGTAATGTATGAGTTACGTACAAATCACTTTTATTTTTCATGTATTAGATAGATGGCTTTGCGACTATGTGAGACTTCCGCTATGTTTTGTCAACTCTTGATGATATAAAAACTGTCTTTTCAACTCTTTAACTTTATTATCTTGTATGATGTATGCTAAGTGGCTTGTATAGGGCCTCTCTGGGTGTTATATGCCATGCCACGTCTAGTGGGTACTTTAGGTCGTAACAGAAAGGATAGAACGTGGGTAAAAAATTTATAGAGAGAAAAGTGGGTGATGGGGTCTTTTTTTTAAATTTTCACCGGTAATAAGGTCAAAAAGTGGGCCCAATTTGAGAAAAAAAAGGAAGGTAAAAAAATTATATTATGATACATTATATTTGCTAAAATATTGACCTATTGACATTTTTAATAATTATTTTAAAGTGTAGATATTTTTAATAATTATGTTAGAGATTTTGATTAGTTTGCTAATTTTCCCTTTCATTGGTTTCTTATGGGTCAGGGCTGGGATCTCAAGTCTTGAATCTCTAGTTTTAGATAAATATTGGATCGGGCCCCGAGTCAGGATAGATCCTCATATGTCGCTCCTGGGTCTCGATGGCTAGAGATAGACTTGGTTCCCAAGTCTCGAGTTCGCGTATCTAGTCTCACCTCGTTTAAGGGATTGAGTCTCGAGGCTCGAGTCTTAGGTTCCTAGTCAAATTTCTTGAAATGGGTGACCAAACAATTTTGAACTTCCAAATGCCTTAGTGGCTGGAATGTAAAAAGGTGATAAGATAATGATATATGTTGACTAAGCTTACACGGAGGGTGAATTCCTCGACATTTCTCTTTGACAAGAAAAGTATCCAACAATCAATATTAGGAAATCCTATTAAGTTAGAGCCTCTAAGTTTGAACTTCATTATAGATCCTTTAGGGAGTAATAAGACTTGGTAAACTATTGTCTTAGCTTCTTGAGCATGTGCAAATAACTTGAAAAAAGTGATAATCAAACTCAAGCTCTTGACATGTGAACCCTTTATACGTCCAATCTTTTGACAAGATACTAGTCTTCAATGCATCTTTCAAAGGCAAGCACCCTAGATTTCCGTCAAAAATTTTGCAGGGGAAATTTCTAATTGTATCTATACCATATCTCCTAGTACTTCTCATAGTCGACTACATACAAATTCCCATTGTTTCCTTTATCAGAGAGACAATATTATGGTATGGGGAGAGAGTATTAGGATAAAGATTAGAAATTGGAAGATTGGATACAAGAACTCATATAAAGAAAAATTAGAGATTAGAGAGAAACACTATTGTATCCATAGCTTTATCTCTCTTCAGGGAATCATAAGGTTTTCACAAATAATTTCAAACAAAAAAGGAAATTAAAAAGGAAAATAAGAATCTCGGATAACAATGTTGTTATTGCTACAAAGATCGATCAATCTCATTAATGATATATAAATTCTACATTGGGTGATGCTCAAGGGAATTGCTTCATCTCCTCCATCATTTTCATTCCCCTGTGAAGAATTTCTGCACAAGTCGCAATGTATATTTTCTCAAGTGTAGTTGCAAATGCCAATACATGCTTCAAAAATTACATTTTAGTTTTATTAACCCACATGAGGGTTATACCCACGCTTTTGAGCCGCTTTAGTACACTATGTGTTATTGTCTTTCCTTGGAATTGTAAGGGATGCGTACACGCACACACACACGCTTCAAAGGCATAAGACTTGAGAAAGGAAAAAGAATATTAATTATAAGAAGAAGATAAAAATCAACATATTTACAATCATAAGATGAAAAATGAGACATACCGTAATTAGAAGCCTTTCTATGTTGGGGCAACAGTTGATCAAGTCTAGCACATATGCAACCCACTCAACCTCAGCAAACATCAAATTCTTGAAATTCAAAATTTTGAGGTTGTGTAGTGTTAGCTAAGGCTCTGGTAATGTAAAGGACTAAAACAAAATGCGACAAAGAATCCAAGTATCAATATCAGAAAAAAGGTTGGAGCTAGGGCTAAATTTGCGTAGTTCTCCTTGATGGATCAATAGGATTTTGTAAACACTTGTTTTCAGGTGGAGTTCTTTGTCAATATTATGATTAAACACTAGTTCGGAACGTACTACCCACTTTTACCTCCATTTTGTTGTCAAAACACTTGTCCTTACGGCATCATGCAAAGGCAAGCATCCTAATATCTTCTGAAGAAGATCACAAGGCAAACTGCTAATCCTATCTACTGCAGAGCTTTCTACAGTCATCTTATTATTGGGCATGATGGAACTCTGCAAATTTAGAATCAGGAAATCAACACATTATCATAAGCATCTTGAGTGAATTTCCAAATAAAGAGAAAATTAATATGTGAACTTCCAAACTAGTTTACAGGTGCCTTTATAAGTTAATGATTTTTAATGTAACCGGGGTAAAGAGTACATCAGAATCAAATAAGCTAGAAAAATCAAGTAGTAAAATATACTACATGTCCCTTAACAATATATCAATAACTGAATTCAGTTTCTGTCGAAGTGATCAAAAGGAAGGCATTAGGGATCAAGTGAAAGGTCATATTGATCCCTAATCAGAGAGTGTTAGCAACTTTATTTTCAATACAAAAGCACATCAGAATCAAATGAGCTAGAAAATTCAACCTAGATTCTCTTGAAGAAAACCAATAGTCAATATACAAGAAAAAATGGTCACATCTGTTATCTACCATGTTTCGAACTTTGTGCCACTGTTGGGATTTCCCCATCATAGAGTTGCATCCAAAGGCTTATCGATTAAAGAGACTGTTGAGAGAGAGATAGAACGTTGCCGCTTAATGCTTAGCAAAATGCACGACATATAGATTGAAGTGTACCATCTATATTTTCTTAGTTCTAACAAAAAGAGAAGAGACTTTGGGAAATGAGTGTTGCTGTAAAATGAAAAGAAATCACAAAAGAACAAGAGAATAATATTGAAAAATGTATCCAACATGATTTTCAATATCTCTATTTTTTGGATTACAATAAAAATATTAAATGATGTCATAGATATAAGTATTAATATGTAAGGGTTATAAAAATAACTCTTTCAGATGTACCTGGGGCGTCGTTAGGAACGTCGAGCAGCTCTATGTTGCTTCAAGTAGATCTCTGGGAAGAAATTCCACTTGCGGATGCCTTCACCGACTGCAAAATGCTTTATATGTCCTTAGAAAGTTATGTACCGCTCCCCCTATTTATAGTTGTAGGAAGTAGGCAGTCCAAGTGTAAATGAATTTTGTTGCCTCATTTTGATAGTCATCAAGTTTATCACAAATGTTATTTTATAAGGTTGCTTGTGATTAGTCCAGACATGTCATTTTGGACACTTAACAACTTTTGATTGGTTCTTGTTCTGATTGGGAGTTTCCATACCATTTAAACACACGACATTATCTTGTTGCTCTTAAATTTGAATAAGATGTCATATCCTTGAATATGTTACATGAGTTTACGCCTTCAATGAAATTGACCATCGGTTTGAAACTTAATCAAAATTTAGTATGAATTAGACCCAATTTAATGTGTTCGCAACGTTCCCTTTAGATCTTGAAAAAAACAATATTACATAAATCTTAGAGAGTTGTCTGAATCTATTCCGTTACATAGTAAATGGTAACAAATGTCATCGGCTCATTATTTTATGGGAAATATCAAATATGCTATCAGACATTAAGAAAAGAATTATTTATGTTATCCGTTAATAGTTGGACTCAATCAAACCATTGTTGTTATAGAAAGGGTCAATTTGTGCCATTATTTTTTAACGGTGACGTTTTGTGGTTTTGCAAAATATTTTTTTCCATGTGGTCTCTTATTAGAGGTCCATGTCGCTAAATATAAACTAGTCAAAAAAAGTTCAAATATGCCATCAAATTTTGGGAAAATGTTTATGAATGTCATTCATTAATAATTGGGCTCAATCATGCCACTGTCATAATCAGAATTAAAATTCAACCCATTACCCTTTTATTTCTCCTCTACACCCATAGGTCAAGTTTTAATTTCAAATTTAATTCAATCAAGTCAGTTTAATTTTGACATATAAGCCTCTAATAAGAGCCCATGTGGAAAAAATAATTTTGTAAAACCATCAAACCTGACCTTTAAAATGTAGCACGAATGGGTCCTTTCTATAAATACAATGGCATAGTTGACTTCAACTATTAACAGATGACATAGATGAATCTTTTCTCAAAGTTTGATATCATATTTGAACTTTTTCTGACCAGTATAATTTCGATGACATGGACATGTAACAAGAGGCCACAAGGAAAGAATGATTTTGCAAAGTACAATGATTTACGTGGCCGACACTCAAAAATTATGATATTCACATCTAAAAAATCAGGAAGTCTTTGATGTCACGCTCTGAGCCTACACCCTTTACGTGGCCGACACTCAAAAATCATTGATGATCCTCAAGCGAACCCTTGTTCTGGCTGACCACTTAGCTGAAGACTTACTCAAGCAATATGCGACTTAAAACATAATTCAATCATGTAAACTAAAGTACTGATTTCATAATATTTTGAAAATACTTAAAGCAACACTAATAGTTGTCTAAACATCTCAAGGGAAAGTAAATACTAAGAGACTCTTCAACTCTATCCATCTATGAAGCCCCTATTATTCAAGATGGATGTCGGGACAAGGCCCACTACATCTCAAGACAATTGACTAGAAAATAAATGTGAAGTGATCCGGAATGCGAAGAGGCTCACCTAAGTTATCTGAAGTGCAAAGTGATCTCAACAAAGCGCTTGTTGATGATCCTGAACACCTGTACCTGCATCATAAAAGATGTAGGTCAAATGACATCAGTACATTGAATATAAGAGTATGTAATATAGCTGGATGGATGAATAACTGATATGATAAGGTTGAACGAATACTTACCTCAATTCGACTCAATATAAAGCAATAATAAGACATGGAAATATTTAAAGCTTCTCAAATAAAAGATGTTAACTCAAGTTTGTATATAAATATATAATAAAATACTCTTTGCTTTATTTGGGAGATTCTCTAACTGACAACCATGACTATGAGCTACGTCATGGTACAACGTCTCGCCCACATTGCCAGAACTGTCCTATACCTTGTCGGGATATACGACACCTCAACTAAGTGGATCCACTAAAGCTCAGCTCGAAAGTAACAAGGAGTCATCTACAAAGTATTATCCTTTTCCCATTTTGGCTACATGGTTTATGAGGAGTTTGAGTTGTCTGAACTCATCCCCATCACTGTTCAATACTACTCCCAATAAATATATACTCATGCTCAAATGTATAAAACATACTCTTTCTCAATTTAAGGTAATTGCTCAAATTATCCTTTTAAAAGAAGTAACTACTCTGAAATATCTTTGAACTCATTAACTCATTTAGAAATCAAAATTTCTCTTTTCCCAATGTAAAAAGTTATACATTAGGGAATACTTAGTTCTCTTATATTCCAACACAAATCATATTTCAAACTCTTTCTCAAAACTCCTCTTTGCTTTCTCAGAAAATCAGTTAAAGACAAAAATGTTTGCTTTAAAAGATTCTAAAAAATTATAACTCAAAATAGGGTTCATGCTGAAATATGGACATGAACAAATCAACTCAAGAATCTCAATAACAATATAGAAAACTCAATACTCAGAAATCAAGAACTCAGAACTCAACGATACTACTCATCTCAAGAATACTCAAAATCCATGATTTGAGGACTCAGAATAAAAAACTTAACTCATATCAAGAATTTAGAACTCAAAATTAATAACTTAACTCATATCAAGAATTCTCGAAAATAAGGGTATAACCATAGATTAAACTTTTACCGACAGAATTTAGATGTAGGGCGTGAGGACGAATTTAGTCCATCACTATTAATAGCCTTACATACCTGATGATGAAGCTATTAAACCAAAAACTTTGATGGAAACTTGAATTTTCGTGAGCCCGAGTAAGAACACTACCTTTCTTGGATGAAATCTTTTGTCTTAGAATCTTGATGCTTGATCTTGATAAAAGAAATTCTTTTATGGAGTTTCTAGAGTGGAAGAACTTGGGAAAACCTTGGGTGGAAGGTTTCTCTATGTATCTTTAATTTTTGACTTGAAGGTTTTAGGGTTCTTGATGGAGAAGAGGAACCCCATGTGAGTTTTGAGGGAATTTCTAGATACTTAAATGTTTATATTTATGATTTTGATTGAAAAACTAGTTAGTTGAATTATGTACTCAATTAAAACACTCAAAAAGAACGTAGAATAGGGTTAAAAAACTTAGAAAAGGACCAAATTAACTCTAGAATACGTGTAGGAAGTTGCTCAAAAAAAATAGCACCAAGCCTTCATGGAACGGTCTACCATTCGTGGAAATTTTCACCGTCCGAAGGTTTAGTCGTAGAACATCGATTGCCTAACAAGGCTTCACTAAAGCGAGCTAACTTATTACTCCAAACTCGAAATGAGGCAAACTTGGTGACATTGGAAAGAGGACTCATAGAGCTTCAATTTGATTGGTCATTGCTCACCCAATTCATTTTTTGCTGAGAGATATGATTGTTTGAAGTTGACCTAAGTAGAATCTTAAGTCAAAACTTAATCGATAATGTAAGGAAGCTTTCAACTCAACTTTGTGTTAGGAGGTTCTTGTGACCTTAATTCATATCCAAATTCATTCTCACACTAAAGAATTTATCTCTACACATATGAGCCCTTTAAGAATCACCCGACATGACTTTTTTCACCAATGAAGAATGATTCGAGTCTCAGGTTAGAAATTTTCAGGGTGTTACATTTGATGGCTAAAACTCTTGTAATTAGGAAGAAGATGATATATTTTAAAAAATAAATATTTGAGAAATAGTTCTTTGGTAATTCACGTGTTATCTAAGACAATTTCAACTTATTAGGAAGCAATATTGTTTGTGAAGATAATATAATACTGACAATCAAATTTGGCCCCAACTGAAAAGTAAGCACTTGAACTTTGAGACTGCACATATAGACACCTCAACCTAGTCTCAACTAGAAACTAAACACTCCAACTCGTCCCTATTGTGTTCTGCCGTTGACGTGACTATAAATTTTGGAGGTGTCTTAAATGATTATTTTGTATGTTGAAGTGTTCATCTGACACAACAGAGATGAGTGAGGTATCTATCATGTGCCTACTCAAAGTTGGAGTATTTACTTACTAGCTGAGACCAAGTGTCCTTTTATGTATTATGCCAAATATTAAGCATGTGAATCTGAAATGTCCAATATAATATGACATTTGTTGATAAATGTCATTATTTTAAATGATATTTGGCAAAAATGTCGTCTAAATAATGATATTTGCCAACAAATATCATATACATTATGAAAATTGTTACACATGTCGCATTATTAATCGTTAATTATTTTATTTTAGACCTATTGTTGGAAATCTAAATCATTTTAAAATTATTTATCATTCTTCATATGACAAAGATGTGAATTTGCCCCTGACTAGATCAGCAAGGAATTTGACTTAAAGATTTTGGAATTTCGAAAAAAATCCTTGGTATGGAGATTTCAAGATAAGACGGTGGTATACGTCTTTCTTAGAAGAGGTACATCAAAAGGGTTCTTGAGAGATTCAATATGCATATGTGCAAGCCTGTAAGTGCACCGCTAGCTCTCCATTTTAAACTTTCATAGTTACAAATGCCTCAGTTGGAGGATGAAGTTGAGGATATGTCAAAGGTTCCGTATGCCAATGCATTTTGTGGCACTATGTATTCTCTGGTGTGTACACATCTAGATAATGCTCTATCTATTAGTGTGGTAAGCAGATACATGTCTCACTACAAAAAACAGTTAAAATTATGGCGGTTTTATAACACCGCCGTAATATATCATTACCATTACACAAATGGCCTAGATATACTTTTACTGTTACACAAATGGCCAAATATACCTTTTTGTGTAATGGAAGTTAAAAAATAATTTTAAAGTTATTTTTTTATTAAAAACATAATCATGTAGGGGTATATTAGATCATTCTAGTAAAGTTCAGGGTCATGTTTAATCTGTCACACGTGAAGTTTTTTCAGTTTTTTGATATAATGGCTAATTTGTGTTTTAAATATTTTCCTTCAATATATGTTTGCTTATTATTATTTAAGTTTTATATTCTTATTTTATTTCTAGTGTAAAGGAACTTCCATCACTATGTTCGTACCAAGTTCATCCTACTTGAATTTCAACATTTTGTGATGCACGCGTGTAGAAATAAGCTGTTTCATCTCATGGATCATCTGCATATCCCGAGATCACCAGGAAACATATGGTTTAAAAATATACATTTCTCCAAGTGCTGGAACAATATATACAAACCTCAGAAATTCTATTTGCATCTCAAAACCACCATAAATCAGGAACCTACAAGCCTTTTTGAGGCAGCTTCATACAAGTTCGCGCTTTTATAAATTGTTGACAAGTCTAGTACGCCATGAGATCCGGTTCCTCCAGGGATGGCATGTAATGGAAGAACTTTGTAAGATTGGAAAAAATAGGAGATAGATCCATCAAACCTCAAGATTTGAGCCACACAGTAACACTTCTAAGAATCGAGGCATTCTTTAAGCAAATGGAATTTGATGTGCAGAGAAAGTCAAAGCATTTCAGATTAGAAGCATCAATTTCAAGAATGTAAAATTTGGTGCACCAAGTAAACATCAAACTTTCAAGCAGTGGACATTTGGATATGAGATTCCTAACTACTGTTGGATAAAAAATGACACTCTGAAGATTAAGACTAATAAGCTTTGCAAGAAGCACATACCAAGTTCCAGATGTCTTAGTTGCTGGAATGTAAAAAGATAAGAAGGTAAATGATATTTGTTGCCTAAGAAAATTTGAAGGGTAAATTCCTGGACATTTTTCTTTGACAAGAAGAGCATCCGGTAATAAATATCAGGAAAACAAATGATTGTCTTGGCTTCTCGATTGTCATTGAAAGATGTGAAAAACTTGCTACGAAAATCAAGTTCTGCACATGTTACCCATTTGTACCTCCAGTCTTTTGACCAGATACTGGTCTTGACTGTATCTTTCAAAAGACAAGCTCCCTAGAATTTTATCCTTGACATTACACATCAAATTGCTAAGTGTAGAACTCTTCATGGTTTACTACACAAGTTTGTAGACAACTCTAATAATTCAAATTTGGAATAAAGAAAATATCCAAATTCTCATAAATACACATTTCAACAAAGTATGCATAGTCGTATATAACTACAAGTTCAACATTTTCTATTGCATAGAAGTTTATCATTTAGCCAATATAGAAGGGAAAAAATAATGGTTAATGAGAGAGTACCTGGAAAATGTTAATTGGAGACAACAATGGTGAAAACATGAATTTAATATAGGAAATTGAAGTTGAATTCAAAGTTGGTTTGCTTGTAATTGCTTAATTTCATGCTACCCAAGATTGTTTTCATGGAAGGTATAATTTCTTTGCTTTTTGTGATGGGTGGCTAAAACCCCAATATCTAGGGGTGCAATTATGGAGTTGGGTGTTGATTTAATGTAGTGGGTATTGTTTTATGCTCTGCTTTGTTGTTGTTCATACATAGATTTGGGATAATTAGTACGGGGTTAACTTATGGGTTAGTGTTTTAAACTTAATTCCTACTTTTGATCTCCGATTGATGTTGGAAAGAGATTGATTGGAGTGGGTAATTAGTCCGATACTTGCAATTTAGGTTTGATGTCTATAACTTGCTTGAAAATAGAGGTTATGGGTCGGATCTATTTGCCCTGTTGCTGCATGGAAAGAGAGAATAGTGTAAGGTATTGGGTGGTTTAGTATAGCACATAGATGAGATCAAAAGGAGATTCTATGATATGATGCTTTGAGATCGAAAGAAGAATAGTGTCATTGAAGATGACCCAGCCTATCCATGAATGTACATCACTATAGAGCAACACAATTACCCCTATGTGATATCGATTTCCAATCCCAGCACTCCTAGATTATTTGTTACTTGTTTGAATTTGTGAAATCTTAGCTTAATTGTGACTTTTGATAACCAAATCGTCCCTTCTATTAAATTTAGTGGAATGATCCACTCATTTGTTTAATTGCTGGAAATGAATGGATTCACATTCTAGTTTCCTGATAGAATTCCTAGTCTGGTATCATTCTCTATGGGATTTGAGCACGACTCTTAGTTGGATATTTTTATTGACAACGACTGCTTACTCTTTTAATTGATTTTGAAGAGTAGTTTGAGCGTTATCAAAAATGGCGCTGTTGCCGAGGAATGATGGCTAGAAATTTCATTTGAGAAGTTAGTTTGTAAATTTGTTTAGTTGTAGTAGATTTGTTGTTTTGTGTTGTGGTTTGCTGATTTGCAGGTTTAGAACATAAGTGACTATGGTAGTGACAATGATAGTCACTACGGGCAAAAAGAAAACATGGGGGATTTGAATGATATGCATGTGAACATCATTCAAACCACGGGAGCCATACGGATACCTCCCATAGCAGGGAGGGCAGTCTTTCATGTTACCGGAACCATGATACAATTGCTCCAACTACGAGAAACATTTGGGGGTTTAGCTCATGAGGATCCCCATGAACAGCTTTCGAATTTTGTGAAAGTATGTGGGCCATTTGTGTTAAAAACATCTCCCAAGAGTCCGTGAGGTTGAGATTTTTCCCGTTCTCTTTGATGGGGGAAGCTACAAGATGGTTGGCAGAATTATCAAATGATTCTATCACTTCTTGGGATGAGTTGACTGAAGCTTTTGTGGCGAGATTCTTTCCCCCCCTCAAAGATGGTTAAACTTCGATTAATCCAAATCTAAAATTACAAAAGAATTTGAGGTGAACCTCTACCTGAGACTTGGTTGCAATTCAAGAAATTACTCTTGCAATGTCCAACACATGGCGTTTTGGACAATTTGTTGCTGCAATACTACTATTGCAGCCTTGATTCAGTCAATAAAGGTGTGGCTGATCAGTTGGTCCAAGGAGGATTAATGAGAAAATTGTAGGAAGTGGCGACATTGTTGCTAGATGATATGATCAAGGTTAACTGAGCATGAAATACTAGAGAGGACCAGGTGTCTACTCAACAATTATGCATGAGCAAAGAGCAACTTGAGAAGGTCAATGAACGAGATTAAAGCATGGCCCAAAATGATGACGCAACTTGATTTGTTGTCTAAACATGTCATGGGAGGTGGATTTAAATCAGTGAATGCGGTTGGAACAAATAGTGGGCAATGCCCAGAAGATGCCAAGTTTGAGGCATTATGTAATAAGAAGTTCAATACTTGGAAAATCAAATGGGGGGTTCCCACCCAAACTACCAATGACAAGGTAGGAAGCAAGGTTGGAACAAGGAGTGAGATAGTGGTTTGAAAGATTAGAGAGGTGGAAATTGAAGAGATAGGAAGGTTGAAAAGGATAAATATGTTCCTCACTTACCACTAGACAAAAGCCCTAGGGGCGGAACTCCCAAGGATTTTTTTTAGCCTTTTTATGCTTTCTTTTGATCTATTCATAATTCATTTAGTAATCGGGGTTGATTTTGATAAAAAGAAAATTACAGGAGTAGATATCTCATATGTTAAGTATAGATTTCTATAAAATCTTTTTCTAGAAATGGAAATTGTTGTCTGACGTTCCAAAGATAGAGAATGACCTATTTGCTCTAATGTATATGTTTTACCAAATGCAAGAATAGATTTCTACATGTTCTTTTTCTAGAAATTGAAATAACTTTCTTGGCCCCCCTCGTCAAAATTATGTACCGTGTATTTAGGTGTAATATTCTTTTATTTGTATATATATACATTATTGAATCTCCTAGATTAAATTTATGCTTTAACCATTGTTGTCTCGAGTCAATGTTTTCTTGGTACTCTCTCATTCATCATTATTTTTTCCCTCCGATAATGGTGAAATGATAAACTTCTATGCAATTGAAAATGTAGAATTAGTAGTTATATACGACTATGCATACATTGTTGAAATGTGTATTTATGAGAATTTGAATATTTTCTTTATTCCAAATTTGAATTATTAGAGTTGTCTACAAACTTGTGTATTAAACCATGAAGAGTGCTACAGTTAGCAATTTGATCAATGGACCATACACGGGTCCCGTCATTTGAAGGTCAAGAAAAGAGTCTCTAAACCCCCAACTACGGTAGACCAGGACGGTCCTACGGATCGTAGGTCCAATCGTAAATGGTGGTACAACACTTTTTAAGGGTTTTTTGGTATTTTCCCTAATTTATTTATACCTAAACTAGGTCGGTTTGGTCCTAATCCTAGACCCTATATAAGTCTTCTACGCCTAAATTCTACCCATTCATAGTCACTCTTAAAAATTGTAATGACCCTTCAAGTCATTTTCGTGTTAATGCCTTCTTTCTTTTGTTTAGAGAGTTATTGTAGCGACCTTAAGTCATTTATGACTTGCTGGCACTTACTATTCGGTCGCCTGGTCGTTCGTTTGGATTTTATGCCTGTTTTCTTGTTTGGAGATTTTGGACCTTGAAAAGTTGATTTCGGTCATAACCTTAGGTAAACTACCTCAGAAGGGAATTCTGACGGTTCCATCATCTCCAAAGAGCCCAAAATAAGCTGGAAACATGATTGGCTTGGGTCCCGAGGCTTCTGGTGTGAGTTTAGAACCAGTTGGCACTTTAACCTTCGAAATTTGGCGCAAGTTTTAGTTTGGTCAACATTCTTTGTAAACGAACCTGGATGAGAATTTCGTCAGCGCGGTTAGTTTTAAAATGTCGAGTTTGGTCTAGAATGACACTTTGAGCGCTTCCCAAGGCTATCGATCTAATTTCGAGGCACTTGGTTGAAGTTGTCTACAATGGGGCTTTGGGTGTGGGACCCACTTTTTTTTAAATGACCTCGTATAGGAATTTCGACTGTGCCATTGAGTTGTGAACATCGAATATGATCGGGTAGCATATCTCATTTGCATGCACAGGGTTCCAAACGAATCCCGAGCACCCCGTCGGAGTTTTGGGAATGCCCAAAACTCAGCTGGTGCACAGCTGATGTTGCAGACCCATTTCTTCTCCACGTTCGTGGAATTGGCTCCACGTTCGCGGAGGTGTGAGACTCTTTCTTCCGCATTCCCGAATAAGGCTACGCGTTTGTGGAAGTCTTCGAGGTCTGTTGAGCCTTCTCTCTGCGTTTGCGGATAGGGTTCTACGTTCGTAGAGGTCTGCGGTCCTCTACTCCGCGTTCGCAAGCCCCTGGCCACATTCGTGGATGTCAGCGGTTCTAGTAGTATATAAGGGCAGTCAGGTTTATTGGAAGAATAAGTTGGGAAATTGATATCATTCTCGTTTCAAGTTAGATTTCAATGATTTGAAGTACATGGTGTTCGGAATCTCATTGGCTGTGAGGGTTAGTGCTCGGATTGGGTTGGGTGGTCCTCGATATCTATGAATTTGAGGCGTAAGTTGCTACCTTAAGCTAATTGTGTAAAGTTTTGCATCTTGGGTTTGTTTTTGTATGGAGCTAATCTGAGCCCTAAGGGGTGTCCCATTTTTGACCACAATCTCGGGGGAGGGTTTAGGACCTCTTCACGGAGTCATTTCCGGGAATTCTGAAGTGGGTCCCATGATTCCCAATTTTAACTCTGAAATTGATCTGTCTTTGATTTTGATGATTTTAGTGTCTAAAAGACCGTGCTGATGCATTGATCCTCTTTTTGATAGCGTTGCAGCAATCCGAGGCTGTTCGTAAAGGGAAGACTCCGACAGAGTGATTTGGAGCGCACGCGGTTGATCTTCAGGTAGGTTACGGCTTCCCTTCGATTAGATTGAGCCTGATTGTGTAATAGCATGCAGATTCTTGTGAATCTGTGATGGGTAGCTAGTATCTCTTCTCTTCTTTTAAGAAATCATGCATTAGGGTTTTTTTCGAGTTATTTCGAGGTTAGTACAATGTTATCAGAGGGGTTGCTTATCTGTGATTGTGTTAATTATTTGTTGGGTTGTTTATATGTTGCTGCATGTGGATTTTCTGGTTGGTTGTTCATTGTATTGGAGTATATCTTTTGCCTTAGTTTAGGATAAACTAGTGTTGACTTAGACCCATGCACCTGGTTGACTTTGGTATGTATCCGACGTCGTTTTGGATGGACTAGGTCCTTGTAGACCGGCATAAAAGATTTGGGTCTGATAGTTGAATTTAGTTTTGGCTTTGTAGTTCTTGCGCTCCTTCTGTCTTTTCTCCTTTTTTCTGCTATTTTGATGCGTTATCGGAGGCGTGGTATCTTCCTGGTTGGATGCTTCGAGGTCGGTTCTATGGTGTTTTGATTGGTTGTGGATGTCGATCCACTGTAGCTTGGAGTTGTTGCGCTCGTTGTGATGTGGTTGGTAGTGGATCGATCCATAATGTTTTGGGAGTTGAGACCCTCTATTGAGTAGATTCGCCTTATATTCTCTGTTTGGCTGGGTAGGGCCCTCGGGAGTGCTAGCTGACACACTTTTTTAGCTGGGTAGGGCCGCCAGAGTTTTAGTTGGGTAGGCAATTGTACATAAGTTGGCTAAGGTTCTCTTCAGAGTTGGCATGAACCGCGCACTCGTCTGGCTGAGACAGGGCCCCCGTAGTGTTAGCTGGCTCACCCATCTTACTGGGACAGGCCCCCGGGGTGCTAGCTGGTTTGGCGGTTGGATATATGAATCTTGGAGGGGTCGTCGTACCCCCGCAACACTAGTCTGGCTGGGTAGGGCCCCTGGAGTGACTAGCTATCTAGGTAGGTTGATTTAGAGGTCGGGCTTGTTGGATGGGTTAGAGATGACAGGTTTTTTTGGGTTCGGAGTTGGTTGCCTTTGGTTTCGTAGATCTAGTTCTTATGTGTACCTGTTGGGCTTATGGGGGTCCGTTTGGGTTTTATTTAAAATTGTGCACGAGTGTTCCTTCTGGGCTTATGGGGGTCTAGTTAGGTTTAGTTAGCTATACTTAGTTTTACTTTTGGTGTGCTTGTTTGCTTCTTTTCATTTTTCGCTTGACCGCTGTGATTGTACATTCTATCTTTTCAGTCTATTTTAACCTTTCTTGCTCAATCGGCCTATGATGCCTAGTGGTGCATGTTGTTTGGTACGCATGCAACACTCTGCATCTATTTTCGTGATGCAGATCCGAGCACCAGTTATCAGTGTTGAGTTTGAGCCAGCTACAGTCTGTTTCGGAGGCAAGGGTGAGCACATGGCATCTTGAGATTTCTTGCCTCCTTTTGTTTGTATATTTTTTCTTGTCTTTCGTTTTTGAGACATTCTAGTTTTTGTGGTCCACTTTTGGGAGTTGTACTCAATTTTTAGTAGCTCTATACATGTGACTTCCAGGTTATAGGAGGTATCGCTGTGGTATTTAGGTGTTTTCGCATCCGCCTTTCCTTTATATGTTCCTTACTTATGCTTCCGCATAATTGAGATTAGTTTCCACTCTTAGTCCCATTACTGTTAAGTTCAGGGATAGGGTTTGGCTTGCCTACTGGTGGGTTGGTAAGCGCCATCATGACTCGAGGAATCAGGTCATGACAAGTTGGTATCAGAGCCCATGTTCGCCGGTCTCACTTGTACAGAGCTAGAATCTAGTAGAGTCTTGTGGATCGACGCGTAGACTTCCCTGACATATCTTCGGGATGCTACAAGATGTCCTTAGGGGGTTTTCATGTCTTGCATCTTTTTCGTGCATTGTTTTCCGATTGGTTTCTTTGAATCCTACTTATGTCATTCTATAGTTGGATGGGTCTCACGCGTACTAGAGATCGACCCCGAGGTCGAGATGGTGCTGCGGCACCAGGCCGCGATAAAGCAAGGACTCCGGAGCTGGAGCCTCGGATTGAGAAGATTCCTCCTAGGCCGGTGGAGCCTGGACTAGCCTTGCCACCGCCCGCACCACTTGTCACCCCTGATCTTCAGGTGATGCTTCCATAGATTCTAGCTATGATAGGGGGTATTCAGCAGTAGCAGCCTACCCCAGCGGTTCCAGAGATTCTTTAGTAGGGTCAGCCTACAGCAGCGGCCCAAGAGATTAAGCAGCCACCAACATCGGTTGCGGTTCAGCCGAACGCTTTGGATGGGGTCATGCCACTTTGGGAGCAGAAGATGCTCGGGGTGTTTCTAAGGTAGTCACCACCGAGGTTTTCTGGGGCACTTGGCGAGGATGCCCATGAGTTTATTACTTCCTGCCGGGAGCGATTGCAAGCTCTGAGATTAGTGGAGTCGAGAGGAGCTGACTTCACTGCTTATCAGTTAGATGGGTCGACCAGGCAGTGGTGGCATTCCTTTATGGAGACTAGGCTAGCTGGGGTCCCCGCCAGTGATGTGGATAGAGTTTCTGAGGCCTTTCTTGCTAGGTTTATCCCACAGAATGTCATAGATCGGCTTCGTGATGAGTTCTCAAGGTTGGAGCTGGGCTATATGACGGTATCAGAGTACGAGGCTAGATTTCATGAGTTATCCCGTCATGAGACTATGATTTTTCCCATGGAGGAGGAGATAGTCCGATGCTTTATTAGAGGCTTGAGGTTGCAGCTGCGTATTAAGTCGCTGTCTATGGTATTATCGGGTCGCCCTTTTCTAGATTTTCTGGACTATGCCCGCGCTTAAGAAGCTTCATCGCGAGGCCCACGGGGGCAGCAGAAAGAGGAACAAGCATGATGATAGAGTTAGTGGGCCCCATTCTAGGCCTAGAGTTACTCAAGAGTGAGTCCAGCGGAGGTTCCAGTCGGGTCAGCCCAGTTGGCCGTTTCACACATTGCTGCAGATATCGAAGGGTGACCAGCACCGTCAGGGTGCCTATAGTGCCGGTCCGAGTCAGGGCTGAGGTGATTTTTAGACGGGTTCCTCAGGTCGGGGTGGCTGATCTCTGGTTTTGAGCAGGTCATCCCAGGGTTACTTCACTTGCGGGGGGCTTGATCATTAGGCCAGGGAGTGCCCTATCTCCAGACCATCTTTACTAGCTCCTTAGGAAGTGCGACCGGTTTCAGCAGTAGCACCTCCAGCTAGAGGATGAGGTCAACATCTGGGTCCACGAGGAGGTCCCCGGGGAGGTAAGGCAGGTCGTAGGGTTGATGCACAGGGAAGAGGCGCCCAGGGCCATTTCTATGCAGCTCTACCAAGAACAGAGGCTGAGGCGTCAGATGCTGTGATCACAAGTACGATTCTCTTATGCCATATGTCCGTTTCAGCTTTGTTTGACCCTGGTTCTACCTATTTGCATGTGTCTTCTTATTGTGTTCCTCGGTAAGGGGTGAGCCCAGAGCCCTTAGTGGTACCTTTGTGTGTTTCAACAGTGGATCAGGTTTGTAGATCCTGTGTGGTGACTATTCGGGGCAGGTCACTTGGGCCGATCTCAAGGGATGCCTCTATTTCAAGAAGCATGTGTCCACATTGTAACTGTCTTGATTCTACCAAAGGGGGACTCACAACTTGTGAAGGTGGGTGTGAAAAATCTGTGGACGACATGACTTACACGGAATGTCTTATCTTTGTGGATCTCCAATTGGGGAGTCCTCCACTTGTTGTTGAGGGTGAAAAGCACAACAAAGGTCCAATTCTCTTAAGTGATGATGAGGACTCTGAAGAGGACTGTGAAGTTGATGGGAATATTTGAGATGATATAAGTTCTGGAAGGAAAAGAAGGATGGTGTAGCCTTCTGGAGGTGACAAGAGAGGAAGTTCATTCTAGGAACTTGTGAGGAAATATGTGATATTTCAGAGGAGAGATCCCTGATGTAGTATCTATACCTTATCTTGTTGTTGAGGGTGAAAACCACAACAAAGGCCAAACATATCTTCTTCGGCCACGCTATCTGTCCAAGTCCAAGAATAAGTCTGATAATGAGTCTGATTACGAGGAGTCTAAATCCTCGTATGAAGAGGACTATGATGATCATAATAAACTCACTCCTCCTGAAGAAAAGGAATATGTTTCTGTCAAAGAAACACTTCCTTTGATATTCCGGCTTGAAGATGAGGAACTTCTACCTCTAGAGAAAAAAATTGAAAATGGAAATTGACAATCTTTTTGCTGATATGGGCATGCATATCTTGGAAGAGCAAATTGGCTTTACAAATTAACCTATTTTGCCGATGCTGAGTGAAAAAGTAAGTGACTGTCAGTTGGGGAACCACCAGTTTGTTCACATGCGTTCTATTTTTTTTCAGCTGCACACATGTTCTACTAAATCTAAATTTATGGCAGTTTGTTCAATTGCTTTGCAATGCCAATTAAACGGATATTATCAGTAGTTTATATTTTGTTCACTCCTAAAATCTTTAACTGATGTGTCATTTGAGGGCTAACGTACCTCGGCAAGGCATGGAAGAAAATATCTCAGAGAGTTGCCATCACTCTTTGATGTTGACGTCTTCAGAGTTTCTTATTCTTTTGCTGACTAGGATTCTCTAATTTATGGAGAAGGTACTGTGTGGGATTTAGTTTCCCCAAGTGTCAAAGTAACAATGTTTCCTTATCAACTTGGAGTATTTGAGTTTATGTGGAAACACATTACAAGAGATATAACTCTTGAGAGGTTGAGAGATGCCCTGTCTACTAGTAAGGAAGGATGCATAATCTCACATCCACTTGACACCAAAAAACCCGACTCACCATAGTAGTTATTAAGTCATTTTTGAAGAAGTTTCCAAAGTGTCGGCCTGTAATCATAGATCAATCCAGTTTGCTTCTTCACTGGGAAGCCGAGTTCCAGAAATGGAAGGTAGACATTTCCTTCTAAAACTTGAACAACAAAGACTTCTCTTCCAAAGAAGAAGAAGCTACCGTTCGGGTCTTCGGCTATTTATCCGATGCAGGAAGAAAAATTCCACAACTTATAAATTTGGGGAAGCTGAAATCTTGGGCTGATTGTAATAGTGTTTTTGGAATCATCTATGACTTGTTCAGGAATCTTAAAGGAGATGATGGAGACCATTATGCCAAAGAGATATGAGAAATCCTTCTAAAAGTACTTGGTTTTCTTGTCCTTAAAGAAGGGCTCACTGCTCGGAATGAGCTTTGCCTTCAGTAGAGAGCAATGAAAAAGGTTGAAACAGAGAAGCAGATACTTTTTTCCGAAATGGACTTGAAAGAGTTTTACAACACTGTCAACATTGTTAGTCCAAAGTTTGTTGCAGATTCAGAGCAGAAATGGGCTTCTCTTAGCATATCCATTGAAAAGAATGCCCGAGCATTAGAAGAGCTTAGGGATATTATTTCGCCACTTGTCCATACGTGCAGTGAAGATATAAAGAAGGTAAGTCTCCCAGGTAAAAAAAGATACTGTGATACAGCTGTAGCCCACAGATTTGGAGAAAGAGTCGCTTAAAAGAATTCCTAAGAATTCGGGCTCCCTTTCCAAACAAAATTTGTTGTCTCTGATCTCTATTCATCCTTCATTAGTGGCAAATAGCAAGGAGTTCTCTGAGTTAGAAAGTCAGCTCAATGAAAGAAGATATCGGTTGGATCCTTATATTGGAGTAAAATGAAGTTTGTTGTTGAACTAATCAAACTCTGCGTTGGGCCAAAGGAGAGGGTTATAACATTTAGCCAGTTACTTGATCCTCTAAACCTGATTAAGGAGCAACTCAGTTCTCTCTTTGGCTGGACATTAGACAGGGAATTCTCTATATGTATGGGAAACTTGATGTGAAGCAGTTCCAGATATCAATAAATGCTCTTAATGACCCTAAGAGTGATGTCATAGTGCTTCTTGCATCGATAAAAGCCTGTTCAGAAGAGATAAGTCTTATTGGGGCCTCAAGAGTGGTTTTGTTTGATGTTCCCTGGAATCCCTCGATAGAACAACAAGGTATCAGTCGAGCCTACAGGAAAGGCCAGACTAAATTTGTGCATGTTTACTATCCAATTACATCAAAATGGGAGGTTGACCTCCCATTTCAATGTCATTGGACAGTAAACATGAATAATTTTTTTCTGACCATTCTTGTAGGCTCGACTGATTGCTTATTGTTCTACTGAGGGATTCCACAGAACGTGAAGCAAAACCACTCTTGAGGCCCTATTAGACTTATCCCTTCTGAGCAGGCTTTTATCGATGCAAGAAGCACTTTGACATCACTCTTAGGGGTATTAACTAAATTTTTTGATATTTGACACTACTTTACAGCACGTTTCCCATCCATATAGAGAATCTCTAGGCCTAAAGTCCATCTAATGATAGAATTGAGCTGCCTCTTGATCAGGTTTAGAGGAACAAGTAACTGGCTAAATATTATAACCCTCTCCTTCCGTCCACCACATAGTCTGATCAGTTCAGTTAGAAATTTTATTCTGACTCCAATATCTAGATCCAGCCAACCTCTTCTTTCCTTGAGCTGACTTTCTAACTTAGAGAACAGAGGCGTATCCAGGATTTTGAGATGATGGGTGCACTATTACGAAAAGGTGGATCAAAGATATAAATTTGATAAGTTTAACATTTAGGTTCTTTAGTACTGAAAACTAATAAAATTTTAAAATTATAGGTTCAAAATTATTTTTTATCTATCCAAACCATTTAGAGAGGCATCACCCCATTTTAGAAAGGAAATAAAACAAGATAAATAAAATATTAAAATTTCTAACATCACTTAGAGAGGTGCACCCAATCATTATCGCACGACATTATATGATACTTCAAGTGTGGGTTCACACATCTATATTTAAATATTATTTAAAAAATATAACATTACTATATATGATTTCAGGAGGGGAGCATGGGTTCACGTGAACCCGGTGACCCCCTCCTGGATACGCCTCTGAGAGAACTCCTTCCTCTTTGCCACTAATGAAGGATGAACAGAGATCCGAAGCAACATATATTTTTTCATTAAAAAATCCCAGATTCTCTAGAATTCTTTTAAGCAACTCGTTCTGCAAGTCTGTGGGTTTCAAGTGTATTACAGTATCCCATATACCTGGAAGGTTTAAATCCTTTACATTTTTGCTACATTTATGAATAAGAGGGGAAATAATATTCCTAAGCTCTTCCAACGCTCGGGCATTCGTATTAATGTAATTCTAAGAGAAGCCTATTTATGCTCCAGATCTGTAGTAAACTTTGGACTAACTAAAAAAAGAGTGTTGTAAATCTCTTGATGTTATTATGGAACGGAGTTCCAGATACAAGTATGCGCTTCACTGTTTCAACCTTTTTCAGTTCTTCCCACACAAAGTGGTGCTCGTATAACACCTGCCAACTCTATTCATAGAATCAAAATCTACCATTGTAAGTATATATAAACTTGAACCGAGTGATGTCCTAATTGTGTTTAAGTGTTAAGGTTCATTCCTATGTGTGGAAAGTGTATTGAAAGTGGATTAGGGTCATAAGCGACGTCTAGTATTTAGTGGAGTTCAAGACCTTCCTACCAGCTATGTTTTTCGCATCAGTTCATGCAATTGTTAACTTCAAATGATCATATCTCTCAGAAAATAGTGAATATGGAAAAAAATATATAAAAACGTAAAAATGATAATATGGTGAACTTTGAAACATAATATGCATGACTAAGTAAAACGTAGTAAAGCTTTTAAAGTTAAATCATAGTCATGAACAAGGACAATGCATATTTGATATCCATAAGAAAAGCTTACATAAAACTTTTCAAGAAACATTGTTCATTTGTGCGATATTTACTGTTCACATCCATATTTTATTCAAATAAGGCGAAACGTCGTGGTAACTCAAAAATTAATCAATTAATTCAATTAAATTAAATTTAAAAGAATTTTTAAAAAAACATTTAGGGAGTCGGCACCTAGTTTTAGGAAAAAACTAGGAAATCAATTAATAAATTAACAAAAATAGTATACAAAACCGTAAAATTCTACGTAAGGTTCAAGTGATTCCAAAGGGAAGGTATTCACACCCTTCAAAATCCACAACTGTGGGTCCCAAACTCATTTTTTCAATTTGAGGAGGAGATAAAATAATGAACAAATATAATAAAAAAATAAAATATACAGAAATAAGAAAGTAAAACAATATTATCAAAAATGGCCTAATGTTTGCCTATAGTTAACAATATACAAAGAAAAGTATTATTCAAATATCTTCCTTGAGAAGTAACTCTGGGTATCTGTAAACACACTTAGAGGGTATTTGGATTGGCTTAAAAGTTGGTCAAACCTACTTTTAAGTCAGTTTTTGACTTTTGAAAGTATTTGACAAATATAAAAATAACTTAAAATAAGCCTAAATAACTTAAAATAATTTGGGAGTGTTTGACAAAGTTACAAATAACTTAAAATAATTTTAAAATGACTTAAAAAAAGTTAAAAAACCAAAAGTAGGCATCTACCTTCTTTTTATTTTTGACTTAAAAGTCATTTCAGTTTGACTTTTTCTTTTTTAACTTAAAAGTTACTTTTTAAGCCAATCCAAACGGGATCTAAATGAAACCTAATTTGTAAAAGAAATATGAGAATACATTAATGATGAGAGGAACCAAAAAATAAAATCTACAAATAAAACAACCCAACACATGAAAATAATAGTAACAGTTTGCGCAAACAGGAACAAAACTCAGTGATACAATAGAGGTTACCAGAGGATAGTATTTTTCCGGCCAAATATAATTATTTGTGGTAGTGTGGTCTGGCTGAAACTCAAAGCTCCTTGATGACCTTATTTACCGGAGTTGTTGGAGCTTTGAGCTCTTAGCGCACTGTAGCTTGGGGCTTCTCTACTGTTGTTTGTTGTCTGAGCTTTGAGCTCGACGGCTAGGTGAGATAAACGGCAGTGGGATCTGGTGTGGGTGTGGCTTTGTCCAATGTGAGGGAGAGTGGAGGTCTGATCTAGACCGTTGGTCTGAGTTGTGAGTGAGGGAGAAAGGAGGAACAATGGAGTAAAGACTTTCTTTGAGAATAGGAGAATCTTGGGTTGCTATTCCTCGAAGGTTGAAGGTTGTTTGGTCTGATGTATGATGTCGATTGTGATGTGGTGGGGCTTGGTTGGAGAAGATGGGGAAATGGGGGTCGTTTGGGTGATGGCGGCTGCTTTAAGGGGAAAAATGGAAAGAGCAAAAAGTTAGGGTTTTATCCACCACCACTTTATTTTGGATCAAATAAAGACTTAAATAGGAAATTCTTAAACCACTTTTGTACATTACAATGGGCTCAAACCGTGGGCTCAAGATTGTGTCCCAAAATCATTGGTTAATAAAATATTTGTGTACCAATGTATCTTTAGACTATGTTAAAAATGCTAAAATGAATATTAACAAAAATATTTAATCAATGACATGTAAAAAAATATATTTTAACATAGAATAATAATTTAATCAAATAGAGACAATATTTTCAACATATTCTACTCACTATGACAAAAATAATGTAATCAAAATTAACTGACAAAAATCCTAAAATTTTGAGAAATAAGGATAAGTATTAATAAATCTATTTAAAATTATATAAAAAGGATATTTTGAATTATTGAATAAACAAAACTTAAAAGTATGAATTTCAAAAATGATAGGCAAAAAATGAGTGTCACTATTTACCATTAACCGAAAATAAATCATGTGAGCTATAACATGAAATCTGGTGTAACCCTCACAACAAAAAGAGGGAGTCCTACTTGTTATATAAATTCTACGTTTGGTGTGTTGCTCGAGGGAATTGCTTCATCTCCTCCAGCATTTTCATTCCCCTATGACTGAAATCTGCACTCGTCACAACACCTATTTTCTCAAATGCAGTTGCAATGACAATACATGCTTTAAAAACTCAATTTCAGCTTCATTAACCCGCATGAGGTTCATATCCACACTTTTAAGCCGCTTCAGTGCACTATGTGTCATTGTCATTACTCAGAGTTGCAAGGAATGTGGCAGTAATTGATCAAGTAAAGAGAATATGCAACCCACTCAACGCTATTTAAGATCAAACTCTTGAAATTCAAAATTTTGATGTTGTATAGTGTTAACTAAAGCTCTAAGGCTCTGGTACATTACTTTACTAAACAAACTGTTACATAATTAGCTAAAAAGACAAGTAAAATTCAGTAGTGCATCTGACAAATTTCTCAAGGATGGTGATTGCCTCCATCATGTTTAGGCAAGACCAATACAATTTCCTCAAGCAGAGGGGTTCTTTTAAAGAAAAGGGAATTTGCTCTTCCGCTGAATTTAAAGAATTTGAGACTTCTCAAGTAATTGGCTACTTAAAAGGAGGGTTTGAAATGACGTGGGCTCGAAGGTCACAAACCGAAAGTTAAGGGTAACGAGACTTCTAAAAGATTTAAAGTTGTTATTCTTTTCTATATATGTGAACTTCCCAAAAAGAAAAAATAATATAACAATTTAAAGCATATGGTTTAGAGTTAGAGAAAGGAGGTGGATATCAATTCCATTGGGAGTTGTAAACATACGGACATGCGATTAACTTTTTCTCACAAAAGAATATAACATTCTAATGATTAATAGGTATATAACCAAGGAAAATTCACCGCTTTGTAATGTATTTCCCCTGTTTAAAACCGCTTGATAGTACTACATGACTTTTCACGTGATCTGTAATCGAGACTGGTTGCTACTTTCTTTTCAAATACAAAAGCATATCTTAATAAAATAAGCTATAAAATTCAACCTTGATTCTGTTGAAGAAAACCAGTAGGCATTCATACTTGAAAAACGGCCAAACCGGTTATCTAGAAATGGGCATCTAGAGATAAGATTGCTTAACATCACTGGAAGAAAGGTGACTAAGGAAGACCAAGATTAACAAGCTTCTCAAACCCTTTGAAGCCTGGTGGAGGGTGGACCAAGCAATTTTGAATTTCCAAATGCCATAGTGGCTGGAATGTAAAAAGGTGATAAGGTAAATGATATTCGTTGCCTAAACTTACACGGAGGGTGAATTCCTCAACATTTCTCTTTGACAAGAAAAGTATCCAACAATCAATATTAGGAAATCTTATCAAGTTAGAACCTCTGAGTTTAAACTTACTATAGATCCTTTATGGAGTAATAAGACTTCGTAAATGATTGTCTAAGCTTTTTGAGCATGTGAAAATGACTCGAGAAAAGTGATAATCATATTCAAGCTCTTGACATGTGACCCCTTTATACCTCCAATCGTTTGACAAGATACTAGTCGTCATTGCATCTTTAAAAGGCAAACACCCTAGAATTTCGTCCAAAATATTGCAGGGGAAATTGCTAATTGTGTCTATACCAGATCTCCTAGTACACCTCATGGTTGACTACATACAAATTCCCATTGTTTCCTTTATCAGAGAGACAATATAATGGTATGGGGAGAGTGTATCAAGATAAATATTAGAAATTGGAAGATTGGATACAAGAACTCACACAAAGAAAAATTAGATATGAGAGAGCAACACTATTGAGTCCACATCTTTATCTCTCTTCAGGGAATCATAAGGTTTTCACAAATAATTTCAAACAAACAAGGAAATTAAAAAGGAAAATAAGAATCTTGGATAACAATATTGTTATTGCCTACAAAGATCGATCAATCTCATGAATGATATATAAATTCTACATTGGGTGATGCTCGAGGGAATAGCTTCATCTCCTCCATCATTTTGATTCCCCTATGACAGATTTCTGCACAAGTCGCAATGTATATTTTCTCAAATGCCGTTGCAAATGCCAATACATGCTTCAAAAATTCCATTTCAGTTTTATTAACCCAGATGAGGGTTATATCCACGCTTTTGAGCCACTTCAGTGCACTATGTGTCATTGTCATTTCTTGGGATAGCAAGGGATGTGTACACGCACACGCACACGCTTCTTAGACATAGGACTTGATGAGAAGGGAAAAAGAAGATTAATTATAAGAAGAAGCTAATTATCAACACATTTACAATTAAAAAAAGATGAAAAATGAGACATACCGTAATTAGGAGCCTTTCTATGTTGGGGCAGCGGTTGATCAAGTCAAGCACATGGTAACCCACTCAACCTCAGCAAACATCAAATTCTTGAAATTCAATACAAAAGCACATCAGAATCACATTAGCTAGAAAATTCAGCCTAGATTCTCTTGAAGAAAACCAATAGTAAATATACAAGAAAAATGGTCAGATCCACTATCTACCAAGTTTCGAACTTTGTGCCACTGTTGGGATTTCCCCTTTTCAGAGTTGCATCCAGAGGCTTATCGATAAAAGAGACTGCTGAGAGAGAGATCGAAAGTTGATGATGCTTAGAAGAATGCACGACAGATAGATTGAAATGTACCATCTATATTTTCTTAGTTCTAACAAAAAGAGGAGAGATTTTGGGAAATGAGTGTTGTTGTAAAACGAAAAGATATCACAAAAGAACAAGAGAATAATATTGAAAAATGTATCCAACATGATTTTCAATCTCTCTATTTTTAGGATTACAATAAAAATATTAAATGATGTCATAGATATAAGTATTAATATGTAACGGTTATAGAAATAACTCTTTCAAATGTACCTGGCCGTTAGGAACGTCGAGCAGCACTATGTTGTTTCAGGTAGATCGCCGGGAAGAATTTCCACTTGCAGATGCCTTCACCGACTACATAATGCTTTATATGTCCTTAGAAAGTTATGTACCCCTCCCCCTATTTATAGTTGTAGGAAGTAGGCAGTCCAAGTGTAAATGAATTTCTTTGCCTCATTTTGATAGTCATTAATTTTATCACAAATATTACTTTATAGGGTTGCTTGTGATTGGTCGAGATATGTCATTTTGGACACTAAACTACTTTTGATTGGTTCTTGTTCTTATTTGGAGTTTCCACGTCATTTAAACACACAGTATCATCTTGTTGGTCTTGAATTTGAATAGGATTTCATATCCTTAAATACGTTACATGAGTTTACGCCTTCAATGAAATGGAGCATCGGTTTGAAACTTAATCCAAATGTAGTATGAATTAGACCCAATTTAATATGTTTGCCACGTTCCCTTGAGATCTTGACCAAAAAAATATTACATAAATCTTTGAGTTTTGTCTAAATCTATTTTGTTACATATTAAATGGTAAATAAATGTCATCGGCTCATTAGTTTATGGGAAAATCTCAAATATGCTATTAGACATTGAGAAAAGACTTATTTATGTCACCGCTAATAGTTGAACTCAATCAAACCATTGTTGTTATACAAAGGGTCAATTTGTGCCATTATTTTTTAATGGTGAGGTTTTGTGGTTATGCAAAATCTTTTTTTCCACGTGGCCTCTTATTAGAGGTCCATGTCGCTAAAATTAAACTAGTCAAAAAAAGTTTAAATATGTCATCAAACTTTGGAATTTTTTTTATATATGTCAATCATTAATGATTGGGCTCAATCATGCAATTGTCGTTAATCAGAATTAAAATTCAACCCATTTCCCTTTTATTTCTCCTCTACACCAATAGGTCAAGTTTAAATTTCAAATTTAATTCAATTAAGTCGGTTTAATTTGTCATATGAGCCTCTAATAAGAGGCCATGTGGAAAAATAATTTTGCAAAACCATCAAACCTGATCGTTTAAAAGTAGAACGAATGGGTCCTTTCTATACATACAATGGCATAGTTGACTTCAACTATTAACGGAAGGCACAGGTGAACCTTTTCTCTAAGTTTGATATCATATTTGAACTTTTTCTGACCAGTTTAATTTCCACGACGTGAACATCTAATAAGAGGCCACAAAGAATTTATGATTTTGGAAAGTATGATGATATATTTGAGCATTTTTTCATTGTTTTATACGATTATGATATTCACATCTAACAAATCAGGAAGTCTTTGATGTCATGTCTCGAGCCTACACCCTAGACGTGTCCGGCACTCGATTACCATTGCTGATCCTTAAGCGAACCCTTGGCCTAGCTGACTACTCAGCGGAAGACTTACTTAAGTAATATGAGACTTAAAACATAATTCAATCATGTAAACAAAAGTACTCATTTCATAATATTTTGAAAATACTCAAAGAAATACTAATAGTTTGCAAAACATCTTAAGGGAAAGTAAATACTGAGAGACTCCTCAACTCTATCTATCTACGAAGCCCCTATTATTCAAGATAGATGTAAGGACAAGACCCACGACATCTCAAGACAACTGACTAGATAATAAATGTGAAGTCATCCAGAATGCAAGGAGGCTCACCCAAGCTATCTGAAGTGGAAAGTGATCTCAACAAAGCGCCACTTGATGATCCTGAACATTTGTATCTGCATCATAAAAGATGCAGGTCTAATGACATCAGTACATTGAATGTAAGAGTATGTAATATAGTTAGATGGATGAATAATTGAACTGATAAGGTTTAATGAATACTTACCTCAAATCAACTCAATACAAAGCAATAATAAGAGATGGAAATATTTAAAGCTTCATAAATAAAAGATGTTAACTCATGGGTGTATATAAAAATATAATAAAATACTCTTTACTTTTATTTGAGAGATTCTCTAATCGACAACCATCACTATGAGCTACGTGATGATACAACGTCTCATCCACATTGCCAGAACTGTCCTATACCTTGTCTGGATATAAGACACCTCAACTAAGTGGATCCACAAAAGTTGTGCTCGAAAGCAATAAGGAGTCATCTAAAAACTATGATCCTTTACCCATTTTTTATACATGGTTTATGAGGAATGTGAGTTGTCTGAACTCATCCCCATATCACTCCCAATAAATATATACTCATACACAAATATATAAAACATACTCTTTCTCAACTTAAGGTAATTGCTAAAATTATCCTTTTAAAAGAAGTAACTGCTATGAAATATCTCCGAACTCATTAACTCATTTAGAAATCAAAATTTCTCTTTTCCCAATGTAAAAAGTTATACATTTGGAAAAACTTATTTCTCTTATATTCCTACTCAAATCATATTTCAAACTCTTTCACAAAACTCCTCTTTCCTTTCTTAGATAATCAGTTAAAGACCAAAATGTTTGCTTTAAAAGATTCTAAAAAATTAAAACTCAAAATAGGGTTCATGCTGAAATATACACACGAACAAATCAACTCCAGAATCTCAATAACAATATAGAAAACTCAATACTCAGAAATCAAGAACTAAGAACTCAACGGTACTACTCATCTCAAGAATACTCAAAATCCAAGAATTCAGGACTCGGAATCAATAACTTAACTCATATCAAGAATTTAGAACTCAAAATTAATAACTTCACTCATATAAAAAATTCTTGAAAATAAGGGTATAACCATAGATTAAAGTTTTACCGACTGAATTGAGATGTAGGGCGTGAGGATGAACTCAGTCCATCACTATGAATAGCCTTACATACCTAATTATGAAACTATTAGACCGAAAACTTTGATGGAAACTTGATTTTTCTTGAGTCTGAGTAAGAACACTACATTTGTTTGATGAAATATTTAGTCTTGGAATCTTGATGCTTGATCTTTATTAAAGAAATTATTTTATGGATATAATGACCCTCCAGGTCATTTTCTATTGCCTTCTTGCTGTCGTTTAGAGCATTAATGTAGTGACTCTAAGTCATTTATGACTTGCTGACACTGATTGTTCGGTCACCTGGTCGTTCGTTTGAGTTTTATGTCTATTTTCCTGCTGTGGAGCTTTTGGACCTTGAAAAGTTGATTTCGGTCATAACTTTAGGTAAACGACCTAAAAAGGGAATTTTGACGGTTCCATTAGCTCCGGAGTAAACAAATAAGGCTAGAAGCATGATTGGTCCGAGTCCTGAGGCTTCCGGTGTGATTCTAGGGCCAGTTAGCGCTTAACCTTTGAAATTTGGCTAAAGTTTGACTTTGGTCAACATTCTTGGTAAATGCACCTGGATGAGAATTCTGTCAGTACGGTTAGTTCTGAAATGCTGTGTTTTGTCTAGAATGACCCTTCAAATGCTTCCCGAGGCTTCCGATATAATTCTGAGGCCCTTGGTTGAAGTTCGCTAAAATGGCGCTTTGGATGTGGGACCCATATTTTGTTGAAATGACTTTGTATGGAATTTTGACTGCATCATTGAGTTCAGAACGTCAAATTTAATGGGGTAGCATATCTCGTTTGTGTGCACGGGGTTTTGAATGAATGCCGAGCACCCCATCGAGGTTTTGGGAATGCCTAAAACTCAGCAGGGGAACAACTGATGTTGCAGACCTATTTCTTCTACGCGTTCACGGAATTTATTCCCTATTCACGGAATTGGTTTCGCATTCGCGGAGGTGTGAGACTTCTTTCTCCGTGTTTGCGGATATCTTAGTGGTCTGGGGAGCCTTCTCTTTGCGTTCGTGGATAGGGTTCCATGTTCGCGGAGGTCTGTGGTCCTCTTCTCTACGTTCGCGGGCCCTAAGCCACTTTCACGGAGGTGTAGTTGTTGTTTCTCCGTGTTCGTGGGCCCTTGGCTGTGTTCATGGAGTTGTGCTTTGCTTCCCTCCGCATTCGCGGGCCCCTTGCCGCGTTTGCAGAGGTCAGCGGTTCTGGTAGTATATAAGGGCAGTTGGGTTTGTAAGAGGAATAAGTTGGAAAATGATATCTTTCTCATTTCAAGTCAGTTTTCGAAGATTCGAAGTCCCAGTTGTTCGGAATATCTTTGCCTATGAGGGTTAGGGCTCGAATTGTGTTGGGTGGGCCTCAATTTCTATGAATTTTAGGCATAAGTGGCTACCTTAATCTAATTGTGTAAATTTTTACATCTTCGGTTTGTTGTTGTATGGAGCTGATCCGAGCCCCGAGGGGTGTCCCATTTTGGAGCACAAGCTCGGGGAAGGGTTTAGGACCTCTTCGTGAAGTCAATTTAAGAAAATTTTGAGTGAGTCCCACGATTCCTAATTTTGACTCCAAAAGTGGCCTGCCTCCGATTTTGATGATTTTAGTGTCAAACGACCGTGCTGATGCTGTTATTTAATTTTTGATAGCGTGGCAGCAATCCGAGGCGGTTCGAAAGAGATTCTTCAGCAGGGTCAGCCTACAGCAGTGGCCTCAGTGATTCAGCAACCGCCACCACCGATCGCGGTTCAACCGGACGCTTTAGATGGGTTATTCCACTTCGGGAGCAGAAGAAGCTCGGGGTGTTTATTAGGTTGTCACCACCGAGGTTTTTTGGGGTAGTTGGAGAGGACGCCCATGAGTTCATTACTTCCTACCGGGAGCGACTGTAGGCTCTGGGATTAGTGGAGTTGAGAGGAGTTGACTTCACTGCTTATCTGCTAGATGGGCCGGCCAGGCAGTGGTGGCATTCATTTATGGAGACCAGGCTAGATGGGTCCCTGTCAATGGCGTGGACAGAGTTTCTGAGGCTTTTCTAGCTTGGTTTATCCCACGGAGCGTCAGAGATTGGCTCAGTGATGAGTTCTCGAGGTTGGACCAGGGCTCTATGATTATATCGGAGAACGAGGCTAAAATTCATGAATTATCCAGTCATGCCACTACGATCTTACTCAAGGAGGAGGAGAGACTCGATGCTTTGTTAGAGGCTTGAGGTTGCAGCTGCGTATTGAGTCGCAGTCTATGATATCAGCGGGTCTTTTTTTTCTAGATGTTATAGACCATGCCCGCACGCTTGAGCAGCTTCGTCGCGAGGCCCACGGGGGTAACGACAAGAGGGACAAGTTCGAGTAAGGGCCGAGGTGGTATTCAGACTGGTTCCACAGGTCGGGGTGTCCGATCTTCGATTAGGAGTAGGTTGTCTCAGGGTTGCTTCACTTGCAGGGGGCTTGAACATTGGGCCAGGGAGTGCCCTATCTCTAGACCGGCCTTACCAGCTCCTCAGGAAGCGAGACCGATTTCAGTAGTAGCACCTCCAGCTAGAGGAGGAGGTCAGTATTAGGGTGCACGGGGAGTTCCACGGGGAGGCACGACAGGTGGCAGGGTGGATGCACGGGGTAGAGGCAACCAGGGCCATTTCAATGCAGCTCCAGCCAGAGCAGAGGCCGATACGTCAGATGATGTGATCACAGGTACAGTTCTCTTATGCCCTTAGTCCGCTTCAACTTTATTTTACCCTGGTTCTACCTATTTGTAGGTGTCTGCTTATTGTATTCCTCAGTTAGGGGTGAGCCTAGAGCCCTTAGTGGTACCTTTGCGTGTTTCGACCCCCAGTAGGGGATTCTTTAGTAGTGGATTAGGTTTATAGATCCTGTGTGGTGATTATTCAAGGGCAGGTCACTCGGGCCGATCTTATTGGGCTTAGTATGGTGGATTTTGATTTTATTTTTGGCATGGATTGGCTATCCCCTCACAGAGCAGTCTTGGATTGCTATGCCAAGAAAGTTACTTTAGTTACGCCTGGTATCCCGCCAGTGGTGTGGCAGGGTTCTTGTAGTTGCACACTAGTTGGGGTGATTTCCTGTATTCAGACCCGGAGGGTAGTGGCTAGTGGATGTTTGGCTTATTTGGCATATGTTAGAGATGTAGTATGGAGGACCCTACCAATGATTCTGTACCTATCGTCCGAGAGTATACTGATGTATTTCCTGTTGACCTTCCTGACCTACCCTAGAGCGAGATATTGATTTTGCCATTGATTTGGAGCTGGGTACTCATCCTATTTCCATTCCACCGTACTGTATTGCCGACACTGAGCTCTAGGAGCTCAGTGTTCAGCTTCAGGTTCTCTTGGGTAAGGGATTCATTCGTCCTAGCGTATCGCCTTGGTGTGCCCTAGTCTTGTTTGTTAAGAAGAAGGACGGCACCATGCGGATGTGTATTGATTACAGGCAGCTGAATAAGGTGACGGTGAGGAACCGTTACCCCATGCCTCGTATGAATGATTTGATTGACCAGGTTCAGGGTGCCGCAATGTTTTCTAAGATTGACTTGAGATCTGGCTACCACCAGTTGAGGGTTCGACCAACAAACATCCCTAAGAAAACATTTAGGACTCGTTATAGCCATTATGAGTTCCTAGTGATGTCTTTTGGGTTGACTAATGCCCCTGCCACAATCATGGACTTGATGACTCATGTATTCAGGCCGTATCTGGACTTCTTCGTCATAGTTTTCATTGATGATATCTTGGTATACTCACCAAGCCATGGGGAGTATGAGCAGCATTTGAGGATAGTGCTGCAGATTTTGAGAGATCATTGGCTTTATGCCAAGTTCTCAAAGTGTGAGTGTTGGCTTGAGTCGGTAGCATTCTTGGGGCATGTAGTTTCCAAGGATGGCATTATAGTGGATCCAGCAAAGATTGAGGTTATTCGTGATTGGTCTATGCCCACCACTATGACTGAGATTCGAAGCTTTGTCGAATTGGCAGGGTAGTACCGGCATTTTGTTGAGGGTTTCTCTTCTATAGCGGCATCTCTGACTCGATTGACTCACCAGGATGTTCCCTTTGTGTGGTCGGAGAAGTGTGAGAGGAGCTTTCTGAGGCTTAAGGAGTTGTTTACAACCGCTCCTATATTGACGCTTCCAATTTAGGGCGAGGGCTTTACGGTTTATTATGACGCATCCAGTGTTGGTTTGGGTTGGGTATTGATGCAGCAGGGCTGGGTTATTGCTTATGCGTCGAGGTAGCTTAAGTTGCATGAGCGCAACTACCCCACTCATTATTTCGAGTTGGCGGTGGTAGTTTTTGAACTTAAGATCTTGAGGAATTACCTATACGGAGTTCATTGCGAGATCTATACTGATCACAGGAGCCTTCAGTACATTATGACCTAGAGGGGTCTTAATTCAAGGCCGCACCGTTGGATTGAGCTCCTGAAGTACTATGACCTCTCTATTCTCTATCATCCTAGAAAGTGGTAGCGGATGGCTTGAGATGGAAGGCAGTGAGTATGGGTAGTCTAGCCTTCCTTTTTGTTTCGAAGCGACCCTTGGCTTTGGACATTCAGTCCCTAGCAAACCAGATGAGCAGGCTCGATGTTTCAGATAGCAGTCGGATGTTAGCCTATGTGGGAGTTCAGTCATCTCTGCTAGATCAGATCTGTGGCCATCAGTTCGAGGATGCGTCCTTTGTGGTACTCCGAGATAGAGTATTGGCAGGTGATACCGGGCAGACTACATTAGACTCAGATGGGGTTTTGAGATTTGCTAGCCGTTTGTGTGTTTCGAGAGTTAGAGACTTGATTCGGCTGATCCTTAGCGAGGCCCATGTCTCCAAATATTCTAACCATCCAGGCACAACTAAGATGTATTGTGATCTGAGTCAGCACTACAAGTGGAGCGGTATGAGGAGGGACATCTCAGATTATGTGTCCCGTTGCTTGTGTTGTCAGCAGGTGAAGGCCGAGCATTTGAGGCCTTGTGGCGAGTTGCAGAGATTAACCATTCTTGAGTGGAATTTGGAGCGTATCACCATGGATTTCATTGTGGGTTTGCCTCGGACTTCTAGAGGTGTTGACAGCATTTGGGTCATCGTGGATCGATTGACCAAGTCAGAACACTTCCTCCAGTTCATACTTCCTTTAGTGCCGAGAGGTTGGGTCGTATTTATATTCGGGAGGTGGTCCGTCTTCTTTGTGTGCCTGTTTCTATCATCTCAGACCGGGGTTCACAGTTCACTTCAAGCTTTTAGAGGGTATTCCAGGAAGAGTTGGGCACCCGTGTCGACCGTATCACAGCATTCCACCCACAGACCGATGGCCAGTTAGAGAGTACTATTTAGGTCCTTGAGGATATGTTGCGGGACTGTGTTATGGACTTTGGAGGTCAGTGGGACCAGTTCTTGCCCTTGGCAGAGTTTGCGTAAAACAACAGCTACCACTCTAGTATTCAGATGGACCTGTTTAAGGCTTTATAAGGTAGGCGTTGTCGCACTTCAGTTGGATGATTTGAGTCTACGGAGCCTAGGCCGCGTGGTACAGACTTGTTTCAGGAGATCTTAGCATATGTGAGGATGATTCAGGATCGGCTCAGAATGGCTCTTAGTAGACAACAGAGTTATGCAGATCGCAGGCAATGGCCACTAAGATTTTCCGTTGGTGATAAAGTATCCTTCGAGTATCGCCCATGAAAGGCGTGATGAGATTTGGGAGGCAGTGCAAGCTTACCCCAGCTACATTGGGCCTTTTGAGATCTTGAAGACAGTGGGTGATGTGGCCTATGAGTTAACCTTACCTCCAGCATTCTCAGCTATTCATCTAGTCTTCCATGTTTCGATGCTGCGCCAGTATGTTCCAGATGAGTCTCATGTGCTCCAATATGATGCCGTTACGTTGTATGATCGCCTGACCTATATTGAGGAGCCAGTTGCTATTTTTGCAAGATATGTGAGGCAGCTGAGGTCCAGAGTCATTCCTGTGGTCAAGGTCCATTGGAGGCATCATCCAGTCAAGGAGGCTACCCGGGAGACCAAGTGGGAGATGTGGGAGCAGTTCCCCAGCTTATTTGAGCCCTCACGTACTTCTTGACTCTTACTTTTATGGATGAAAGTCCTATTAGTTGTGGATGTTGTAATTATCCTCAAGGTCATTTTCGTGTTATTGCCTTCTTTCTGTCGTTTAGAGCATTCTTGTAGCAACCCAAAGTCATTTATGACTTGTTGGCACTGACTGTTCGGTCGCCTGGTCGTTCGTTGGGTTTTATGCCTATTTTCCGGTTTTAGAGCTTTTGGACCTTAAAAAGTTGATTTCGGTCATAACCTCAGGTAAACGACCTCAGAAGGGTATTTTGACGGTTCTATCAACTCCGGATCAACCAAATTAGGCTAGAAGCATGATTGGCCTGACTCCCAAGGTTTCCGGTGTGACTTTAGGGACAGTTGGCGCTTTAATCTTTGAAATTTTGCTCAAGTTTGACTTCGGTCAACATTCTTGGTAAATGCACCCAGATGAGAATTTCATCAGCGCGGTTTGTTCCGAAATGCCGAGTTTAGTCTAGAATGACCCTTTGAGCGCTTCCCGAGGCTTCTGATCTAATTTCGAGGACCTTGATTGTAGTCGGCTAAAGTGGCGCTTTGGCGATTTAGACATCACCATTGAGTCTGGAACATCAAATTTTATAGGGTAGCATGTCTGGTTTGTGTGCACGGGATTCTGAACAAATCCCGAGCACCTCGTCAAAGTTTTGGGAATGCCCAAAACGCAGCAGGTGCACAACTGATGTTGCAGACCGATTTCTTCTCCGCGTTTGCGAAATTGGCTCCTAGTTCACGGAGGTGTGAGACTCTTTTCTCTACGTTCGCACATAAGGCTCCGCATTCGCGAAAGTCTGGGAGGTTTGGGGAGCCTTCTTTCTGTGTTCGCGGATAGGGCTCCCTATTCGCAGAGGTCTGTGGTCCTCTTCTATGCGTTCACGGACCCCTAGCCGAGTTCTAAGAGGTGTAGTTGTTGTTACTCCACGTTCGTAAGCCCCTGGCTGCCTTCACGGAGATGTGATTGGTTTCCCTCCGCGTTCACGAAGGTCAGCGGTTCTAGTAGTATATAAGGGTAGTCGGGTATGTTCTGGAAGTATATGGATTATGCCAAAAATTAAGCATGTGAATCTGAAATGTCCAATATAATATGACATTTGTTGACAAATGTCATTATTTTAAATGATATTTGGCAAAAATATCGTTAAAATAATGATATTTTCCATCAAATGTCATATATATTATGACAATTGTTTCACATATTTTATTATTAATGGTTAAATACCGTCATTTTAAAATTAATTATCACTTTTCATACGACAAAGATATGAATTTGCCTCTGACTAGATCAGCAAGGAATTTGACATAAAGATTTGGGAATTGCAAAGAAAATCCTTGGTCTGGAGATTTCAAGATAAGACGGTGGTGTACATCTTCCTTAGAAGAGGTACATCGTAAGGGTTCTTGAGAGATTCAATATGCATATGTGCAAGCCTGTAAGTACACCGCTAGCTCTCCATTTTAAACTTTCATAGTTACAAATGCCTCAGTTTGAGGATGAAGTTGAGCAATGTCAAATGTTCCGTATGCCAATGCAGTTTGTGGTACTTTGTATTTTATGGTGAGTACACGTCTAGATATTGCTTTATCTGTTAGTGTGGTACGAATATATATGTCTCACTACAAAAAAAGTTAAAATTACGGTGTTTTAAATGTGGCGGTTTTATAACACCGCCGTAATATGTCATTACCATAACACAAATGACCTAGATATACTTTTACTGTTACACAAATGGCCAAACATACGTTTTTTGTGTAATGGAAGTTAAAAAATAATTTTCAATTTATTTTTTATTTAAAAAATTCATGTAGGGGTATATTAGATCATTCTAGTAAAGTTCTGGGTCATGTTTAATCTTTGTCACACGTGAATTTTTTTTGTTCTTTAATATAACGACTAATTTGTGTTTTAAATATTTCCCTTAAATATATATTTGCTTATTATTATTTAAGTTTTCTATTCTTATTTTATTTCTAGTGTAAAGGCACTTCCATCACTATGTCTGTACCAAGTTCATCCTACTTGAATTTCAACATTCTGTGATGCACACGTGCAGAAATAAACTATTTCATCTCATGGACGATCTGCAAAACCCGAGATCACCAGGAAACATATGGTTAAAAAATATACATTTCTTCAAGTTCTGGTGACAACATATACAAACCTCAGAAATTCTATTTGCATTTCAAAACCACCATAAATTAGGAACCTACAAGACTTTTGAAGCAGCTTCATACAAGTCCGCGCTTTTATAAATCGTAGACAAGTCTAGTATGCCATGAGTTCCGGTTCCTCCCGGGAAGGCATGTAATGGAAGAAATTTGTAAGATTAGAACAAATACGTGAAGGATCCATCAAACCTCGTGATTTGAGCCACACAGTAACACTTCTAAGAATTGGGGCATTCTTGAATCAAATGGACTTCGATGTTTAGAGAAAGTCGAAGCATTTGAGATTAGCAGCATCAATTTCAAGAATGTAAAATTTTGTGCACCAGGTCAAGATCAAACTATCAATCAGTGGACATTTGGATATGAGATTCCTATCTACTGTTGGATCAAAAATGGCACTCTGAAGATTAAGACTAATAAGCTTTGCAAGAAGCACATAGCAAGTTCCAGATGTCTTAGCTGTTGGAATGTAAAAAAGATAAGAAGGTAAATGATATTTGTTGCCTAAGAAGAGTTGAAGGGTAAATTCTTAGACATTTTTCTTTGACAAGAAGAGCATTCGGTAATAAATATCAGGAAAACACGTCTAATTAGGACGTTGGAGTGTAAACTTTAGTATTGGTCCTTGATGTAGTCGTAGGACTTGGTAAATGATTGTCTTGGTTCCTCGATTGTCGTTGAAAGATGTGAAAAACTCACTATGAAAATCAAGTTCTACACGTGTTACCCATTTGTACCTCCAGTCTTTTGACAAGATACTGGTCTTCACTGTATCTTTCAACAGACAAGCTCCCTAGAATTTTATCCATGACATTACACGGCAAATTGCTAATCGTAGCACTCTTAATGGCTTACTACACAAGTTTGTAGACAACTCTAATAATTAAAATCTGGAATAAAGAAAATATCAAAATTCTCATAAATACACATTTCAACAATGTATGCATAGTCGTATATAACTACTAGTTCAACATTTTCGATGGCATAGAAGTTTATCATTTATCAAATAAAGGAGGGAAAAAACAATGGTTAATGAGAGAGTACCTAGAAAATGTAGATTGGAGGCAACAATGGTGAAAGAATGAATTTAATCTAGGAGATTCAATAAAGTGTATATATACACAAAAAATGACATTTCACCTCAATATACATTACATTTTTTTGGCGAGGGGGTCTAAAATGTTACTTCCATTTCTTGTAAAAGATCTTGTAGAAATATATTTTTGCATTTGGCAAAACCTACATCAGAGCAATTAGCTTATGCTCTATCTTTGGAACGTCAAACAACTATTTCCATTTCTAGAAAAAGATTGTATAGAAATCAATACTTTAACATATGAGATATCTACTCTTGCAATTTTGTTTTAACAAAATCCATCTTGATTACTATTTGAATTATGAATAGATCGGAAGTAAGTAAAAATAGGCTCCAAAAATCCTTGGGAGTTCCGTCCCTAGGGATTTTGTCTAGTGGTAAGTGTGTTGCCCGGTGTTGCATGGGTGAGGCACACATCTTGGGTTTGCAACAGATAAAAACCTACTATTTAAGCCGAGAAGGTTAAATATCTTGGGTTTGCAACAGTTATCCGGGTTGACTTTGGTAAAAAGAAAATTGCAGGAGTCTAGATATCATATATGTTAAGTATAGATTTCTATAAAATCTTTTTCTAGAAATGGAAATAGTTCTCTAACGTTCCAAAGATAGAGAATGACCTAATTGCTCTAATGTATAGGTTTTGCCAATTGCAACAATAGATTTCTACAAGATCTTTTTCTAGATATGGAAATAACTTTCTTGGCCCCCCTCGCCAAACAAATGTACCATGTATTTAGGTGTAATATCCTTTTATGTGTATATATATACATTATTGAGTCTCCTAGATTAAATTCATGCTTTCACCATTGTTGTCTCCAATCAATATTTTCTTGGTACTCTCTCATTCATCATTATTTTTTCCCTCCGATAATGATGAAATGATAAACTTCAATGCAGTTGAAAATGTTGAATTAGTAGTTCTATATGACTATGCATACATTGTTGAAATGTGTATTTATGAGAATTTGAATATTTTCTTTATTCTAGATTTGAATTATTAGAGTTTTCTACAAACTGGTATACTAAACCATGAAGAGTGCTATAGTTAGCAATTTGCCGTGTAATGTCATGGAAAAAATTCTAGGGAGCTTGTGTTTTGAAAGATACATTGAAGACCAGTATCTTGTCAAAAAACTGGAGGTACAAATTGGTAACACGTGCAGAACTTGATTTTCGTAGTGAGTTTTTCACATCTTTCAATGACAATCGAGAAGCCAAGACAATCATTTACTGAGTCCTATGACTACATCAAGGACCAATACTAAAGTTTACACTCCAACGTCCTAATTGGACATGTTTTCCTGATATTTATTACCGGATGCTCTTCTCGTCAAAAAAAAATGTCCAGGAATTTACCCTTCAAATTTTCTAAGGCAACAAATATCATTTACCTTCTTATTGTTTTACATTCTAGTATCTAAGACATCTGGAACTTGGAATGTTCTTCTTGCAAAGCTTTTTAGTCTTAATCTAAATTGTATCATTTTTTATCCAACAGTAGTTAGGAATCTCATATTCAAATGCCCAATTCTTGAAAGTTTGATGTTGACTTGTTGCACCGAATTTGACATTCTTGAAATTGAGCAGATAATCTCAAATGCTTCGACTTTCTTGGAACATCAAGTCCATTTCCTTCAAGAATGTCCCGATGCTTAGAAGCGTTACTATATGGCTCAATTCACTAGTTTTGACGGATCCATCACCATTTTGTTCTAATCTTACAAAGTTCTTCCATTACATGCCTTCCCTGGAGGAACTGGAACTAGGTAGTTCATCTTTTGAGGTAATGTACATTTGTGATAATATTAATTATAGTCGACTAATGAAAGTTGGTACATATCATAATCAAATTATGTATCTTTGACCAATTTTTGCCTTGCTTCTAGTACTTGGCCGTGGGAGGTATACCAAAGAGTCCCCGGCGGCTCTAAACAATGTAAACTCTCTTTGTATTTTTGACATGTCTTTTAGAAATGTTGAGGAGATTCAAATACAGTTTACTTGATTACAAACTCTCCTAAATTGAGAGTTGTAAACATATAGACATGAGATTAATATTTTTTCACAGAAGAATATAACATTCTAAAGGTTAACAATTAGATAACCAGGGAAAATTCACCACTTTGTAATATATTTCCCCTGTTTCAAACCCCTTGATAGTATTACATAGGACTTTTTCACCCGGTCCCTAATGTAAAAGTGTTTGTTACTCAAAAAATGCAACACAACGAAAGGGTCATTAGACCATAGCTTGCATGAAGGAAGAAACTAATCAATCAGAATTGAGATAGGGGCGAAAATTCACAATTTTTGTAAACATGAATCGAGATTGTTTGCTACTTTCTTTTCAAATACTAAAGCATATCAGAACAAAATAAGCTAGAAAATTCAACCTAGATTCTCTTGAAGAAAACCAATAGGCATTCATACCAGAAAAATGGCCTGACCGGTTATCTACTGAGTTTCAAACTTTGTGCCATTGTTGGGATTTCCCCTTTACAGACGTTTACCGATAGCAGAGTCCGCTGAGAGAGAGATCGAAAGCTGCCTCTACTTTTTAGTCTTAGTTTTCACCAGAGTGATGTTTGGTGTTTTAACTCCTCACTTAATGCTTAGCAGAATATGTCACAAAAATTGATGACCCATCCTATAAAGTACATAAATCTCATACATTGGGGACTAATTACATGCTATCCCGAAGTTTCTCCAACTACAAAAATATCACAGTTTTCATTGTATTTGGACACATTTGTTAGTTGTTTGATACATTTCAGACTAATGGGAGGGATGTATCTTAGAGACAATAGAGATATATCCGAGAGGGGATAAGGAAGTATTCGAGAAGGGATTAATATATCCGAGAGGAGATTTTTGTAATTTTTTTAAATAGTAGGGAATTTTAGAAATTATGAATCTTAAGTTGTGTATGGCAATTTTTCTAAACTTTATATATTGGGACTTGGGTATGATATAATTTCATATTGGGTTGATTTTAGTCCAATCAAACATAAACCAATTTTAAAGTTATCTTCAATTTAGCCCAATGTTAGTCTAATTCTAGCCCATATGTAAAATTTACTTTAATTTGAATTTTCTTTTGGGATAATTTTCAAAATGTCAATACTTTAACATTTAACAGGACCCCTTAGCCACAAAATATTTATTAAAAATGTCAATATTTTAGTTTGATATGTATCTAATTCAAGTTTTTTATTTGTTTTATTTGAAAGAATACGTTTATTTAATAACAGAAAAGAGAAATTTAGGAGAGAGAATACTTTTAAAAAGAAACATATCACTTAAAATTCTCATCAGTTATAAATTCAAAAATAAACGACAGGGAACCCATCCCACTTGATCATCAAATTTCTAATATTGATTTTTAAATTTCTATTGATAATACTAAATCTATGTTGAAGTAAATTCGATTAAATTTGCGTTTTTTCTATTTGGAAAGAAGATTTTTTAAATAAGTATAATTTCGTTGACAAATAACTTTGGAGAAGGAGTTCCCAACTGGAACTTTGATTTAATCGGTGAAATACAAAATCGATCAGGTAAACGTTAATTGCTGAATAATTAATTTGTTTGGAAATTTTGACATGGAAGTTTTTTAATTTTCCTGGGTAATTATATTTTTTTTTGGATGTCGAGGTAGAATTTTACTAATGCACAAGTGAATACAAATTAAAATTTGGGTTTGCTGAATAAAAATAAGAAAAAAGAAACATAATAGACGAAGAAGATGAAGAAATAGACAGTTAGAGAAGAAGGTTGCAAAAATTGTATTCATACAAAAAATTTATTCATAATAATTTAGAATCAAAATGCCAATATTCGAAAGCGTCAAGTCAAAAGTTCAATGCTCTGCCTCTCTGATTCACAGGGTTTTTGACTGCAAAACCCTCGCTGCTACAATTTCTTATCGATCATGGCCATTCCGGCCATTGGTCAGACTGCTTCGGTGGCTGGTCAGCAAATCCCTCTCAATTCTAGTACTCACTTCCCCTCTCTACCTAATTCCAATCCAATTCCCATTAGCAATCAAGATACTGGAATGAAGGATAATCCTATTTTGCCTGGCGAAGCTAAAAATTTACCTATTGATTTAGTTTGTGAATCTGCTCAAGGAGGCAAATATGTTGACCTTCTTAAACCTAATACAATGAATCTCTCTCAAAACATTAAACCTGCTACTGTTACACCTATTCCCATCAAACAACCTTCGTATATCAATGGTATTCCAAGAATAACATGAACTGAAGATGAAGTTAAGCAGTTGAACACCATTGAAAATTTACAATATGCGGTGATAGGGAAGTTTCCTACGGGTGGCAAGAGATGGATGATTTGCTGATTCAAACTCCCAAACAATGTAATGTGAAGGGTGGATGTAGGATTGGGTTATTACGAAATAGATATATATTAATGCGATTTGAATTGTTTGAAGATTTTGTGAATATTATGTCGAAGAATTCATATTACATCACTAGCAAGGATGGTACGACATATCAAATGCGACCTCTCATATACGATGAAAAATTTAAAGTTGATGAGGAAACAACTCAAGCCATGGCCTAGATTTCCTGTCCTGACTTATGGCCAGCCTTTTTTGTTAAGGAATCTTTATTTTCATTGGCCTCTGCTGTAGGGAAGCCTATTCATTTAGATATGGCAACAATAAACAAGACACAACCTAGTTGTGCTAGAGTCAAAGTTCAAGTTGACCTTCTTGCTGATTTACCTAAATTTGTAGAGTTGGAGATTGAAGATCCTATTCTCAATCATCAAGAGTGGAAAGAATTAAAGTGATCTATGATGTTTTACCAAAATACTGCAAAAAGTGTAAACTGCAAGGACATAATGAAGATGATTGCCGAATTTTGCATCCAGAATTAAAGAAGGATAATCAAATTGAGGTGGCAACAGAAGCAGACCCAACAAAGAAGAAAGAGGTACAAGGAATCAACAAAGAACTTTTCAACAGTGGAATCCTACTAGGAGAAGATTAACTTTGGAAAAGGGAAAATTTTGTGATAATGCAAGAGATCCAGAAGAAGATGATATAGCTACTAAAAATCCTTTTAATGATTTACCTAAAGATAATGATATGGGACAAGAAGTAGTGTCTATAGAAGAGAAGGAGAAGACTGAGTTACCAGAAGCAGACAACAAAAATACAAGAAACAAGGAATTGCATACCACATGAAATTGGGTTAATCAATCTTTTTACAAGAGGAGAGCACCAACTCAACATGCTAAGAAGGACAGTGGTGACCAAGAAGGGACTTTCACTGTTGTTGAGCATGTGCAGCAAAAGGATAAGGAAAAATATGGAGAAGATACAACTGATACAGCAGAGGTTGTAACTACCATAAGTAAGGCTATAACTGTAGTAGTCTGCAGTGACAAAGAGCAAGAGCAACAACAACAACAACAACAAAATCAGCAACAAACATTATACAATGCAGAGATAGGAATTGATGAGTCCAGCAAGACAAATAGTGACTTGTGGTATGACAATTTAGTGCATAACAATGAAAAAAATGAATACTGAGTAGGTGCAACATCAGTAACAAGAACAACATTTAACAGACTTTGAGAATACCAATGAAGAAAGTAACTTGCAGTATGATGTACAGCATCAACTGATTGATGTTGAGAAGGATAATAATATAAGTGATCTGTAGAAAGTTTTTCAGAAGCATCTAGATGTGGTCAATAATGTAAATAATTTGTTGGATAGTGAAACAAATGAAGTTGATGGGGATAAGGGGGAAGATGCATATCCGGAAGTAGAGAAAGAGCAAGTTGACAAAGGTGGTGACAAAACTCAATCACAGCAACAAATGGTAAAAAAGAAGATGGAGATAGAAGGGTTAACTGCACTATTACCACAGGCAATTGTAGCTTCAACAATTGATTCTCCTGTTAAGGTCCTACATGACATTGTTGCAGACAATATAGATGAGATAAATGAACAAGAACAGGTGGAAGTTAATGATGAAATAAGCAAGGAAGATGCAGATGAAGATCAATATCAGCACAATCTCAATCATGCTTTGAAAATGGCAGATTTATCTACAGATGTTTAATCAAAAGGGAAGAAAAATAGGGCTAATTCTAAAACCATTAAGCCCACAAGAACTATTCACAAAAGGAGCGCTAGATCTATTTATAAATGATTCAGAAAGCACTTGTATGGAATCTTATATCAGTTAGGACCCAACATGCTTTTCACATTGTTCAAATGCTTAACAAACATCACAAGTTCTTCCTCATAGGACTAATGGAGCCTTTTCAACATACAAGACACATTCAGAAGTACAAAAGAAGATTGGGTATGCAGTATGCTAATTACAATTGGAATGGTAAAATTTGAGTGTTTGTCCAGGAAAATATTCAAGTGGAGATTTTATTAGACTCTAAACAACAGATTACATTTCAAGATTAGGGAGATTCCTTCTTTATACTATTGTTTATGCTAAGTGCTCAACACTTGAAAGGCTAAGCTTGTGGGATGATATCTATTCACTGAGTCACAATATGAGGTTAACTTTGCTTGTAGGTGGCGACTTCAATGTTATTTTGAATGATGAAAAGAAAATTGGGGGTCCTTTTTGGTGGATTTTCAGAACTAAAAAGTCAAAGTGGACAATATACATGTGGAACAAATATTGTAAGAGACATAGGCCTCTATTGGGGGAAGGAATGGAGGTTCTCAGATTTGGTGGGAACCAAAGTGTTGTCATTCCTGTGTATGGTTTGATAACTAGACACAATTGGGTGCTCTTTACTATTATTTACCTGTTTCTCATTCTAATAATTTTGATTTTGATGAGCTAAATCAGTTGATGATTCTGGGACATTGGAATGAAGATCTTATGCTCCAGTTACCGCTAGAAGATGTAAGTAAACATGTTCAAAATGTAATTGGAGTAGTAGAGGATACTGAAGAATGGGACACGCCAAGATGGATATGTACTAGCTCTGGAAAATTTACGTTTGGAAGTGCTTGGGAGGTGTTGAGATTGTGGAAAAAACAATACCCGTTGGGGAAGTTCTTTTCAAGATTAAAGTGGTGGATGAAGTTAAGTGTTGCTGCCGTAATAGTTCAAAAGATGAAACCTTTGAACATCTTTTTGTGACTTGCTCTATGGCTAAATGGTTATGGAATACATTTGCTACTATTGCTGATGTGCAGGGACCTTTTTTGCAGCTTAATGATACCATACATAAATGGTGGGGTAGGGACTGCTCATCAAAGCTTAGACCTCTCTTCAAGGCTATCCCGTCATTTATCACTGGGCATATCTAGAAAAGGAGAAATATAATTTCTCATGGAGGTAATATGTCATTTTATGGTTTGGTTATGGAGGTCAATAGAAATTTATATCATCTAGCCACTTTTACCTATACTTGGCTGCAAAACATTCCTAATACTTGGCATATGATGGTTTCTTTTTTTTTACTGAATATACACCCATTATTGATTGTAAAATGGTGTACTAGAGATTGCCAGATTAGGGTCCTACAAGTGTAACTCGGATGGTGCAGTGAAAGGAGTTGGTGGCCCTGGTGCTGGGGATTTTTGTATTAAAAATGATGAAGGAAATTTGATACATGCTGAGTCTTTTGGTTTGGGAATAACTTCGGTTCTAATGTCTGAGGCAGTGGCTATGCGAAGAGGACTGGAGTAGTAGTATAATGCATCATTACTTACCAGTAATATTAGAGACTGACTCATTAATGCTCCAAAATATTTTGATTGGAATTTGGGAGGTTCCTTGGAGCAGTCTGGTGGAGGTGAAAAGGATTAATGGTCTGAGAATTAATGTTGATGCAAGAGTGGAGCACATCCTTAGGGAAGGCAACACTCTTGCAGATTATTTAGCTAATCAATTTTTTCTTTTTGCAGGCACAACAGATATCATTTATTTAGATTTTCAAGATTTACCACCAAAAGGAAAAGCAATATTACACCTAGATAAAACACAAATTCCAAATCTTAGAATTAGAAACTTCCAAAACAAGGGTTTCAATACACAAGCGTAATTGAGACAAACAAGAACAACCAGACATGGATGACAAGGAAATATCAAAATGTGATGGTAGTACCCGCATACTTGCATAAGTGGATGTAACTGCATTAGACTATTTATGCCGAGATGGAACTCATATGAGGCCTCCTTATAAGGTGGTATCAGCCTCCTTGGAGCTCAACCTGCAGAGAAGGTCATGGATGAATAAAATCGAAGTATAAAAGTGCACAAGATGATAGAGGAGAAATCTTTGTTTACTTAACTTTATCGTTGTGGTATAGATTTGATCAATCCGAGTTGAAGAAGTCTTCAAAGGACCAAATTTCATGGCACTTGTTAGAGTTATTGAGTGTCTTCAGTGATATTTGTCCAAACTCGGATCCATTTCAATCTATGTCTATATATTGGAGGCATTTGAACTATCTTCCATTCTCTTCTCACCGCTACCTTCATCGGAGAGGTCGAATTCTCCGACCGTGGAGCAGCTTCGAATCATCGAAGGTTCGGTTTTTGGAAATGGTCCAGAGCTTTGTGACCTTTCTTTGTTTCCTTTTTCTTTTTCTGGTTTGGGTTACTTTTGGGCTTATTCCCTTCTAAATATGAAACTATTTTGTTTTTTAATAAAAAATCAAGAGCCAATATTCAATTAAAAAAATATTCATATTAATTTTTGTTTGTCAATTTTTTTTCATTTGTATTTTTATTAAGAACATTGTATTTCTCTTTTGATTTGTAGTAATTTAGATAGGTATGCCAAATGTATTTGTATTTCTTAAGCATATATGTATCCTATTTCTTTCACAGTCAATTTGTATTTTTTTTAGAATATTGTATCCTTCCTCAACACATTGTATTATTTCCACTATGTATGCTATTTTATTAAGAATCTTGTATCCTTTTTTAAATCATATTCATATGTATGATTAGATTATATTGGAATACAATTAGTAATATTTTAGTAATATGAATAAAAGAAAATATATTTGACAGTCATGTAATATAGTTTCTATCACTGAAATACAATTTTTAGTTTTCACTACGAAAGTAAAATACGAATTATAGTTTGAATGGTAAAGCGAACACATAAAATACAAAAGTTGTTGGTATATAATTATGATGAAAACATAATAAAAAATAAATACAGACTTGTTGTCATTGAAATTGAGATAGAAATATAATTTTTAGTTTTCACTATGAAAGTAAAATACAAATTTTAATTTGAATAGTAAAGTGAGCACATAAAATATAAAGTTGTTGGTATGCAATTATGATGAATACAGACTTGTTATCATTGAAATTGAGATAGAAATATAATTTTTAATTTACACTATGAAAGTAAAATAACAATTTTAATTTGAATGGTAAAGTGAGCACACAAAATACAAAAGTTGTTGGTATACAGTTATGATGAAAATATAATAAAAAAGAAATACAGACTTGTTGTCATTGAAATTGAGACTGAAATACAAAGTGAGATTGAAATACAAATGAGCACAATAAATACTCACTTAAATTGAAATATACTAATAATAAAAAGGAATACAATATGAAAAATGATAGAAAAAAATTATTTCCTAGATTTAAACAATCTGTATAAAAGGTTGAAATTTTTTTGAATGAATTCTAAGATTTCTTAGAACAATGGAAGAATTTCAATTTAAACAAGGCAAGGTTTAAGTTATTTGAGGAAAGCGAATAAGGTAAAAATCATTTGAGGGTGAAAGTGTAACACCTCAGACTCAGAAAAGATGGAAAATGCAAATTTTGAGGTTGCAGGCATGACTTACGACTCCCACCTACGGTTGGTAGGAGCACCTACGGACCGTAGATGGCATCCGTAGGTAGTGGAGAAATAATTTTTGAAAAATTATGTTTCAGAACCCCTTTGACGATTTGCCAAGACAGCCCATCATTCCTTTTACGGGTCGTAGATAGGTCTCTTAGGTGAGTCCCAGACATAGTTGAATTTTGAAGCTCAAAGCTCGACATACGGTGGCCATGTACGGACTGTAGGTTGATCAACGGACTTTACATTGGTCTCGTCGTTTGAGGGTCCAGAAAGAGTCTCTAAACCCCCACCCACAGTCGACCAGGTCAGTTTGTAGTAGGACCTATGGACCGTAGGTCCAACCGTCGATGGTGGTCTAGCAGTTATTTTTAAGGGCTTTTTCATCTTTTTCCTAATTTATTTATACCTAAACTAGGTCAGTTTAGTCCTAATCCTAGACATGATATATGTCTTCTAAGCCTAAAATTTACCTATTCAAAATCACTCTTCAAATTTCCCCAAATTCCTCCAAAGCTTTTCCCAAATATCTCTCTCTCCAAAGCTTGAAGTAGAAGACTAGGGATTCAAGTCAAGCCTCCAAATCCTCCATTGATTGTGGGCTTTTAACTACAAGGTATGATGGCTTTCACCTATGGGGTTCTTTCTTACATATGGTTCCTAAATTCTCTAATATTCACAGGTTAGAATCTCCAATTGAAATTTGGGTTTTTTTCTATCTTATGGGTTCATTCCAAATTATGATCAAATTGATTGATTTATCTCTATTTACGCATGAATTGAGATAATTGAGCGATTTTAAGATAAATTTATATGAATCCATGCATGATTTATGATTTTTAAGCTATGTGTCCATGATGAAGTTTATGAATGATCAAAGGATTAATTTTATGAAGATGTGCATGTTCCTTTATGAAATTGATGATGATTTAAGGTTGCTTTGAGAATGAAGCATTGTTGTTGTTGTTGTTGCGAAAGGATTTCTCACATACTACTCAAAACTTGATTGTGAAAAGATATTTCTCACATGAAGGATTCATAGGGTTGAAAGGTTTTCTCAACAAAACTTTGAATCAAGAACTTGGAGCTATTCTAATGAACTCTAGCTTGGATTGGCTATTTGATGTGCCTTTCAATGGATGATACGGCAAGAATCAATTCCTCATGTCTCCTAATGATAAGACAAGTTAAGAATTATGATTAATCCGTTGGAATTATGCTTAGCACCGAGTGGACAAGTGGTGATTACTCGTGTCCCATAACTATGTGCCACCATAGGTTTGTCTTAGATAGACATTAGCTAGTGGATCCACCTACGTTAGAAGTTGATGGTTCTTACCTTGCCAAGTAAGGACATCTCTTTTCGGTGTGGGATAGACACTGAATTCCATGTTATAGCTCACATAGTCTATGTCGGTTAAGGCTCACTTCCCACAAATAATGAACCAAGGTTACTTCTAAAGGTATCTCAAATATGTTTGAAATATGTTTAGCTTGCATTAACCATGATTATAATTTACGTTTTCTAAGATGTTATTTATGATTTAGCTCGGTTACTGCATGTTACGTAAAATCCCCTTCTTTTTTTTCATCTTTTCATGATTTTGTGCATTGCTATCATACTTGGTGTATTACATAAACAAGCGCATACTTTGCCTACATTGTTTCACTAATGTAGGTTGCGATGCCTCTGATAACACTCAACCGCACCTTTCACGATTCGAAGTGTAGGCGGTCGCTATGCAAGTATAAACCCAACGAAGAGTTGGGGTTAATTTCATGAGGAATAATGTGCAAGGCGATTGAAGAAACAAAGAATTACTAGCTACTAGCTTGAATCTGAAAAGAAAGATACAATTATAAAAATGAGAAGATTTCAAATAACGAATATAGGATAGGGGATAGAGGAGAATAAGGGGCAAAGCTATATCGAACGAGATTACCAAAGGGATTTGGGAATGGGAAATCGATCAAAATTCGTACGATCCATTGCACATTAGCATCATAAAATCTCAATTAATCATGGGTAAAATCATATATGCCTCAAAAACTAAATTATCTACCTAATCCTAACGAACATAGGTAAATATTTCTTAAATAGTTCTCACGAACCCAATCAAGTGGCAACACAAGTAATCCGATTAAAGGCAATGCAAGGATTCACTATTTCTAGCAAAATCTGACAATTGAGTTGCTAAACCTCAATTAAAGCACCAATCAATCATACCCAACCTCAATTGACTCTCACAATCTAAACTGAAAGTAAATGGGCAAGTCCAAGGAGTGATCAATTCCAATGGAAAGCAATTAAAGCATGAGATCAATTGGATAATCAAAAACCCATTTCATAAATGATAAAGCAATCAACTAATTACAAAAGCACAAGATAAAAATCAAAAACCCAAATATTGTATTATATCTAACACAATATCAAAATCACTAATCAACCATTAACACCTAGAATTCAACAATATAAAGCAAAGAGTTGAAGAAAGGTGAAAAATAATTACAACCCAAGCTCACAATCTTCACTCTAATGGTGTTTGTTGAGGAATCTTAATCGCAAAGCTAAGCCCAAGCCTCAACCCCCAAGGTCTTCTTCTCCATTCTCTGATGTATGTCCCTCAATATTCTGCTTCGTTATGATCAAAATGGCTGTGAATCAGTGTATATGGGGAATTAGGGTTAAAATGTGAATTTCCAGAACTGCCCAGACGCCTGTCACCTTTTCTTTTCCACGTTCGTAGAGGTAGCTCTGGGTTCGTGGAGGTAGCTCTTCGTTCGCGGAGGTCAGAATAATTGCACTCCGCGTTCGCGGTAGTATGAGAAGTTGTATTCCACGTTCGCGGAGGACATCCGCGTTCGTGGTACTTGACCTGAATGCTCTCCGTATTTGTAGAGGTTTCCTGCATTCGCGCTTCTTAGCTGGCTTGCACTCTGTGGTCGCGCCTCGGTCTCCACGTTCGTGAAGAGTACTTCACTGCCAGATTCAATTTTCATGTTTTTAGCTTCATTTTGCTCCAATTTTAATTGTTTTTCATCAAAGGTCCTTTTTCACCAACATGTACCTGAAACACAACATTCAAAGGAAAATTAGCCTCTTTCTCTACTTAAGTACCACAAAATCACCAAGAAAAGGACTCCAAATGAGTGAAAATCACCCACTCATCAACACCCCCAACTTAGAAACTTTGCTTGTCCTCAAGCAAAACAAAATCAAAAGCACAAGAGGCAATCACAATAAACACAACACACTTTCATTCCGAATAGAGATCATGATCATGACTTTGGTTGGTACTAAAAAATAGTCCTCAAGCAAACTTTTCACAAAAACAACCCCTCATTTTCAAGGAACATTTTTCAAAAACCAAGAATCATTAAGTGACAACAACTCAAACTCAAGAAATGACTCAACTCTTTAGCTCTTTTTCATGCTTACTTGATGCAATTTGGAATTTTCAAAATCACCATTCAAGCAACCTACATGCCCTCACAAGAAAATAAATGTCCCAAAACACTCACAAGTATTTACAAGACATTGGACAGCAACGCAAACACTCACACTCACAAAAGAACATCTTATGCCCACAAGTACAACACCATAGGCATGCCCGTATTGTCAATCAACATCGACTCAATTTTATTTGGTTAGAAATCACAAAGGACTTTGTTAAGCTTGTAATGTCGGCTTAGGGAAGGCTAGGATATGTTTTGGGTACAAGTGACTACACCCTCCTTGAACTCTACTCAACAACTCAACATTTTCTTCACCTTCCAAACCAATGCACAATTTACCTTTTCATTTTCTTCATTTTCATTCTAGATGCCCCACATGCAACCATTTTCAACTCTTTGGAGGATTCAAGATTCTTTTATTCACTTTCTTTTTCACACCTCTCTTTTTCAAAACTTAATCTTTCTTTGAGACATCTTTCCTCCTATGTTTCTCTTTTTTTTATCATGCTCTTATGAAATAGGCATCCCTTCTATAAATTTCTCATAACACCCCCAACTTAGGCTTTTAGCCTCACTTTCACAACATCAAGTTCAAGGAGGGAAAGGGTTCAAGAGAGGAATGTATTTTCAAAATGGCTAAGGCTTGTAATAAGGTTGAAAATAAAAGGATTTAATCTCAAAGGGAACAACTAGGGATACATTTAGTGCAAAGGTGGGATATTTAGGCCAAGTGGACTTCAATAACAATCAAAGAAAGCCTAAGATCATTTTTTCAACCCAACTCAATTAAGACCAGTATTTCAAGACTAACCGGGCAAGTTCTAGGTGGCACAAGCAAACACCAGGCCTTATTCAACAACTCACAACACATGGCATGCAAATCACTCAAGATGGATCAAAATCTTATTTCCTTTTCAACAAACAAGTGGCATTGAACAATTAGACCACCAACGAATCAAGAGTCACAAGAGTTGTCACAAAATCATTCAGCACTTGCTCAATTTTCAAAATGGAGGGGTATGCTCAAAAACACATTTTTCGGAAGCAAGACTATATTCTTAGTACCGAACAAGCCACAATCTCCCAAAAAGGCCATGACAAATTCACCCTTTATAAAGCCGTCAACCAATCTATCATTGGGTAAACTCATACATCAATTCGGAACTGCTACTCAGACTTCACCAACAATGGTTACTCAGACTTCATCAATAAACAATCGACGCTTTACCCTTAATAAAGTCATCACTCTATCCATCATAGGGCATCGCCAATCAATAACAACTCCAAACAACAACACCATCTCAACACAAAAGAAATAAAATAAAGAAACTATCAAAAGCAATAAAACTACTAAAACGAAAATGACTAATCTAACACAATCAACAATTAAGCTCCAAAAGCCCGACAAGGGCACATCATCCATAAAAAAAATAAGAGCCTGACAAGGGCACATAATCCACAAATAAAAAAAATATCCAACAACATAACAACAAACAAACAATCCCAATCGTCATAAACAAGAAATACAGAACACGAGCCAAAAGGGAGGCACCCCCAACTAAAAATCAAACTGTGTCCTCACAGTACAAAGATAAAAAGAGAATACGAGGGCTCCCTGAAGTGCAATCACTATGAGCTAGCATCAGAGGGGAATGACAAATCCTCATCATCAGACGGACTACTACCTCATAGGCTCCGGAGCTTGCCCATCATCTTGCTCAAGAACTGGCTCTTCTTCTTCTCATGCTCTCGAAAAGTCCACTGGCGCTGCCTAATCTTCCCCTACCTCCTACTCAGAAGCTCCAATCTATCAGACATAGCCTTCTGTGCAGCAGCTACAGAGGCAATAGTAGGTGCAAATGCATCCTCAGATGTGGCTCCAGAAGGTCTGGTAGGAAGGCCAGCAACTAGCTCTCGGATCTGAGCATCCACTTCTTGTATCTGAGAAGATATATATCGCATCGTGGACGGCCTAAACTTGAGGGGTCCTGGTGAAGATGAAGCACCGGTCTCACAAGTGGGCTCAGTGAACTGCCCGAACAGTGGGCCAAGAACGTCGATCTTTCTCATTTTGTGCCTATCACCCTGCGCACCCCTCTTCTTAAGAGGGTGAATCTCAGTGCCAGGCTTCTTCTCCTCATTTGTCGGCAGTCTCGGTACTGTAACATAGCTGAGTGATCAATGAAGGAAAGATCAAACTCCTGGTCCTCCCCTGGGCTACCTCAATAATATGGTCCAAAATCAGCTGGTCCAAATTAACTGCCAGTCCTTCCATAATAGCTGCAATAACCAAAGCCCTGTCTAGTGTCACCTCGGTGTCATGTGTGGAGGAAATGACCCGAGCACATATTATGGAGAGCCAAGTCTTGGCCTCCGCTGTAAACTCCCTGGACTCAACTCCTCTCTTCGTTTCGAAAAACTCTGGAGGCTCATCATTGTGTAGCTTATCAACCAGCCACTGACTACCCAGCTCCCTGTAACACTCTAGATATATCTTGTTATCTGCATCTGGGAGACTGTAATATGAAATAATCAACGTTGGGCTGAAATGCACCTGTATCCCCCGGATAGTAGTAGCGGCGACCTCATTAAAATCAGTCTCCGAGGCATTAGCATATAACTTGGCTACAATGGTGTGATTATCCTTGACAGGCTCTGCAGGAAACACTACCCAACCACTAGACTCAAGCCGGATTAACAAATCTGGCATCCCCTACTCTAGTTTGTCCAAACAGATCCCTTTTTCCTTCACAATAGCCTGTCCCAGGTATTCTTCATATTTACGGGTGCAGTTGGCGGATAAGAACCTAGTTGCATCGAAATAATCCTGCTCGGGTGCAATTTCGGATGGCGCAGGAATGTTGTCGGTTGACATTTTTATTTCAAAGATCCTGCAAAAGAAGCAAACATAGTAAAAGCTCTTGTGGACACTTAAAACAATGTATTAGGAAGTATTTAGGCAAAAGAAAATAATTAAAAGAAGTCCAGATTGAATTATGCAAAGTTACTATTTTGGAGACAAAACTGCATCCTTCTCAGCGTTCGCGGAGAGATACTGGCCTTATCTCCGTGTTTGCGGCTCAGAAGCAATAACACCTCCTCGTTCGTGGACCAGTTGGCGCTTTTGCGGAGTACACTGGGACGTAGACTTTCGCGCTCGCAGACAGAGGTCTGCGTTCACGGAGAAGTCATCGTCCCCAGAAAATAGTGTTCATTTAGGCATTTTAACAAACAAATCATGGGCATCAACATTGCAAAAAAATTTAACAATAATATTCCCCCAAATCAATCTCCCAATCACCAATTATCAACACTCAACACAACAACTATCTAATTCCACCTCAAAAATCCATAATTTATCACAAAATTCAAGTTCAATTTAAGAACACACTAAGGCATCATTGAACTAGGCCTTACTACCAAAATAACCATTAGAAAGGGGTAGAAACCATACCTTGAGTAGGGAGGTTAGCCACACAATGAAAAGTTAGGAAACAAAGCAAACAATTTAGGGAGTTTTCGAGTCTTAAACGATGAGGGAAAAGGGGAAGGGATTTTGAAAATGAACTGCCCTTTGGTACTTCTGACTATTAAAGTACCTGAACCTCTGCGTTGGCAAAAGTCTTGGTGCGTTCACGCCCCTACGAGATTCTGACCTCCGTTTTCATGGTCAAGAGGGTGCGTTCCCGGAGGTTCTAACATTTTTACCTCTGCGTCCACGGTCCCTCTTCCGCGTTTGCAGAGAGTATTTGAGACCTGAACTCCTGGCAACTTTCTAGAAATTTTGGCGATGGGTGGGTCCGTTGGGCGACTCACCCATTGAACTTTGGCGGTATCAGCAGCCCAAAAGTCTTTCAACACCCATTTTGAAGGCAGTTCAACCCCAAACTTCAATTCCAAGTGCATTTTTTCTTCAAGACTTGTTCAAAACACCTCCAAACAATTTGAAATCAGGAGGATTAGTCAAAAATAAAATTCTAATCTAACTTAAAAATTAAAGAAAACTCAAACTTAACCGAAAAATTAAAATTTTAGATATCGATGGGTTGCCTCCCATCAAGCGCACAATTTAACGTCGCGGCGCCACGCCGGTTGCAACAACCTTTATGTTTCCTCTTTGAGGCGATGTACCTTCTCCCCAACTTCAAATTATTTTCTCGTCAAAGCAATTGGGGACTATCGGAGAGCATCACGTGTTTGACTCGATCTCTCCACTTCAAAGATTTGAATTTCTTGCCCAACTTCAAATCATTCTTTCGTATAGGAGCATTGGGCAAGAGTGATAGTATCACTAGGCCATTCGAACAACGAACTTCATAACTTTTGGCCCTCAAGTGCATGACACTATCACTTTCCAATGTAGTAGAGTTGCCATATATGATCTTTTTGGTTTTTTCTTGCAACTCTAGTATCATTGCCTTGATTTTGGCATCTTTGAATTTTATTGGTTTGGTTTGGTTTCAAATACCCAAGATCTCATCAATATCAAACAAAACCCCTTTTTCTTAACCATCCAACTCCAATGCCTTACTCTTGACCACTTGACAAGGAGCCTTATGTACTCCAAATGTTGATCTCGCATTGGGCTTCAAAGTAGCAATCTCAAACTCAAGTTGGATCATCTCATGGCACCTAGCGCGGAGCAAGTTGCATAATTCACCCCTCATTTGGAACATAAGATCTCTTAGCCTCTTACCCTTTTCAAGTCGATGAGACAAGTACAAAACCCAAGCTTTACTCACAACACCCATCCCTTTATCTAACGAGGCATCTAAACAACGATCCCCAACATTAAGTCTTCCACAACAAGTCCATGGGTAATCAACATAGGGCATGCACTCACCAAACCTTGTTCCTTCACAAGAAGCCATAAAAACAAAACACAAACAAATATTCACAATTTAGATCGAAACTAGTAAACTAAACATTCTAAATCAATTCAACACGCCAAATTGTTTCCCGACAGCGGTGCCATTTTTGATAACACTCAACCACACCTTTAACGATTTGAAGTGTGGGCAATCGCTATGCAAGTATAAACCCAACGAAGAGTTGGGGTCGATCCCACGAGGAACAATGTGCAGGGCAATTGAAGAAAAAAAGAATTACTAGCTACTACTTTGAATCTGAAATGAAATACACAATTATAAAAATGAGAAGATTTCAAGTAACGAATTTAGGATAGGGGATAGAGGAGAACAAGGGAAAAAGCTATATCGAATAAGATTACCAAAGGGATTTGGGAATGGGAAATCGATCAAAATCCGTACGATCCATTGCACATTAGCATCATACAATCTCAATTAATCATGGGTAAAATCATATATGCCTCAAAAACTAAATTATCTACCTAATCCCAACGAACATAGGTAAATATTTCTTAAATAGTTCTCACGAACCCAATCAAGTGGCAACACAAGTAATCCGATTAAAGGCAATGCAAGGTTTCACTATTTCTAGCAAAATCTGACAATTGAGTTGCTAAACCTCAATTAAAGCACCAATCAATCATACCCAACCTCAATTGACTCTCACAATCTAAACTAAAAGTAAATGGGCAAGTCCAAGGAGTGATCAATTCCAATGGAAAGCAATTAAAGCATGAGATCAATTGGATAATCAAAAACCCATTTCATAAATGATAAAGCAATCAACTAATTACAAAAGCATAAGATAAAAATCAAAAACCCAAATATTGATTATGTCTAACACAATATCAAAATCACTAATCAACCATTAACACCTAGAATTCAACAATACAAAGCAGAGAGTTGAAGAAAGGTGAAAAATAATTACAACCCAAGCTCACAATCTTCACTCTAATGGTGTTTGTTGAGGAATCTTAATCGCAAAGCTAAGCCCAAGCCTCAACCCCCAAGGTCTTCTTCTCTATTCTCTAATGTATGTCCCTCAATATTCTGAATAGTTATGATCAAAATGGTTGTGAATCAGTGTATATGGTGAATTAGGGTAAAAATGTGAATTTCCAGAATTGCCAAGACGTCAGTCGCCTTTTCTTATCCGCGTTCATGGAGGAAGCTCCACTTTTGCGGAGGTCAGAGTATTTGCACTCCGCGCTCGCGGAGAACGCACCGCGTTCGTGGTAGTCTGAGAAATTGTACTCCGCGTTCGCGGTACTTGACCTGAATGCCCTCCGCGTTAGCGGAGGCTTCCCACGTTCGTGCTTCACAGCTAGCTTGCACTCTGCGGTCGCGCCAGACTCTCCGCGTTCGCGGAGAGTACTTCACTACTAGATCAAATTTTCATTTTTAGCTCCATTTTGCTCCTATTTTCATTCTTTTTCATCAAAGCTCCTTTTTCACCATGTACCTGAAACACAACATTCAAAGGAAAATTAGCCTCTTTCTCTACTTTAGTACCACAAAATCACCACGAAAAGGACTCCAAATGAGTGAAAATCACCCACTCATCAGGTTCTCCCTCCATTCGTGGATACTTCGTTGCATTGAGATTAGAAGACTTGGTGAGTTCTCATGTTTCGTGGCCAAGGATTCTTTTATTGATTTCATGTCTTTCATCTTTTATTTTGTACGTTATGTATGGGTTACGTCCCAATCACTTTTGTTTTTCATGTATTAGATGGCTTTGAGACTATGTTAGACTTTTGCTATGCTTTTTCAACTCTTGATGATATAAAAACTGTCATTTGAACTTTTTAACTCTATTATCTTGTATGATGTACGCTAAAAGGCTTGTATAGGACCTCGCAGGGTCTTATACGCCATGTCACGTCTAGGGGATACTTTAGGTTGTGACAAACTTGATATTTAGAGCACAAGGTTTAGAAAGGCCCTAGGATGTCTCATAAGCCACGTCGAGTAGAGTCTTGTTTATGAGTGTGAAGTGCGCCACACTTATGAATGAGAGGCTATAAGATGTTTAGAAAAGTCCACTTCTTTTATCATTCTAAAGTCATGCGATAGAGTTTAACTCTATAGGTCCCTCTCCTAATCCTTATTTAATGCTTTTCAGGATATGGCCCCTCGAAGAGCATACATTAGAAGCAATGCGGGAGAGAATATGGAATGAAAAGATTCTCAAGTTTCTGTCGACCCTTTGGCCGATCAAGTGACTAATATGGAGTTTAGGACTGCTTTTCAAGTGTTAGCCCAAACCATGACAACTTAAGCCAATAGGGAGGTTTTGGTCCCCGTGAACCCAAATGTGGGTACGGTTGCATCTAGAGTGAGGGACTTCACTAGAATGAATCCTCCAAAGTTTCATGGTTCAAAAGCTGAGGAAGATCCTCAAGAGTTTATTGATGAGGTGTACAAGGGGCTAATATCATGGGTGTAGCACCGGTGGAAAAAGAGAAATTGGCCGCTTACCAACTTAAGGGTGTGTCTCAAGTGTGGTTTGAACAATGGAAGAGTGAGAGGGTGGTTGATTCGGGTCCTCTTGATTGGAAAAAGTTTAAGGTTGCTTTCCTTGATAGGTTCTTTCCCCTTGAGATAAGTGAGGCAAAGGTTCTTGAGTTGATCAACCTTCGTCAAGGAAACATGAGTGTGAAGGAGTATAGTTTGAAATTCACACAATTGCCTAGGGATGCTCCTACTATGGTTGTCGATCCTAGGGCAAGGATGAATAAGTTTGTTTCGGGAGTGTCCGAGATGATGGTCAAGGAATGCCATACCGCTATGCTTATCCATGATATGGACATTTCCCGCCTAATGGTTCATGTGCAAAAAATCAAAGAGGAGAAACTTAAGGAGAAGTCTAGATAGAAAAAGAGGGCTAAGACCGGTAATAGTGACTTTTCACACTCAAGGCCCGATGGGCATGATCATTTTAAATTCTGAAAAAGATTCCCCGATCAAGGTTCCTCCAATGCTCCGACTCCTAAGTTCCACAAAGATAGGGTTTCTAACCCTAAGCCTCAAGGAAGAAATGGTGGTGGACCTTTATTGTCTACTTGTGCTAAATGTGGAAGAAAGCATGAGGGTAAATTCCTAGCTAGTTCCAATGTGTGTTATGGTTTTTGTAAGACGAATCATAAGATTAGGGATTGTCCCTCCATGTCTAAGAATGAAGGAGATAACTGTAGATGGGCTCAACCTTATCCTTATTCTTGTTCTAGTGGGAGTCAGAAGCAAAACAGATTCTATGCAGTTCAAACTAGCATGAGCAAGAGGGTTCTCTCAATTTGATTACGATATGCTGAAAGTATTTCATCTTGATGTTTATGCTTTGCTTGATCTCGGTGCTACCTTGTATTTTGTGATGCCATATGTGGTTATGTGGTTTGATGTTCTTCTGGATGTGTTGATAAATCCTTTCTCTGTCTCTACTTATATTGGTGACTCTATAGAGGCTAAAAGAGTCTATAGAGATTGTCCTGTCTCCTTATCCCATAAAGTCACTCATGTCAATCTTATAGAGCTTGATATGTTAGACTTCAATGTTATTCTTGGGATGGATAGGTTGTATTCATGTTATGCTTCTATGGATTGTTGAACCCGAGTGGTCAAGTTTCAATTTCCAAATGAACCTGTTCTAGAATGGAAGGGGGATATTCTATGCCTAAGAGTATGTTTGTTTCTTGTCTTAAAGCTAAAAGATGATTTTTAAGAGTTGCATGTACGATGTTGTTTGCGTTTGGGATATGGATTCCGCCCCTATGTTTGAGTTGGTCCTCGTTGTTCACGAATTTCCAGAAGTGTTTCCCGATGATTTACCCGGTGTTCCGCCCGAAAGGGAAATAGACTTCGGCATTGACCTTCTCCCAGATACACAACCTATCTCTATCCTTCTTTACCGAATGGCTCAAGTAAAACCTAAGAAATTAAAAGAGAAATTGAAAGATTTATTGGATAAGTGTTTCATCTAACCGAGTATCTCTCCATGGGGTGCTCCAGTTTTGTTTATACGAAAGAAAGATGGTTCACTCCGTACGTGTATTGACTATCGGCAATTGAATAAAGTTACTATTAAGAATAAGTGTCCTCTTCCAAGGATAGATGATTTTTTTGATCAAATTCAAGGAGCAAGTTACTTCTCCAAGATCAACCTCCGGTTTGGCTATCACCATTGAGGGTGAAGGAAGATGACATTCCGAAGATGGCCTTTCGGACTAGGTATGGTCACTACGAGTTCTTGATAATATTGTTTGGCTTGACAAATTCTCCAGCGCATTTATAAATTTGAAAAATAGGGTATTTAGACAATAACTAGATATGTTTTTTTATTGTATTCATCGATGATATTTTGATTTACACAAGGAGTGAAGGCGAGCATACCAATCATTTGAGGATTGTTATGCAAGTCCTCATGGACCAACAACTCTTTGCAAAGTTTAGTAAATGTGAGTTTTGGTTGAGATCCCTGGCTTTTCTTTGTCACATTGTTTCCAGTAAAGTATTGAGGTATATCCTAAGAAGACGGATGTGGTTAGGAGTATGCCTAGACATTTATCCCATTCAGATATTCAAAGTTTTCTTGGGTTTGGCTGGTTATTATAGGAGGTTTGTGGAAGGGTTTTTTCGATTGCCTCTCCATTGATGATTTTTGCCCAAAAGAAGGTTAAGTTCGTATGGTCTGAAGCATGTGAAAAGAGTTTCCAAGAATTGAAAGATAGGCTTACCTCTTCTCTGGTGTTGACTTTACCGGAAGGGTCCGATGGGTTTGTGGTTTATTGTGACGCTTCAAGGATTGGGTTAGGAAGTGCTCTTATGAAAAATGGGAAAGTTATTACTTATGCTTCACGATAACCTAAGATCCATGAAGGGAACTATCCTTCACCAAAGGAGGTGGCTTGAGTTGCTAAAGGATTACGACATGAGTGTCCTTTATCACCCTGGTATGGTGAATGTGTTGGCGGATGCCCTTAGTCGGCTATCTATGGGTAGTGTTGCTCATGTTGAGGATGATAAGAAGGAGTTGGTTCGATATGTGCATAGGTTGGCCTGATTGGGTGTTCGGTTGGCTGGCTCCACTAAAGGTGGTGTTATGGTTCATAATGGCTCTTAATCGTCTTTTGTGTCTGATGTAAAGGTAAAGCAAGGTTTTGAACCGATCTTGATGGAATTGAAGGAAGTGGTGCTGAAAAAGTCCGTTGAGGATTTCTCCCAAGGGGGAGATGGTGTACTTCGATATCTAGGCCATTTGTGTGTTCCTAATATTGATGATTTGAGGGAGGATATTTTATCGAAAGCCCATAGTTCTCGATATTTCATTCACCCAGGAGCCACCAAGATGTATCGTGACTTGCAGGAGGTCTATTGGTGGAATGGGATGAAAAGGGATATTGTGGAATTTAAGGCTAAGTGCCCCAATTGTCAACAAGTGAAACTTGAGCATCAAAAGCTGGGAGGTTTGTCCCAAGAAATTGGTATTCCTACTTGGAAGTGGGAAGATCTGAATATGGATTTTATTGTTGGTTTACCCCCCACTCAACGACAACATGACTCAATTTGGGTTATTGTGGATCGAATGACGAAATCAGCTTATTTAATTCCCGTCAAGGTTTCTTACTTGGTGGAAAACTATGCTAAGTTGTACCTAAGGGAGATAGTTAGGTTGCATGGAATGCCCCTATCCATTATATCCGATCGTGGTACCCAATTCATTTTTTTGTTATAGAAAACTTTCCAAAAGGGTCTTGGTACTCGTGTTAAGCTTAGCACGGCCTTTCATCCATAAATTGATGGGTAAGTGGAGAGAAATATCCAAACTTTGGAAGATATATTGAGAGCTTGTGTGATAGACTTCAAGGGTAATTGGGATGATCATTTACCTTTGATCGAGTTTGCTTATAATAATAGCTACCACTCAAGTATTGGTATGACTCCATTTGAGGCTCTATATGGTAAGAGGTGTAGATCTCCTACAAGTTGGTTTGAAGTTGGTGAAGTTTCTTTGATAGGTCTGGAGTTGGTACAAGAGGCTATGGAGAAAGTTCTGGTTGTTAGAGAAAGGTTGAGAACAACTCAAAGTCGACAAAAGTCCTATGCCGATGTTAGAAGAAGAGATCTAGAATTTGATGTTAATGATTGGATATACTTGAAAATTTAACCCATGAAGGGTGTAATGAGGTTTGGAAAGAAAGGGAAGTTTAGTCCCCGTTATGTGGGCCCATATCAAATTTTGAGGTGTATTGTTAAAGTTGCTTATGAACTTGATTTGCCTAGTTATTTGGCAACGATTCATCTAGTTTTCCATGTCTCCCTGTTGAAGAAATGTGTTGGTGATCCGACGTGTATAGTACGATTAGAGAATTTTTGTATAAAAGAGAGTCTTTCTGATGAAGAAATTTCGGTTGAGATTTTGGACCGTAAGTTAAGGGGTTAAGGAATAAGGAAGTTGTATCTATAAAGGTTCTTTGGAGGAATCAATTAGTTGAGGGTGCTACATGGGAGGCCGAGGCCGATATGATGTCCCGTTATCCTCATCTCTTTCCCTCCGACCCAACCCTAGATTGAGGTATTTCGTTCCTCATGGTTCACTCTTTTGGTCTCATGTGTCTTAGGTATTCTCGTTATTCCTCACCTATGCATGTTAATGAAAAGCCTAATTTTTGAGAAAATAAGTTAACTTGATTGATTTCTTCATGTTATGTGCATTTGAGTATGAGTTGCATATTGACCTTATGAATTGATTCTTTGAACATTCTTTAGCTTTGAGTTGATGTTTCCTCCTCGGATATGTCCAATTATGTGATTGCATTTATGATGGGCTATTAGATTTAGTTCTTACCCTCCTTAAGATGTCTTGAGTTTCATTCCGGAACGAATGTTCCCAGGGGGGAGATGTTGTAACACCACGAACTCGGAAAAGAAGGAAATGCAGATTTTTGGGTTGTAGGCATGACCTACGGCTCCCACCTATGATTGGTAGGAGCACCTACGGACCATAGATGGCATTCGCAGATAGTGGGGAAATAATTTTTGAAAAATTAAGTTTCAGAACCCCTTTGACGGTTCGCCAGGACAGCCCGTCCTTCCCTTTACGGGTCGTAGATAGGTCTCGTAGGTGAGTCCCAGACTTAGTGAAATTTTAAAGCTCAAAGCTAGACCTACGGTGGCCATGTACGGACCGTAGGTTGATCAATGGATCGTACATGGGTCCTGTCGTTTGAGGGTCCAAAAAAGAGTCTCTGAAGCCCCACCTACGATCTACCAAGATGATCCTACGGACCGTAGGTCCAATTGTAAATGGTGGTACGACAGTTATTTTTAAGGGCTTTTTGGTCTTTTTTCTAATTATCATATACCTAAACTAGGTCGATTTAGTCCTAATCCTAGACCCTATATAAGTTTTCTAAGCCTAAAATCTACCCATTCAAAATCACCATTTAAAATTTCCCAAATCCGTCCAATGCTTTTCCTATATATCTCTCTCTAAAGCTTGAAGAAGAAGACTAGGGATTCAAGTCAAGCCTCCAAATCCTCCATTGATTGTGGTCTTTGAACTCCAAGGTATGATGACTTTCACCTATTGGGTCCTTTCTCCCATAGGGTTTCTAAATTCTCCAATTTTCACCAGTTATAATCTTCAATTGAAATTAGAGTTTTCTTCTATCTTATGAGTTCTTTCCATATTATGATCAAATCGATTGGTTTATGTCTATTTATGCCTGAATTGAGATAATTGAGAGATTTTAAGATGAACTTATATGAATCCATGCTTGATTTATGATTTCTAAGCTTTGAGTCCATGATGATGTTTATGAATGATCAAAGGATGAATTTTATGAAGATATTCATGTTCCTTTATGAAATTAATGATGATTTAAGGTTTCTTTGAGAATGAAGCATTGTTGTTGTTGTTGTTGTGAAATATTTCTCACACACTACACAAAACATGATTGTGAAAAGATTTTTCTCTCATGAAGGATTCATAGGGTTGAAAGGTTTTCTCAATTAAACTTTGAATAAAGAACTAGGAGCTCTTTTAATGAACTCTAGCTTGAATTGACTATTTGATGTGCCCTTCCATAGATGATAAGACAAGCGGCAATTCCCCATGTCTCCTAATGATAAGACAAGTTAAGAATTATGATTAATCCATGGAAATTATGTTTATCACCGAGTGGCTATGAGGCGATTACCCGTGTACCATAACTATGCGCCACCATAGGTTTGTCATAGATAGACATTAGCTACTGGATCCACTTAAGCTAGAAGTTTATGGTTCTTACCTTGACAAGTTAGGACATCTCTTTTCGGGGTGGGACAGACACAAGATTTCATGTTATACCTCACATGGTCTATGTCGGTTAAGGATCATTTCCCACAATAATGAACCAAGGTTACTTCTAAAGGTATCTCAAATGTGTTTTAAATATGTTTAGCTTGTATTGAGAATGATTATGATTTACGTTTTCTAACATTTTATTTATGATTTAGCTCGGCCATTGCATGTTATGTAAAGTTCCCTTTTTGCATTTTTTCAAGATTTTGTGCATTGCTATCATACTTGGTACATTCCATGTACTAACACATACGCTTGCCTACATTGTTTCACTAATGTAGGATCCGACGCTTCTCACCCCATTCGTTGCTAGTTCGTTGCATTGAGATTATAAGACTTGGTGAAGCCTCATATTTCGAGGACCGGGGCTTCTTTTATTGCTTTCAGGTCTTCAATCTTGGATTTCTATGTGATAGATGGTTTACATCCCAATAACTTTTCTTTTTCATGTATTAGATGGCTTTGAGACTATGTTAGACTTCCGCTATGCTTTGTCAACTCTTGATGATATAAAACTGTCTTTTGAACTATTTAACTCTATTATCATGTATGATTTATGCTAAGTGGCTTCTACAGGGCATCTCGGGGTCTTATATGCCATGTCACGTCTAGGGGGTACTTCAGGTAGTGGCAGAAAGGATAAAATCTGGGTAAAAATTTTAGAGAGAGAAAAATGGGTAATGGGGTGTTTTTTTTAATTTTCACTGGAAATGGGGTCAAAAAGTGGGTCAAATTTGAGAAAAAAGGAAGGTAAATAAATTATATTAGGATACATTAAATTTGCTAAAATATTGAGATATTTACATATTTAATAATTATATTAAAGTGTAGATATTTTTAATAATTACATTAGAGATTTTGACTAGTTCGCTAATTTTCCCTATCTTTGGTTTCTTATGGGTCAGGGCTGGGATCTCAAGTCTTGAATCTCTAGTTTCAGATAAAGATTGGATTGGGCCCCGAGTCAGGATCGATGCTCACATGTCGCTCCTACGTCTCGATTGCTAGAGCTAGACTTGGTTCCCATATCTCAAGTTCGCGTATCTAGGTTCCGAGTAAAATTTCTAGAAATGGGTGAACCAAACAATTTTGAACCTCCAAATGCCTTAGTGTCTGGAATGTAAAAAGGTGATAAGATAAATGATATTTGTTGCCTAAGCTTTCACAGAGGGTGAATTCCTTGACATTTCTTTTTGACAAGAAAAGTAGCCAACATTCAATATTACGATAGAGGGTGAATTCCTTGACATTTCTCTTTGACAAGAAAAGTATCCAACAATCAATATTAGGAAATCCTATCAAGTTAGAGCCTCTAAGTTTGAACTTCATTATAGATCCTTTATGGAGTAATAAGACTTGGTAAATGAATGTCTTAGCTTCTTGAGCATAGGCAAATGACTTGAAAAAAGTGATAATCAAACTTAAGCTCTTGACATGTGACCCCTTTATACCTCCAATATTTTTACAAGATACTAGTCTTCACTTCATCTTTCAAAGGCAAGCACCCTAGAATTCCGTCAAAAATATTGCAGGGGAAATTGCAAATTGTATCTATACTAGATCTCCTATTACCCTTATGGTCGACTACATACAAATTCCCGTTGTTTCCTTTATCAGAGAGACAATATAATGGTATAGGGAGAGGGTATCAAGATAAAGATTAGAAATTGGAAGATTGGATACAAGAACTAACACAAAGAAAAATTAGAGATGAGAGAGAAACACTATTGAATCCATAGCTTTATATCTCTTCAGGGAATCATAAGGTTTTCACAAATAATTTCAAACAAACAAGGAAATTAAAAAGGAAAATAACAATCTCGGATAACAATATTGTTATTGCTACAAAGATCGATCAATCTCATGAATTATATATAAATTCTACATTGCGTGATGCTCGAGGGAATCTCTTCATCTCCTCCATCATTTTCATTCCCATGTGACGGATTTCTGCATAAGTCACAATGTATAATATCTCAAGTGCAGTTGCAAATGCCAATACATGCTTCAAAAATTCCATTTCAGTTTTATTAACCCACATGAGGCTTATATCCTTGCTTTTGAGTCGCTTTAATGCACTATGTGTCAATGTCATTTCTTGGAATTGCAAGGGATGTGTACACGCACATTCACACACTTCAAAGGCATAAGACTTGAGAAGGGAAAAAGAAGATTAATTATAAGAAGAAGCTAAATATCAACATATTTACAATGAAAAGATGAAAAATGAGACATACCGTAATTAGGAGCCTTTCTATGTTGGGGCAGCGATTGATCAAGTCAAGCACATATGCAACTTATTGAACCTTAGGAAACATCAAATTCTTGAAATTCAAAATTTTGAGGTTGTGTAGAGTTAGCTCAGGCTCTAGTACTGTAAAGGAAAAAATCAAAGTGCGACAAAATTAGCTAAAATTATGAGGAATATCAAGTAGTGCATCAGACAGACATCTCAATGATGGTGATTTCCTCCAACATTTTAAAAGGCTGGCCCAATACAATTTCCTCAAGCAGAGGGGTTCTTCTAAAGAAAAGGGAATTTGCTCTGCTACTGAAACGACCCCAAAAATGCCCGAAAATGTGCTTCGGAAACACCTATAATTGTAATTTCCATATATCTCAAAATCCGTGCATGATTTCGGAAATTCGACTTCATATTCTTATTCGTGGGGCAAATTGGTGGGAATGGGTCTAACCCGAATTTTAGAACAACCGTATCAAAATTCGAAAATCGCAAAATTGCGATTTGGAGGGTCAACTTTAAAGGGGCATATCTCTTAGCACACAAGGAACTGGAAGGGCTGCAACCTATCAAATTAAAGCTCTTTGAGTTAGCTTTCCAACGCACTTGGTTTCACCTCATTCCAGTTAGGATGAGGGAGTTATGACCATTTTCGTAAAACCTGTCTGTGCAGATTTGCAATTTCCAGTGAGCAGTTTTTTTGAGGCGGGTTGGAGTCATTTTTTATAAAAAGGGGATATGTCCCATACTTAGTCATTTTCTAAACTCCAAAAACACTCTCTAAGCCCTCTCCAAAAATTCCACCAAGATCTTCAACCAAATTCAAACATCTCAAGCTCTAATTCCGGATTCAAGACTCAATCTCAAGCTTCGATTCTCCATTCCAATCTTCATCAAGGATTCTCCAAAGTTGAGGTATGTGGTTTTGATTGTGGAAACCTTCCTTTCCACAAGTCCAACCATTTATCCTCTATTTATACTTCAAGTTTATGGGTCCTCATGATCAATTATGAACTCTTGAATTACGGAATTACTACTACACACCCTATTATGGTCCTTTTTGCATATTATCATGAAATGGAATTTTTATGTGATGTTTATGGTTTACATGCTTCCATGATCAAATTATGAAGGTTGATCTATATATGTATGTTGTTGGTGGGCTGATTTATATGGATTTTGGAATTGGTTGGAATTAGTATTCTTGAAATACATGATTTCATTTATATGAACAATTGCCCACCTTGTGTTTGATAAAATGCCCATTATAGAATTCTTAGGAAAGGGAAGGTCCAAGGTACGTCCTATGCGACGGATGGTTATGTAATTACTGAAATGATGATGAAATGGACACATGTATATGATTTTCTCTAAATAAGTGTTGTGAGTCGACCATGCCTAGTACGGGGGGTAGTAGGCCCGTATAACCATAATGCGAGGGGTTTGTTAGCGTTGGTTGCCTAGTACGGGGGGTAGTAGGCCCGTATAACGCAATATCGAGGGTTTTTGTACCTTGGTCCCTAGCACGGGGGGTAGTAGGCCCGTATAACCGTATCGAGGGGTTGGTACCTTGGTTGCCTAGTACGGGGGGTAGTAGGCCCGTATAACCATATCGAGGGGTTTGTAACTTGGTCCCTAGCTCGGGGGGTGGTAGGCCCGTGTAACCATATTGAGGGGTTTGTACCTCTTTCGCCTCTCCAAGGGGTGGTAGGCCTTGGAAATACTATATTGATGGTCACTCGCCACACATGTACTACGTCCCACTAAATATGATTTTTATGTAAGCATCATTATACATATCATTTCATTAATATGCTATTTATCTGGTATGATTACGCATTTTTCCTATGATGTCCATCTAATGTAGCATTGCATTGCATCCCATATACTTAGTACATTAAAATGTACTAACGCCTACTCTATGCCTACATGATGTCACCATGTAGGGACCGGAGCACCGCTTGACCATCCTCCTCCGCGTGGCTAGTACGATTTTCTATAGTGGTTATTGGTGAGTCCTCCATTTCGGGACGTTGCTCATGATCTTTTGCTATGTATAAAACTTTTCCTTTCTAGTTATGTTTTGACTATGAGGGTGAGCCCGGTAGTTTGTCTTGGCCCCGCTAAGTACTCATGTTTAGAGGTGGTGTTGGACAAGTTGTGTATTATGCTTGAGCTTGACTCATCTATGGTATTTATGTATTTTTTTTTTCTTGCTCCCTTAGTCCCGTTTTCCCCTTGATTATGCTTATCGCTTATGGTCATTTAATTGCTTCCGCAATCAAGAATGTGTAATGATACTCTATGAGGCTTGTTTCGGGTTCCCCATTCGCCGGTCACACCTAGGCCCTAGGCTTGGGTGTGATAAACTTGGGTATCAGAGCACTAACGGTTGAATGGATCCTCGGAGTCCAAACACACCGCGTTGATTAGAGTCCGCTTCATGGGTTTGTTGGTGCCACCACAACTATGAGTAGGAGGCTATGAGACGTTTTTAGGAAATGTTTCCCCTTCTCCATGTTCTAAGTCGTGCTGTAGAGTTGAATTAAGTTTCTCCCTAACGGTTGTTCTTTGCTATGCTAGATCAATGTCTAATACAAGAGGAAGACGAGTCCGACTTGTTGCGTGAGTCATATAAGGTGTCTACTCCTATTGGTGCATATATTGTTGCTAGGAAGGTCTATAGAAATTGTCCTATTTGCATCTTGCATAAAATATTGCCTTGTGATCTTGTTGAATTGAACATGGTCGATTTTGATGTTGTTCTTGGGATGGATTGGTTGCATGCATACAATGCTTCTATTGATTGTAGAACCCGAAGGGTCAAGTTCCAATTCCCAAGTGAACCCATTCTTGAGTGGGAAAGCCAAAATGTGGTAGTCAAGGGTAGATTCATCTCTTGCATTAAAGCCCGTACGTTGATCTCTAAGGGGTGTCTCTATCACCTTGTGAGTGGTTTAGGGATGTGGAGTCCAAAACCGCTTCTTATAGAGTCGGTTCCGGGGTCGTAACTGATTTCCTTTGATGTCTTTCCTAATGACCTTCCCGGGTGTTCTTTCCGAAAGGGAAATAGAATTTTGGCATAGACCTCCTCCCCGATAACTCAAACCCATTTCTATTCCCCCTTACCGTATGGCCCCGGCGGAGGTTAAAGCGGAGTTGAAAGAAACAATTGAGGGACTTGTTGAAGAATGGGTTTTATTAAAGCCTAACCATCACCACACAGGTGCACCGGTGTTGTTTGTGAAGAAGAAGATGGGTCCCTTAGGATGTGTATTGATTACCGGGCAACATCAATAGGGTCCCACCCGTCAAAGAATAAATATCCCTCTTCCTAGGATTGATGACTTTGTTTCGACCAATTGCAAGGGGCTAGCCACTTCTCTAAGATTGACCTTCGGTCCGGGTATCATCAAGTGAAGGTGAGTGAGGGTGACATTCCCAAGACAGCCTTCCGGACTAGGTATGGACATTATGAATTTGTGGTCATGTCCTTTGGGTTGACCAATGCACCGGCTACCTTCATGAACCTAATGAATAGGGTCTTTAAACCCTACCTTGATTCCTTTGTTGTGGTCTTCATTGATGATATTTTAATCTATTCGCATAGCGAGGAAGAACATATGGGTCACTTGAGGGTTGTGTTGCAAAGATTAAGAGAAGAGAAGTTGTATGCCAAGTATGAAAAGTGTGAATTTTGGTTGAGGGAGGTTGCCTTCCTAGGTCATGTGGGGTCGGGGGATGGTATTAAGGTAGACCCTAAGAAGACCGATGTGATTAGAAATTGGCCTAGGCCATTGACCCCGTCGGATATTAGGAGCTTCTTGGGCTTAGCGGGTTACTACCGGAGATTTGTGAATGGGGTTTCTTCTATTGCTTCTCCCATGACTAAGTTGACCCAAAAGAAGGCTAAGTTTGAGTGGACCGACGAGTGCGAAAGGAGTTTCAAACCTTGAAAGATAAACTTGTGTCGCCCCCTCCTATATTGTCACTACCCGGATGGGCTTGAGGACGATTTGTGTGTATTGTGATGCTTCTAGAGTTGGCTTGGGTTGTGTCCTAATGCAAAATGGTAAGGTGATAGCCTATGCTTCTAGACAACTCAAAGTGCATGAAAAGAACTATCCTACGCATGATCTTGAATTAGCCGCGGTGGTGTTTGCTTTTAAAGATTTGGCGTCATTATTTGTATGGGGTACATGTCGATGTGTTCACCGATCATAAGAGCCTCCACTATGTCTTCACCCAAAAAGATCTCAACTTGAGACAAAGAAGGTGGCTAGAATTTCTTAAAGATTATGATATGAGTGTGCATTATCAGCCCGGTAAAGCTAATGTGGTGGCGGATGCTTTGAGTAGGGTGTCTATGGGTAGCCTAGCTCATGTTGATACTGGTGATAGGGAAATGGCTAGGGAGGTACATCGGTTGGCTAGGCTGGGGGTTAGGTTGGAAGAGGTTAGTAATGGTGGTGTGGTCGTTGTTGATGGTGCTAGGTCTTCCTTGGTTGATGAGGTGATAGCAAAACAAGATCTTGATTCTTCCTTGTTTGAATTGAAGGCCTTGGTGAAAGAGAGCAAGGTGGAAGTTTTCTCCCAAAGGGGAGATGGTTCCCTTAGGTACCAAGGTAGGTTGTGTGTGCCTTGTGTTGATGGTTTGAGGGAGAAGATTCTTGAGGAGGCTCATAATTCTTCCTACTCCATCCACCCCGGTTCCACCAAAATGTATAGAGATTTGAGGGATGTGTATTGGTGGAGAGGCATGAAGAAGGACATTGCCAAATTCGTCTCCGGTTGTCATAGTTGTCACCAAGTCAAGGCCGAACATCAAAGGCCGGGTGGTCTAACCCAAGACATAGAGATTCCTACTTGGAAGTGGGAAGAAATTAATATGGATTTTGTGTTGGTTTACCCCCAAAGACTAGAAAAGGTTTTGATTCTATTTTGGGTGGTGGTTGATGGCATGACAAACTCGCTCATTTTCTACGCGTAAAACGACAAATATGGGGCGGAAGATTATGCAAGGTTATATATTCATACTTGGAAGGGTGGCATGGAATTCCTCTATCCATCATATCGGCGTGGTATCATTTAACTTCACACTTTTGGAAGTCTTTCCCAAAGGGTCTAGTCAGAGAGTTAAGCTTACTACGGCCTTTCACCCGCAAAACGGATGGACAAGCCGAAAGGCTATCCAACACTTGAGGATATGCTTAGCGGCTTGTGTACTTGGAGCTTAAGGGTAGTTGGGATGATCATCTTCCATGATTGAGTTTGCCTATAAACAATAGCTATCATTCTAGATCGGTATGGCTGCCTTTTTGAAGGCCTCTCTATGGGAGGCGTTGTAGATCACCGGTTGGGTGGTTTGAGGTTGGTGAGGTGGCCTTGTTAGGACCAGACCTAGTTATGGAGGCTCTTGAGCAGGTTAGGATGATTAGAGAAAGGTTGAAGATGGCCCAAAGTCTCCAAAAGTCCTATGCCGATGTGAGGAGAAGGGCTCTTGAATTCCGAGTTGGTGATTGGGTTTATTTGAAGGTGACACCCATGAAGGGTGTGGTTCGTTTTGGTAAGAAGGGAAAGTTGAGCCCAAGATACGTGGATCCTTATAAGGTGATGAGGAGAATTGGCAAGGTAGCTTATGAGTTGGAATTGCCTAGCGAGATGGATTTGGTTCATCCGGTATTTCATGTGTCTATGTTGAGGAAGTGTGTGGGTGATCCGAATGCCATTGTGTCCCTTGATGTTGTGGGTGTTGTTGAAGATAATTTGACCTATGAAGAGGTTCCGGTTCAGATTTTAGATAGACAAGGAAGAGGTTGAGAAACAAAGATGTGGCTTCCATTAAAGTCCTTTGGAGAAATCAACAAGTTGAAAGTGCTACTTGGGAGGCCGAAGCGGACATGCAAAGGCGATATCCTTATCTTTTCCACTCCACTCGAGCCTAAGGTATTGATCTGAGCCCTTTATAAAATCTCAGGTCTTAAGTTCAGCCCCCCTGTCATTGCATACATTCATGCTTAAGTTGACAAGTTCATTGTGGTTTTACAACTATGTTGAGGTTTTGAAATAAGGTGTAAGTGCATTGTTGCATCCTTATGTGGGCTGAAATTGGCATGTTTGTGTCTCTCATGTACGTTTCTTTAACATTCGGGGACGAATGTTCCCAAGGGGGAGATATTGAAACGACCCAAATGCCCGAAAATGTGCTTCGGAAACACCTATAATTGTAATTTCCATATATCTCAAAATCCGTGCATGATTTCGGAAATTTGACTTCATATTCTTATTCGTGGGGTCAAATTGAGTGGGAAATGGGTCTAACCCGAATTTTAGAACAACCGTATCAAAATTCGAAAATCGCAAAAATTGCGATTTTGAGGGTCAACTTTAAAGGGGCATATCTCTTAGCACACAAGGAACTGGAAGGGCTGCAACCTATCAAATTAAAGCTCTTTGAGTTAGCTTTCCAACGCACTTGGTTTCACCTTATTCCGCGTTAGGATGAGGGAGTTATGACCATTTTCATAAAACCTATCTGTGCAGAATTTCCAATTCCAGTGAGCGAATTTTCTATGCGGGTTGGAGTCATTTTTTATAAAAAGGGGATATGTCCCATACTTAGTCATTTTCTAAACTCCAAAAACACTCTCTAAGCCCTCTCCAAAAATTCCACCAAGATCTTCAACCAAATTCAAACATCTCAAGCTCTAATTCCGGATTCAAGACTCAATCTCAAGCTTCGATTCTCCATTCCAATCTTCATCAAGGATTCTCCAAAGTTGAGGTATGTGGGTTTGATTGTGGAAACCTTCCTTTCCACAAGTCCAACCATTTATCCTCTATTTCTACTTCAAATTTATGGGTCCTCATGATCAATTATGAACTCTTGAATTATGGAATTACTACTACACACCCTATTATGGTCCTTTTTGCATATTATCATGAAATGGAATTTTTATGTGATGTTTATGGTTTACATGCTTCCATGATCAAATTATGAAGGTTGATATATATATGTATGTTGTTGGTGGGCTGATTTATATGGATTTTGGAATTGGTTGGACTTAGTATTCTTGAAATACATGATTTCATTTACATGAACAATTGCCCACCTTGTGTTTGATAAAATGCCCATTATAGAATTCTTAGGAAAGGGAAGGTCCAAGGTACGTCCTATGACGGATGGTTATGTAATTACTGAAATGATGATGAAATGGACACATGTATATGATTTTCTCTAAATAAGTGTTGTGAGTCGACCATGCCTAGTACGGGGGTAGTAGGCCCGTATAACCATATCGAGGGGTTTGTACCTTGGTTGCCTAGTACGGGGGGTAGTAGGCCCGTATAACCATATCGAGGGGTTTGTACCTTGGTCCCTAGCACGGGGGGTTGTAGGCCCGTGTAACCATATCGAGGGGTTTGTACCTTGGTCCCTAGCACGGGGGGTGGTAGGCCTGTGTAACCATATCGAGGGGTTTGTACCTTGGTCCCTAGCACGGGGGGTGGTAGGCCCGTGTAACCATATTGAGGGGTTTGTACCTCTTTCGCCTCTCCAAGGGGGTGGTAGGCCTTGGAAATACTATATTGATGGTCACTCGCCACACATGTACTACGTCCCATTAAATATGATTTTTTATGTAAGCATCATTATACATATTATTTTATTAATATGCTATCTATTGGGTATGATTACGCATTTTTCCTATGATGTCCATCTAATGTAGCCTTGCATTGCATCCCATATACTTAGTACATTCAAATGTACTAACGCATACTCTATGCCTACATGATGTCACCATGTAGGGACCGGAGCACCGCTTGACCATCCTCCTCCGCGTGGCTAGTATGATTTTCTATAGTGGTTATTGGTGAGTCCTCCATTTCGGGGACGTTGCTCATGATCTTTTGTTATGTATAAAACTTTTCCTTTTTAGTTATGTTTTGACTATGAGGGTGAGCCCGGTAGTTTGTCTTGGCCCCCGCTAAGTACTCATGTTTAGAGGTGGTGTTGGACAAGTTGTGTATTATGCTTGAGCTTGACTCATCTATGGTATTTATGTATCATTTCTTTTTTTTTTCTTGCTCCCTTAGTCCCGATTTCCCCCTTGATTATGCTTATCGCTTATGGTCATTTAATTGCTTCCGCGACCAAGGATGTGTAATGATACGCTATGAGGCTTGTTTGGGGTTCCTTCGGGTTCCCCATTCGCCGGTCACATCTAGGTCCTAGGTTTGGGTCGTGACACACATTCTTTAAATAACTCAAGCCGCCTTCTTCAGTGAAGATTCAAATCCTTTTGGGTGAATACATACTTGAAGTTCTTATTTTAAGTAAACACATCTACATGAACACCATATAGGTAGCCATCAAAATCTTTAGGGGAAACACTATCGCCGCTAACACCAAATCATGAGTCAGATAATTCTTCTGATGCACCTTCAATTGCCTTGAAGCATAAGCGATGACTTTCCCATATTGCATCAAATCACAACCAAGACAAATCCTTGAAGCACCACAATAAACCACAAAATTATCCGATCCTTCCACTAATATCAATATAAAGGCAGAAGTGAGTCTATCCTTGAATTCTTGGAAACTTTTATCACAAGCCTCCAACCGTAAAAATTTCACCTCATTTTTAGTCAATGTCACCAAATGTAAACCAATAGAGAAAAATCCTTCCAGAAACCTTCTATAGTAACCGACCAAACCCAAGAAATTCTATATATCTGAAGCTCACAAAGGTAGATGCCAATTCTTAACCACCTTGGTCTTAGGATCAACTTGAATACCTTCACCGAGGATAATATGGCCAAGGAAAGCAATGAACCTCAACAAAAACTCACATTTTCTATACATAGCATACAATTCAGGATCCTTGAGATTTAACAAAACAATCCTCAAATGCTCAACATGTTCATAATCACTCTGTGAGTAAATCAAAATATCATCAATAAACACAATCACAATCATGTAAAGATATTGCTTGAAGATCGTATTTATCAAATCCATGAATGCCGCCGGTGCGTTAGTCAAACCAAAAGACATTATTAAGAACTCATAATGGCCATACCAAGTTTGAAAAGCCATCTTTGGAATGTCGCACTCCTTCACCCTCAATTGAAGATAACCCGACCAAAGATCAATCTTAGAGAAGTAACTCGCTCCTTAGAGTTGATCACAAAAATCATTTATCCTTGAAATAGGATACTTGTTCTTTATTGTAACCTTATTCAATTGCCAATTTTCAATGAAAATTCGGAGGGAATTATCCTTCTTTCGAACAAATAAAATAGGAGCACCCTATGGAGAGATACTTGGTCTAATAAAACCGTTATCTAACAAATCCTTCATTTGGTCCTTTAGTTCCTTAAGTTTTGTCGAGGCCATACGGTAAGGAGGAATAGATATAGGGTGTATATCTTGGAGAAGGTCAATACCGAAGTCTATTTTCCTTTTGGGAGGAATACTGAGAAGATCATCGGGAAATACTTCCAGAAACTCATTTACTATCGGAACTGACTCAAGAGTTTGGGTTTCAAAATCCGTATCAGTAACCCGAACAAGATGTTAAATGAAACCCTTATAAATCATTTTCCTAGCCTTTAGGCAAGATATGAACGACCCTTAAGAGCATAATTTCCCATGACTTGATAGGTTCGTTCGAAACCTTGAATGTGACAATCGGGTACTACAATCTATGGAAAGATAACATGCATGAAGCCAATTCATCTCATGAATAACATCAAAATCAAACATATCAAGCTCTACTAGATGAAGATGAGTGACTCTATGAGAAACATAAAAGGGGTAATTTCTATGAACTCTTTTCACAGCAATAGAATCACTAGCGAGAGTGGAGACGGTAAATGGGTTAGAAAGGATTTTAGGACCAACATCAAATCTTATGGCCACGTAAGGAGTAATAAATGACAAGGTAGCACGTGGATCAAGAAAATGATATACATCATGATGAAATACTTTCAACATACCGATCACAACATCAAGAGAGCCCTTATGATCATGTTGAGTCTGTAGAGCATAAAACCTACTCGGACGAGGAGCACCCAAACCAGAAGCGCTAGGCTGAGCTTGCCTACCATCCTTTCATTTAATGGCTTGCAACAAACAATCCTTCACTCTGTGACCACTCTTCTCACAATGAAAGTAACCATTTGTAACAGGTTAATATTTTCTCGAGTGACTCTTATCATACCTTTGGAATGTGGGAATAGAAGATCCATTTCAACCACTTCCTTGAGGATTCATTTTAAACACCCTATTTTTTTTACTTATGAGCCGGTGCATTAGAAGAACCTTGACCAGAAAACCATTGCCATAATTGGGAATTACCATGTCCACCGGACCTAGAATGAGAAAAGTCACCATCACTGGTCCTTTCCCTCTTTGGCTCCCTAGACTTCTCGTTTAGCTTTTCCTCTTCAATTTGTTTGTCATGAATCATCCAACGTGATATATCCATCTTCTTGATTAGCATAGCAGTACGGTCCTCCTTAACAACCATTTTAGAGACACCCAACACAAACTTACTCATCGTTGCCCTAGGTCCGTAACCATACATAGAGCATACTTACCCAATTAAGTAAACTTCAAAGCATACTCATTCACACTCATATATCCTTGACAAAGATTGATAAGCACCTTTGCTTCTCTCATCTCTAGGAGAAAGAAGCAATCAAGGAAAGGCCCTTTAAATTTCTCCTAATAAAGAGGACCCACATCATTAGCCCTCTCTTCCTTCCATTATTTGAACAAAACTTGAGCAACACCCTTAAGTTGATAAGCGACCAATTATGTCTTTTCTACCGAAGAAACTCCCATTATCTTCACTATCTTATAGATCTCATCAACAAACTCTTTTGGATCCTCATCAACGTTCGACCCATGGAACTCTGAGGCATTCACCCTAGTGAAGTTCCTTACCCTTGTCACTGTCGTACCAACAATTGATTTCATGGGGGAAACTACTTCTCTATTAGCTTGGGACGTCTTAGCTTAAGCCAACAATTGGAAAGCTGCTTGAAATTTGGCATGAGTCACCTATTCGGCAAAAGGGTCAACCGGATCCAGAGGAACATCGAGCCCCACATTTTTGCACGCATTCCTTCTCATATAGGCACTACATAAGCTCTTCGGGGAGCCATATCCTGAAAAGCAGCAGACAAGAATTAGGAAAAAGACATTTATAGACATAAACTCTATGACACAGCTTTAGAATAGTGAAAGAAGTGAAGTTTCCTAAATGCATTATAGACTCCTATTCGTAAATATTGAACAGTACACACCTATGAACAAAACTCTACCCAACGTGGCTTGTCAGACATCTTACGAACTTTATCAACCCTGTGCTCCAAATGCCAAGTTTTTCATGACCCAAAGTATACACTAGACGTGACATGGCATATAAGACCCCGAAAGGCCGAACACAAGCCACTTGACATACATACATACAACACAATAGAATATACAATAAGAGAGTTTAAGTAAGACATCTCATATCATAAAAGAGAGTATGAACATAAATACGAAATCATAATGATGTCTTGACAAGCCATTCTAATCAACATAAGAGTGGTTGGGACCTAACCCATATACCACGTACAAAGTCTAAAGAGTAAATAATAAAAGCAATAGATTGTTTTCGTGGTTTTCCCTCAGATTATGAGGACTCACCAATCTAATAGCGAATAGCAATCTAAATCTAGCCATGCACGGGAGGAAAAATGGCAGACCCTATATTTTGAAACAATATAGGCACAAGTATGCATTAGTACATGGAATGTACTAAGTAGGGGAAAGTATGCATAAATATAGACATGATATAAAAATAGGCTTAAAACATGAAATGCATGGCCAAGTAGGACATTTAAAATCTTAGAAAAGATAGATCTTAAGAAAATATTATACAAGGCCAATGCATTAGTACAAAGAAAAAAAGGGAAAGCTTTAAGGAAAATCATAATTCTTTTGTGAGATATTACCTTTAATTGACACAAAACCATGTGAGCTATAACATGGAATCCGTTGTAACTCCCACACAGAGAAGGGAGAGTCTATTTACGAAGGTAGAACTCCGTATCATATCATATAGGCTATGTGGATCCACTAGCTAGGTCATATAAGATAATCCTACAAGGGGAAGAAGTTTGAGGCTAGAGATTGCTACTATAGACTACTTATAATGCTCAAATTACTTTTAAAACCACTAAACAAGTAAGCGGCGATTAGCTATCTAATTACCCAATGTATGAGATCAGGGTCGAATCCCACAGGGAGTGGTATGTGAAAGAATTCAATTCTGAAGTTAATTTGTGTCCCAATTCATTGCAAGTAGATGGTAACATTAGTGGAAATAATTCAAAATATCAAATTAAGAATGTTACGTAACCAATTTTGATCAGTTAAACTTAAACAAGTGATTAACAAGAGCGGAGTGAGAATCTAGGAGTGCGCAGAAGTTGATATCAATTTCAAATGGTGGGTCAATGTGATTGCTCAATAACCTTAATCACCCATATATAGGTTGGATCAATCTCAAACACATATTGTATTTCTCAATCATAATATGCTCATCATAAGAATACCTCTCGGACACTCTCATGTGTAATCAACTAAACAACTCAATACATTTACATAAACCTTCACTCTCGATTAAGATTAGAAATTAGAAAAAAAACCCCAAATTCCTTTCTCAAGAAAATAAGGAATTTAAAACTAATATGCAAGTATCAATTCAATTACCCGCTTCATATATTCTTTCTCAAAAAATATCCAACGATCTAAAGCTAGAATTAAAATTGCAATCCTAATTCATAAATTAAACACATGGTAACAAAATTAAATCCATGAAAATCAAAGTGAAATAGAGCAATACATACTATCCTATTGATTTAATCGAAATTCAACTCCATATGCACATTCCTAGAATAGGTGTTTTATCTAATCATATTAAAAGTACAAGAAAGTGTACCAAAAACATTCTCGGTCATTAAATTGATGATTTTCAACATTAATATAGGACACCCTCTTCCAAAATCCCAAATATTATGGGCTACATGCTTGTTTCTCACAGTACAAAATAGCAATTTCTATTGTAGTCTATTTAGAAAAGATTCAGATTCAAGTGTGTGAGTAAAAAATACATTTTCTCTCTCCTTTTTACTATTTATACTTCCCTAAAACTTATCCAAAATTTCATCAAATTTCCTAGACGGCGATGTTTGTCGTGCCCGTCGACTCATTCGGTGAGTAGCCAACTTGTTCTTCCTCTCGCCTTTCTTGGTTTTAGGCTTCAGGTGTTTGAACCACATTGGCGAGCTCAATGGAGTATTCCATTCACATTTGGTGAGTCACCGATCATCACCCAATCTCACATTTTTTGCCTTCAATTTGGCTTAAATGTATTGTCACTTTCAGCAAGCACTTGTTAGTCCACTGATTGAGTTTGGTGAGTCACTGTTTAGCTCTTCTTCTCGCCAACCTGTCTTGAGCCTATTAGTCAAGGACTCTGTTATTTATGGTGAGGTCTGGCCCATTCGTCGAGTCTTCGAGTGCCTTTTGGCAAGCATAAATGTCATGATTTTTATCTTTTTTCAAATTTTTAGCCTCTTTTTGCATAATTTAATCCTTGCCTTGTCCTTGAGACTTCATATCTACCAAACACAATAAATCATTAAATATTGGACATAAAAGGCATTGAGGACACTAATTATTGAACTAAAAATGCCTCAAATGATTCAGAATCTCAGACTTATCAACACCCCCAAAATAAACTTTTGCTTGTCCTCAAGTAAATCAAGAATTAAACCAATCCAAAAAAGGTGGCTACAATAGTGCTTCTCGAGAGCAAACATACAAGTGCTAACAAAAGGCTAATCTTAAGACAATGCAACTCTCAATTATGCTAAAAAAGCCTCAAATGATGACTAGCATGTATTAATCAAAGTACTGGCTCACGAATGCTCACTCAAGATGCAAAATTATGTTTCAACAAAGGTATTCTAGTGCCTTCACAACAAAAGACAATTCCATTCTCTCACAAAGCATATTGATAACAAATTTAAGGAATCAATACAAATTATCACTCTCTCAAAAAGAAATAAATGCATGTTTCATCCCATAGGTTTTCCCATATTTTACAATCGTCACATCACCCGGTTCTCGCAAGATCTCAAGGGTCTTTTTCTGGCTTGTAATAGGGCTGAGGGTAAACGTATGGTTAATTTGGCTTAGTGTCTTTCACCTTTTCAAAGCATTGATGTTTTTAACTTCACCTCTTCTCATACTCTTTCCCATTTTGACCAAGAGACTCTACTAAAACAATTCACAACATTAATTTCTTATTCAATTCATTGGGAACCCTATTTTATTCCCTCGTGTCACTAAGATAATCAAGGCATTGCCTTCTCACAAATTCTTTTTCATCTCACAATCTTTTCTATCTTTTTTATAGGGAGGGATCCCCACTTTTTCCAACTCCCAAGTTTTTAAAACTCTATGTCAAGGCGTCTCACGCTTCTCTCTTTTTCACTTGGGATATTTTCTCCCTTTTCACCACACCCCAGCTTAGGCTTTTGGCTAAGTTGTCTATTCAAACAATTCAATGCTTCAAAAAGGATTTAAGGGTGAGAAAGAAGGTATATTTTTTGTTCAAGAGGTTTCAACAAGGTTGAAAATAAATGGTTTAGGCTCAGATGGTGCCAAAATAGTTGCACACCCTCACAAGGTAGTCACAAAATAGGTATGATGATTTAAGCTCACTCTCAAAACTTGTTTCCAAGATTATTTCTTGCATTTACAAAAGCTTAAACAATTAGACAAATAAGGCAAATTCTAGGAATCTACACACATGCTTTCGAGTAACACCTCACCACAGAAGGTACTTCAAACACCATCATTGTGCACAACTCTAAAAAATTAAACTTGTGTGCAATGGTCATTGCAAGACTCACATCAATACAAAACTAGTCACAACAAGATTCTAGAAGATCATGCAAGAGTTGTGCAACATGAATTTCCTTAAAACACTAACAAAAACATATTTCTCATTAAAAGCACTATCAAAGACATCAATATTGATTATAATCGATACTTGAATGTTAACAATAAGTGCACAAGCTCTTCAATCATCTGAAATATTTGAAAACCTCAGCGCAATCGATAGATAAGAGAAAATGACCATTTACTCATATATTATCAAAACCAAAAACCATGCAAAAATATCATTCAAGAGTTATACATCATGATGAAAGACTTTCAACATACCGGTGACAACATCCGGAGAGCCCTCATGATCCTATTGATTATGAATAGCATAAAACCTATTCTGATGAGGAGCACCCAACCAAAATTGCTAGGCTAAGCTTGCTTACCATCCTTTCCCTTATTAGATTGCAATGTACAATCCTTCACTTTGTGACCACTCTTGCCACAACAAAAGCAATCATCCGTACCAGCTAAATATTTTCCTATGTGACTCTTGCAACACCTTTGGCAAGCGAGAATAGAAGATCCATTTCCACCACTTCATTGGGGCTTAGGGTTAGACACCCTATCTTTGTTAAAATTATGAGCCGGAGCATTAGAAGAACCTTGATCGGAGAACCTTTGCTAGAATTAGGAATGACCATGTCCACCGGACCTAGAATGAGAAAATCACCATCACCGGTCCTTGTCCTCTTTGACTCCCTAGAATTCTCCTTTAGCTTTTCCTCCTTTATTTGTTGTGCATAATTCATCAAATGAGAGATATATATCTCCTTGATTAGCATGGTGATACGACACTCCTTAATCACCATTGTGAACACACCTGACACAAACTTACTCTCCCTTGCCCTAGACTCAGTAACCATAGTTGGATCATACATAACAAATTGAGTAAACTTCAAAACATACTCCTTCAAACTTATATTTCCTTCAATGAGATTGATAAATTCAAGAACCTTTGTTTCTCTCATTTCTAGGGAAAAGAAGCGATCAAGGAAAGCCCCTTTGAATTTCTCCAAATTAAGAGGACCCGCATCGATAACCCTCTCTTTCTTCCATTGTCTGAACCAAACTTGAGCAACACCCTAAAGTTGATAAGAGGCCAATTCCATCTTTCGCACCTGTGACACTCACATTATCTCCGCTATCTTATAGATCATATCAATAAACTCTTCAGAGTCCTCATCAACTTTTGACCCATGGAACTCTTATGGATTCATCCTAGTGAAGTCCCCTACCCTTGTCGCCGCCATACCCAAAATTGGGTTCATGGGAGAAACAAGTTTTCTTTTAGCTTAAGTTGTCATACCTTTAGCCAACACTAGGAAAATGGCTTGGAATTCGGAACGAGAACTAATGGGTCAATCGGAACATGAGGATCCTCCGGATCCATATTGTTTCCTGCATTCCTTCTCACATAAGATCTTCAGGGAGTTATATCCAAAAAAAGCTTCGAACAAAACTTAGGATAAAGACCTTTGTAAGGATAAACTCTATGGCACGACTTTAGAATAGTGAAAGAAGTGAAGTTTCTTAAACGCTTTACATCCTAGATATAAATATGGTGTGATTCACACCTATGAACAAGACTCTACTCGACGTAGCTTGTCAGACATCCAAGGACCTTTCAAAACCTTGTGCTTTGAATACCATGTTTGTCACGACCTAAATTATATCCTAAATGTGACATAGAATATAGGACTCCGAGATGCCCTACACAAGCCCCTTGATATACATAAAATATAATAGAATATACAATACGAGAGTTAAAGTAAGACATCTCATAGCATTAAAGAGAGTTTTAATCATATTTATTTTCTTGACAAGCCATTCTAATCAACATAAAAGTGGTTGGGACGTACCACATACACCACGTACAAAGTCTCAAGAGTAAACAATAAAAGCAATAGATGGTCTTCATGTTTTGCCCTTGGTGTATGAGGACTCACCAATCCAATATCTAATAGCAATCCAAATCTAGCCATGAATGAGAGGAGAATCGTCGGACCCTACATTATGAAACAATATAGGTACAAGTTTGCATTAGTACATGAAATGTACTATGTATGGGGAAATATGCATAAACATATACTTGATAACATAGTAGGCTTAAAACATGAAATGCATGACCAAGTAGGACATTTAAAAGCTTAGAAAAGCAAGATCGTAAGAAAATAAGATGCAAGGCCAATGCAATAGTACAAGGACACAATGTAAAGCTTTATGAAAAATCATAGTTCTTTGAGGGATATTAGCTTTAACTGACACAAGACCATGTGAGCTATAACATGGAATCCAATGTAACTCCCACACCAAGAAGAGAGAGTCTAGATTCCAAGGTAGAACTCCATATAATATCATAAAGGCTATGTTGATCCATAGCTAAGTTATTTAAGACAATCCTATGGGTGCACATAGTTTGGGACTAGAGATTGCTACTAGATACTATCCTTTTTGAGCCTCCACCTCAATGTCCTCTCGGTGCTAAGTTAAATCCCAATGGAATAGATAAAGTCAATTTTCTAGCATAACATTAGGAAAGGTAATAGACCAATCCAATTCATAAAGTATTATAACTGTAACTTCTTTCAAAATCATGATTTCATAACTTCATTCATATAGACACTTACCTTCCTAAACATATAAAATTATGATTTCATTTCAAATTGTGAGAAAACCTTTCACATATCATTTATCTTTAACTTAAAAGTATCCTTAAATCATAACTTCATCCTTCCATAAAACATGCATAAAATCCCTTATCTATTCAAAATCATAAATTCATAATTCATAAGTGAAAATCAAAGTATAAATCATGGCTCCATATGAAATCAATTATAAATCTAGTAATTAGGTTAAATCATACAAAATAATATAGAATATCATCAATAGAATCATAATCAAAAGGATTCATCAAGATTGACATAAAACCCTAAAGGAATTGGGCTAAATTGAATTGGTATTCTTTTGGGACCCATCGGATGAAAGGGATCAATTGGTGAATTTTCACATACCTTGATATCAAAGCCCTAAGAAAAGAAATGGAAAGATGACCTTGAATCCTTGAAACCCTAAGTTCAACCTTGAGAGCTTGAGAGGGAATTTAGGGAAGAAGATTTGAGAGATTTTGTGAGTTTGAGAGAATGTGAGAGAATGGATTAAGTTTTGAAGAGTAAATTCAGTTATAGGGGTAGTTATAGGGTTTAAAGATGTAGTTTAGGGGTTGGCTAGATAGGAAAACACCAAAAAAATCCTTCACTAAATTCTCTTTGACAGGGTCTACGGCTTCGACCTACGGTCCATAGGACTTTTAACGGAACGTATTGGTCAGTCGTAGATCACTCACTAGTACTTAATATTTTTTATTGATTCAATGAGACCTTCCTAAAGTCCATCCAATAATCTACGCCTTGTAGATACCTATTCACATAATCCCTATTCAAGTCCAAAATTTCACAAAGTTCGAATCAACCCTGTAGGCACTTCCTACTGCCCGTATACCATCCTACTAGTCGTCCTGGTCAATCATAGACCCAACTTCATAAACATGAATTTTCCCAAAAATCAACTCAACTTCTACAAGTGCCATCTACGACCTGTGGAGCCTTCCACGAACCGTAGATGGGTTTCATAGGACTGAGGCAGTGTCCAAGATGTTAACTTTCCTTTTTGATTTGACTTTCAAACTTCCTAGGTGTTACATGAACATAGTAAGAGATGACATTTTTGCTTAGATCTTGTAAGAGTAGTCGTATACCCTTGTAGGAGCTACGAGTAGCAGCTAAGTAGGTGTGGTATTAATGAAGAAGGGCATGGTTTAGAGTTGTTTCTAGGCTTGAAATCTAGCAGTCATATCACTTAAGGCATAATAGTCCTATTCTTACTTTCTGTCCAGATATCCTTGTTTCTGTCAAGTAGCTTCACATAGAACGTGACTAAGTTAAAAACCATATCATTCATGTTTTATGTGCTATAGCCGGTTGCAAACTTTTAGTACGAATCAAATCCGACAGTGTTAGTAGGAAAGTTCAGAAGTCAAGAGAGATAGTGATAGTCACTTCTTTCCCTTCCCTTTCAGTTCAACAGTCATTCCAGGACGAATGATCCCAAGGGGAGATATTATTGTAATGCCTCAAAAATTTCTAAGCGAAGATTCAAACCATTTTTCATTTACTTATAAGGTCGTATTGGATGATTCTTCAATTGTACTTAGGTGTTAAGGTTAACTCTTTAGTGTGCGAATAAATTTGGAGATGAGTTAAGTTCACATGAATCCCTTAGCATAGAGTCGAGTTGAAAGCTTCCTTATCGATTAAGTTTTGATATAAGATTCTAATTGGGTCAACTTCAAACAACTGTATATCTTGGAATATTAAGATTTAGGTGGCACATAACCTATTAAATTAAAGTTATTTGAGTCTTTTTTCCAATGCACCAAGTTTGTGTCATTTAGACTTTGGAGTAAAGAGTTATGATCACTTTATTAATTTGATACGTGCAGTAATGTTTTGGCCGACGAAAAAACACTAAAAAGGGTTTTTCTGTCTTTTTACCCCTAGGAAAACCCTAAATGGATTTCTTGACTCATAAAAGACCCTAAATAATCCGATTTTCATTTGTTCATTACCCATTCTCTTCTCTCTTAAACCCCAAGGCAAAACCCTAAAGAAAATCAACGCATAAGACCTCCAAGAAATATTCTTTCAAGTCTTATTCATGATTATTCTTCAAGGTAAGTCCTTCTCCAAGAATTTTATACTTTCTAACTCAAATTAGTTCATACAATTCTGAATCATTAATAGAAATCTTAACTTTGGGTAATAGTATTTTCAAGAAACTAATTCAAGAATCTCAAGAAAAATCTTCTTGACATTTATTCTTAAAGTTAGGGTTCTTCTTCAAGATTAATAGAGCTTTTAAGGTATGTAAGGCTATTCATAGTGTTGGACTAAGTTCGTCTTCGTACCCTACATATATATTTTCTGCATTTAGATCTTTGAGTTATTGTTCATGCTTATATTTTAACATGAACCCTAGTTGATGAGATTTTGTTGAAAGCCTTTGTGAAATTATTTTCCTTACATTGATTTTGAAATTTAAAGAGAGTCCAAGAATAGTTTTAAAGCATTATTTTTAGAAGAGTTTTAAGGAAACTTGAATGATTCCAAATGTATTATTTTACATTGAAAAAGAAAGTACTATTTCCAGAAAAGCATAAAAAGTTTTCACAAGTATTTTAGTTAGATGAAGTAAAGTTCAGTCACCACTTAAAGAGGGTATTACTTTTACATTAAGCAAGAGAGTACTATATTCAGAAAAAGTTCGAAAAGTTTTCAGACATATTCAGTGCAGTTCAGTTACCTCATAAAGAGGCCTTTTTGAGTAATCATCTCAACACAGAGAGTACTTTTGCATGAACATACAATTATATTTTGGGAGTAGTATTGAGTACTGATTTTTGGGTAAGAGTTAAGAAAACTCAAACTCCATAACTTAGACAACCAAAGTAGATAGGATTATACCCCAAGAGGAGCTACTCCTCACTTACCTCAAGAAGACTTTTAAGTGGATCATAGAGATGGTTGTCGGTAAGAGAAACTCCCTATTAAAGTAAACTAGAGTAAGGTGTGTGTATGTGTATATATATATATATATATATATATATATATAGTTCAGCATTTATGATTGTTTCATCCTTACAGAAAGAGTTTAACTGATTTTCATCATTATTTATTCTATAATTCAGCTGAGTTACTTTCAGTCTTTCTATTCATTTATTTGTTTTATTCATCCCTATAACATACTCATACATTCAAAGTAATGATGTCATTCGACCGGCATCTTTTCATGATGCAGATTAACGTACGTAGGACAGGAGTTTTATTGAGATCACATAATCCACTCATCAGCTTTTGGTAAGGCCGCCTTGCTTAAGGAGGACTACAATTTCATCATTTGTTAGTAGTACAATTTTGAGGTGTTGTGGGTCTTGTACCGACACCTATCTTTATGCAGTAGAGTCTTCATAGATAGACAATCTTGGAGAGTCTTTCAGTATTCAGTTCTAGATATTTTATTTAAAACTTCATGTTTAAAACTCAGTTTTTTCAGATAGCTTTGAGATTTAATAAACCTTTTTCATAAACAATTCATCAGTTTTGATGTTTGTGTATACTTGAGTTAGTCTTCCGCTTAGTAGTCAGCTACGACAAGTGTTTTCTTGGGGATCATCAATGGTTCTCGAGTGCCGACCATGTCCAGGGTGTAGGCTTAGCGCATGACAAACATTGTATCAGAACACAAACGTCAAGTGTCCTAGGGTGTCTATGAAATCGTGTTAGTAGGATATTATTTATGGTTGTGAGGGCCCCACTTCTATAAATAAGGGATTATATGCATTTAAGAAATGTCTCCTTTCTTTCATATTCTAAATCGTGAAATTGAACTGTGTCATAAGGAATTTATTTAGACTCGTGCTTTTCTTAAATCCCTCATACTCAAGGTGGTTGAAATAGTAAAGCCAAATCCTTGTCAATGAGTTACTCTCAGAAAGTCAAGAGACTGCAGAAGGACTTGAGAGAAGCCCATTAGTGTGCTAAAGTGTATTTATTCAAAAGAATGCATCATTATTCATATGAATCATGCATTCAAGCTAAAAGCAAGATGTTCTCTCAGATTCTCTTCTCTAAACCTTATTTCAGGAGAGACCCTTAAGGGGAAGTGTGTTTTAGAATGCTTGGGTAGTATTTTAACCCTAAAGATTGAATGAGTTGTGATATTATAAGCTAGGAAGTAGTAGAAGTTCCCAAAGCTAGAAGTATACAATTAGAAGTGTAGTAACCTAAGAGATATGGATAGTTATTGAGAAAAGTGTGTAGTTGCAGTCACGTACCCGATAAGTCATTAAGGAGGAGTTTTTCCTTACGTGTAGGCTATGGAGTAATAATCTTGTGTAGATTTCATGAAACAAGGTAGATGAATAGTTACTTGTAAGGATAAGTTAGAGTATACATCTCACGACCTAAAGTACACCCTAGACGTGACAAAACGTATAAGACTTTGAGAGGCCCTAAACAAGATACTTGACATACATTCAACACAATAGAATAGATAAATAATGAGAATAGGAGAAGTAGTCTCATATTATGGAAAAAGAGTTTTAACATAAGTGCGGAAATATACTAAGTCTTGACAAACCTTTTCTAAACATCATTAGAGTGGTTGGGACGTAAACACATACACCACGTACAAAGTCTCAACAGTAAATGACATCAACAATGAAGTCTTCATGGTCTTACCCTCGAAGTATGAGGAGTCACCAATCCAAAGTAAAAGGTAGCAATCTGTATCTATCGAGGAGCAGGAGGAGAAGAAGCATGGAACCCTACATTGTGAGACAATATAGGCAAAAGTATGCATTAGTAAATGGAATATACTAAGTATGGGGAAATGCAATAGAACATGAAACATGATCATATGGGGACATAAAGCATGGTATGCATGACCAAAATAAGGTATAGTAAAAACTATTAAAGAAGAATCATGAATCATGAGCATGGTCAATGCATCTTAAAATCATTAATGGAAGCTTCATAAAACAATTGAAGGAAAAAATAGTTCATTTTTGTTTTGTGGGGTATTAGCTTTAACCGGCATTAAACCATGTGAGCTATAACATGGAGTCCGATGTAATTCCCACACCGAGAAGGGAAAGTCTACTTGCCAAGGTAGAGCTTCGTATCAATCATTCATATGCTATGTGTGGATCCACTAGCTAGGTCATTTAAGACAATCCCATGGGGTAACATAGTTTGGAAATAATGATTACTACTAGAGACTACCCTATTTGAGCCTCCACCTAAAGGTTATCTCAATGCTAAGTTAAATCCCCACAAAATATATAAAGTAAGTTATCAAAGTATAACATTAGGAAAGACAATAGTTTAATACCAATCAAAAAATGTAATCATTATAGAATAACTCCTTTAAATCGTTATTCATATATATTTGAGAAAACCTTTCACAATCATAATTTCATAAGTATGTGAGAAAACCTTTCACAATTCATTTCTACTTATCTTAAAAGTATCCTTAATTCATAAAATATTCTTTTTATAAAACATGCATAGCTTTCATAAATCACAATTCATATCTTCTTAAATTCATAAATAATGCATGGATCCATATATTTTCAATTGGAAAACATGTAATTGAATCAAATCATGCATGGTAAGATTGAAGTCAAACAATTGAATCATAATCAAATCGGACCCATGAAGATTGACATAAACCCTATTTGAATTGGAGAATTGAGATTTTTTGGGACCCAATGGATGAATCGAATCCATTATTGAATTCCTGCATTCCGAAGAATCCTAGCATATGAATTGAAAGAGAAGACTTGGAGATTGAAGATCCCTGGAATCTCTTGAAGCCTTGGGAGAAAACTTGGAGAAGAATATAGATAAATTTTGGGGTTTTGAATGAATGAGAGGGAATGGGTAAAATGGGGTCTTTAGAAATCATTTATACTCATTTAGAATAGGTAAAAATTACATAGTATAGGGTTTTAAAGAGTTGGAAAAAACAAAAATAGCCCTCACTTAAAAACTGCCAAAACACCCCCTATGGAAGCCTTTCATGGACTGCCAATTGCTTCACCATCCGTAGACCCTTGACTTAGTTTATTTTCCCTGGGGTTCAAGTCCAAGGATGGGTTCAATGACCGTGAACCCTTCCTTACATGTTCACGTTTCACAGATTTTAGCTGTTTTTTCTCATTCAAACTTACAATTGACTTTTTACACTTCCTAGGTGTTACAATATCTCTCCCTTGGGAACATTCTTCCTTGAATGGGACTCAAGCAACCATGAATAGAGTAGGAGGAAAACTAACAACCCAACATGAATGCAAATTTCATCATAATGGAGATAAACATGGGAATTACTCCTAGCTCAATCATTACATCAAAATCATGTTTTTCATGAACATGCATGCATATGGAATCATCAAAATTACTAAAACGCATGAATAAAACAAAAGAACCATGAGAAACCAATACCTCAAGCTAGAACAGGAGCGAAGAGAAAGAGATGAGGATACGTGGACATCATATAAGTAATGTCTCCAAATCTTTAGAATAAACACTACCGTCCCTAAAACTCTTAATGATGAATTGGATAATACTTTTCGTGCACCTTCGATTGCCTTGAAACATTAGAGATGACTTTCCCATGTTGTATCAAAACACAACCAAGACCAATCTAAGAAGCATCACAATAAACCAAAAAATCATCTAATCCTTTCGGTTATATCAAAATAAGGGTTGAAGTGAGTCTATCCTTGAACTCTAGGAAAATCTACTCACAAATCCCGAATTAACAAAAATTTTGCATTCAAGAACGCAAATTAAATCAACAAGGCAATTAATGGCAATCAAGGCAAGCAAGCACACATAAAAACAGGTACCCAAGCAAGCGCATTTTGTATTGGCAATTAATAGTGATCACAAATCAGAAATTTTGAAAACTAACCTCAAGGCTGAAAATATAATGCACACACGAAGAAAATGGGGGCAGGGACACGTCCAAAGCACTCCTACTAGCAACCAATGGCATCAAAATGCGAATAAAATATGCAAGAGTGCGGGAGTGTGAGGATATGAAGAAAATTTAAAAGGTGGTGAAAATTTTTAGTTTGAAAAGATTAAAAACCGTTCAGTTCGCGCCCAAAAGGGCGAGGCTACTAATGTCGCCGTTCCACTCAGCGATGCGCCGAGTGGAACCTCCCCTCGCCAAAAGTTGCAGAAAGCCAAGCCATCATTCAAGTCCGGAGGGTAAGCTAGATTGGGCTCGCCGATCCATTCGGTGATGCACAGAATGATGTAAAACCTCGCCTAATTTTCCAATGTAGCTTGCAACTTCAACGTTCAATTCTGATGAATTTAGGCGATCCTGGGGGCAATTGGGCGATGCGCCGATTGGACCAACCCCTCACCTAGTTGCATTTTCTTGAAATTTCCTACTCTAATTTACACACTCAACACACGTTATTCAAAATTCTAAATGTAAGCTTGGGTTGCCTCCCAAGAAGTACCTTATTTAACGTCATGGCACGACGTGGATATGCATTCAAGCATCGTCCAAGTATACCACATCAATCAATCGTACAACGGGAGCTTCTCCAAAATAGAGTTTCAACCTTTGTCCATTAACTTTAAAGAGAGACCCGTTATCACCTTTGACTTCAATAGCTCCGTTATCAAACACACGGACAACCTTAAAAGGGCTAAACCACTTAGACTTGAGCTTTCCTAGAAATAGCCACAAACAAGAATTGTAGAGTAACACACAATCACCCACCATAAATTCTCGATAAAGTATTCTTGCATCATGCCACTTTATCATTTTTTCCTTATATAGAGCAGCACTTTCAAAAGCTCGAAGCCGAAATTCCTCCAAAGCATGAAGTTGGTTAACCTGACTTTTGGACGCAACGTCCCAGTTCAAATTTATGGTTTTCAAGGCCCACAAGGCTTTATGTTCAAGTTCCACCAAGAGATGACATGATTTGCTGAATACCAATTGATACGGCGACATACCAATGGGTGTTTTAAAAGCAGTGTGATAGGCCCACTATGCATCCTCCAATTTTCGTGACCAATTAGAACGATTTGCATTCACGGTTTTGGCCAAAATTTCTTTAATTTGTCGGTTAGATACTTCAACCTGGCCACTTGTTTGCGGATGGTAAGGGGTGGCAACCTTGTGCTTTACTCCATACTTGCTCAGTAGTGATGCGAACAATTGGTTGCAAAAGTGCAAACTCTATCACTAATAATTGCTCGAGGTGTACCAAACCTTGTAAAAATATATCGCTTAAGAAATGTAATGACACTTATCCCCTCATTGTTAGGTAAAGCGACAGCTTCCACCCACTTCGACACATAATCAACGGCCACCAGAATGTATTTGTTCCAAAAAGAACTCATGAAAGGACCCATAAAATCAATTCCCCACACATCAAACAATTCAACCTCAAGGATGGCAATAAGGGGAAACTCGTGTCTTCATGACACTCCTCCATGCTTTTGACATGTACTACACCTGCGGACAAAATAATTTGCATCGTGATACACTGTTGGTCAATAATAGCCACTTTCCAGCACCTTTGCCACTGTTCGTACTCCACTGTAGTGGCCACCAACTGGAGATGCGTGGAAGGCAACAATAATAGCGTAAACTTCGACTTCTGGTACACATTTCCGGATTATGTGATCAGCAAACTCCTGGAACATATAGGGTTCATCCCAAAAATACCTTTTTGCATCGAAAAGAAACCTCTTGCGCTAATAGAACATTAACCCATTAGGAAGAAGTCTACACTCTACGTAGTTGGAAAAATGGGCATACCAAGGAGGAGAATTTTAGATACCATCATAACCATCTCATCATGAAAAGCATCCTCAATATCCCTATCACCTGACACAACGACAGTCGTTTCAAGTCTTGATAGATGATCAGCCACTTCATTTTCGCATCTGTTCTGGTCATGGGCCTCAAAATCAAACTCTTGTAACAATAACACCAACCGAATCCGTCTTGGTTTAGCATCCTTCTTAGCCATTAAGTAACGGATGGTTGCATGGTCAGTGTGCACCACTACCTTAGTCCCCAACAAGTAAGCTCAGAATTTCTCAAAAGCATACACTACAGCTAACAATTCTTATTCGGTAACAGTGCAAATCCTTTGAGCCACATTTAAGGTTTTGCTTGCATAGTATATCGGGTGAAATAGCTTGCCTCTACGTTGACCAAGTACAGTACCCAAGGCAACGCCACTAGCATCACACATCAACTCGACTGGCTACCCCAATCAGGAGCTGACACAAGTTTCTCCTTTAGACACTCCAAAGCAATCATACAAACTTCATCAAACATAAAAACACTGTCATTCCCAAGTAGCTTGCAAAGAGGATGAGCTATCTTATAGAAATCCTTTATTAACTGCCAATAGAAACCCGCATGCCCTAAGAAACTTCGGATACCCTTATCTGACATAGGAAGTGGTAATTTGGCAATAACTTCAATCTTTGTTTGATCCACTTACATACCATTCCCTGAAATCTTGTGCCCCAAAACAATCCCTTCTTTCACCATGAAGTGACACTTCACCCAATTAAGTACGAGGTTTGTTTCGACACATCTCTTTAAGACTCGGCCCAAGTGTTCAAGGCATTCTTCAAATGAATCCCCAACTACGAAAAAATCATCCATAAATACCTCCATCGAGTCTTCAACCATATCAGCGAAAATAGACAACATATATCTTTGGAATGTTGCCGGTGCATTACACAACCTAAAAAGCATTCGTTTAAATGCAAATGTTCCATAGGGAAAGGAGAATGTAGTTTTATCTTGATCCTCCGAGGCTATGGATATTTGATTGTAATCAGAATAATCATCAAGGAAGCAATACCATCCACGCCCCACCAATCTATCAAGCATTTGGTCCATAAAGGGAATTGGAAAATGATCTTTCTCAGCTGCTAAATTAAGCTTTCTAGACAACATATATCTTTGGAATGTTGCCGGTGCATTACACAACCTAAAAAGCATTCGTTTAAATGCAAATGTTCCATAGGGAAAGGAGAATGTAGTTTTATCTTGATCCTCCGAGGCTATGGATATTTGATTGTAATCGGAATAATCATCAAGGAAGCAATACCATCCACGCCCCACCAATCTATCAAGCATTTGGTCCATAAAGGGCATTGGAAAATGATCTTTCTCAGCTGCTAAATTAAGCTTTCTATAGTCCATGCACACACGCCAACCGGTAACTGGACGCATTGGTACAAGTGCACCTTTCTCATTCGGGACCACAGTCATCCACCCTTCTTTGGGACAAACTGGGCTTACCCACTTGCTATCCGCAATAAGGTAAATCAAACCTGCATCTAACCACTTGATGATTTCCTTCGTAACTACTTCTTGCATTGGAGGATTTAACCTCCTTTGGTGTTCGACACTAGGTTTACAATCTGCTTCCAACTGAATATTGTGCGTGTAAATACTAGGAGGGATCCCTGCAATATCAGCAATTTTCCACCCGATAGCTTTGATAAATCTTTTTAACATACTAACGAGTACTTGAACCTGCCTGAAACGAACCCAAAAATGCCCGAAAATGTGCTTCGGAAACACCTATAATTGTAATTTCCATATATCTCAAAATCCGTGCATGATTTCGGAAATTCGACTTCATATTCTTATTTGTGGGGTCAAATTGAGTGGGTAATGGGTCTAACCCGAATTTTAGAGCAACCGTATCAAAATTCAAAAATCGCAAAAATTGCGATTTGAAGGGTCAACTTTAAAGGGGCATATCTCTTAGCACACAAGGAACTGGAAGGGCTGCAACCTATTAAATTAAAGCTCTTTGAGTTAGCTTTCCAACACACTTGGTTTCACCTCATTCCGAGTTAGGATGAGGGAGTTATGACCATTTTCGTAAAACCTGTCTGTGCAGATTTGCAATTTCCAGTGAGCTATTTTTTTTAGGCGGGTTGGAGACGTTTTTTTTATAAAAAGGGGATATGTCCCATACTTAGTCATTTTTCTTAACTCCAAAAACACTCTCTAAGCCCTCTCCAAAAATTCCACCAAGATCTTCAACCAAATTCAAACATCTCAAGCTCTAATTCCGGATTCAAGACTCAATCTCAAGCTTCGATTCTCCATTCCAATCTTCATCAAGGATTCTCCAAAGTTGAGGTATGTGGGTTTGATTGTGGAAACCTTCCTTTCCACAAGTCCAACCATTTATCCTCTATTTCTACTTCAAGTTTATGGGTCCTTATGATTATTTATGAACTCTTGAATTATGGAATTACTACTACACACCCTATTATGGTCCATTTTGCATATTATCATGAAATGGAATTATTATGTGATGTTTATGGTTTACATGCTTCCATGATCAAATTATGAAGGTTGATATATATATGTATGTTGTTGGTGGGCTGATTTATATGGATTTTGGAATTGGTTGGACTTAGTATTCTTGAAATACATGATTTCATTTACATGAACAATTGCCCACCTTGTGTTTGATAAAATGCCCATTTATAGAATTCTTAGGAAAGGGAAGGTCCAAGGTACGTCCTATGAGTCGGATGGTTATGTAATTACTGAAATGATGATGAAATGGACACATGTATATGATTTTCTCTATATAAGTGTTGTGAGTCGACCAAGCCTAGTACGGGGGGTAGTAGGCCCGTATAACCGTATCGAGGGGTTGGTACCTTGGTTGCCTAGTACGGGAGGTAGTAGGCCCGTATAACCGTATCGAGGGGTTGGTACCTTGGTTGCCTAGTACGGGGGGTAGTAGGCCCGTATAACCATATCGAGGGGTTTGTACCTTGGTCCCTAGCTCGGGGGGTGGTAGGCCCGTGTAACCATATTGAGGGGTTTGTACCTCTTTCGCCTCTCCAAGGAGGTAGTAGGCCTTGGAAATACTATATTGATGGTCACTCGCCACACATGTACTACGTCCCACTAAATATGATTTTTATGTAAGCATCATTATACATATCATTTCATTAATATGCTATTTATCGGGTATGATTACGCATTTTTCCTATGATGTCCATCTAATGTAGAATTGCATTGCATCCCATATACTTAGTACATTCAAATGTACTAACGCATACTCTATGCCTACATGATGTCACCATGTAGGGACCGGAGCACCGCTTGACCATCCTCCTCCGCGTGGCTAGTACGATTTTCTATAGTGGTTATTGGTGAGTCCTCCATTTCGGGGACGTTGCTCATGATCTTTTGCTATGTATAAAACTTTTCCTTTCTAGTTATGTTTTGACTATGAGGGTGAGCCCGGTAGTTTGTCTTGGCCCCCGCTAAGTACTCATGTTTAGAGGTGGTGTTGGACAAGTTGTGTATTATGCTTGAGCTTGACTCATCTATGGTATTTATGTACCATTTCTTTTTTTTTCTTGCTCCCTTAGTCCCGATTTCCCCCTTGATTATGCTTATCGTTTATGCTCATTTAATTGCTTCCGCAACCAAGGATGTGTAATGATACGCTATGAGGCTTGTTTGGGGTTCCTTCGGGTTCCCCATTCGCCGGTCACATCTAGGCCCTAGGCTTGGGTCGTGACACTGCCCTTCAAGTAGGTCAACTGCAATGATTATCGGCAAGGTATTGTTCACCCTCAAAAATATGTACTGAAGATGGGAAGGAAGAGATTTCAACTCAAGCTTCGGAGGTGCTTCAATGGATGGCTTCGCGGGAGGACTTTCTCTATTTTTCAAATCAATTTCAAGTTTCTAAGGAGGTTTGGAGTAAGAACCTAAACTCGTTAAAGCAACAACCACTTCATCGTAATCTTGGATCTCTTCCCCATCATAGTTCAACGGGACAGCAGCCAAAGATTCACCAATACAAGAGATTTCGCCAATACTAGCAACCACTTCATCAATCACCTTAATGACAGACACCACATGGATATCATTGGGTTGTTTCATAGACTTACACACATTAAAAGTGACTTCCTCCTCATTAACTCAAAATTTCAAATCGCCACTCTCCACATCTACCAAAGCTCTTCCAGTAGCCAAGAATGGTCTACCAAGAATAATCGTGATCTCGGCATCCATCTCACAATCAAGAATGATGAAATCTGCCGAAAAAATGAACTTGTCAACCTTTACCAAAATATCATACAAAATACCAATAGGTCGCTTAATAGAACGATCCGTCATGAGAAGTTGCATTGTGGTTGACTTAAGCTCACCTAGCCCAAGTTGCTTGAAAATAGCATATGGCATCAAATTGATACTAGCTCTCAAATCACATAATGCTTTGGCAAACTTGAACACCCTAATAGTGCATGGTATTGTGAATGCTCCCGGATCATCTTTTTTAGAAACCACATTTGACATGATAGCGTTGTAACTATGGGATAACCCAACCATTTCAAAGTCTATACTTCTCTTCTTCGTGACCAACTCCTTCATAAACTTAGCATACCCCGGCATTTCTAGTAATGCATCTACCAGTGGAAGGTTTATAGAGAGAAACTTTTGGAATTTTGCATCGTCATCTCTCTTGTTCAGCCTTTGTGGGAAAGGGTGTTTAATATTAGGCAGCGGCTTCGGAGCAACTGATTTAGGCACATCCCCCACCTTTGATGTAGTAGTTCCACAGGGTGTCACAACATTTGTTGAATCAGCATCTTTGTTGGGCACACCATGGTCTACATCATCATTAATTCCATCAGCCTCAACCACATCACTACCCATAACTTTTCCACTTCGAGTCACTACCACCATACACTGAGCATTCTCATTATTCGGGTTAACCAATATGTCACTACGAAGGCCACCATTTTTTCTTTGATGCAATTGAGTGGACAATTGAACCATTTGTGATTCCAGATGTTTAATAGAAGTAGAGTGAGAAGTCACCATTTGATTTAAAGAGGAGAAATCAGCCTTCATCTCTTTGAGTACTTTGTCTGAACCTTCCACCTTGTGCAAAATACAAGCAAGCAGATCTTCAGTTCTAAAACTCTCAGGATCAGTCTTTGGTTCGGTAACTTTGGGAAGATCATGTGGAGGCACATATCAATCTCTCTCACCATCTCTCCAATTGGCACCTCGATCACGCCACTCCCGATTATCTCTCCAACTCCCACCTTGATCTTTGTTCAAACCTTGATTCCTTCCCGGCTTTTGATAGCTCGGACAAGAACCCACCATTTGATTCGACAAAAATTGAACTTCTTCATTGTACGTGGTTTCAAATGCAGCATCATCTGGGCTCATTGCAACTGCGTTGATGGCTTTGGATTCTGCACCCATAGCATGCTTTGTTAACAAATCCATATGAGTCATCATCTTGGCCATATTCACATCACGATCTTAGCCTTTCTCAATTTGCTCCTTAGTCATTTCGACTACAAGAGGTGATACTTGGCCTTCTCTTGTGTGTCAAGCTCGGTTGATTTTGGTCATATCATCAAGCAATGCTGATGCAATAGGAAATGGTTGTCTCATGATTCCACCTTGAATCAAACGATCTGCAATAGACTTGTTTACCAAATCAAGGCTATGGTAGAAGTATTGCAACAACATATTTTCAGGAAACCCATGAGTAGGACATTGTAGAAGAAGCTTTTGGAATCTGAGCCATGTCTCAATGATTGGTTCACCATCAAGTCTCTTGAAGTTCTGAATACCATCTCTCAATTTCACCATCTTCGAAGGGGGAAAGAATCGTTCGAGGAACGCTTCTGTTAACTCTGCCCAAGAAGTAATTGAATATCTTGGTAATTCAGCCAATCACTTCGTTGCCTCCCCATTTAGAGAGAAAGGAAACAACCGAAGTTGAATTGACTCTTGAGAGATGTTCTTGAATGCGAAAGGGTTGCACACATCGAAAAAGTTCTGAAGATGTTCATGTGGATCCTCATGAGCAAGTCCTACAAATGAGCCTTTGATTTTCAATAGCTAAAGCATGGTTCCGGTCACATGAAAGATGGTGTTACCCACAGTAGGGGGCAAGCATATAGCCCCAGCACTTCCCACTTGAGCTACATTGAAGTCATTCAGATTACCAATCTCATTATTCACATGACGTATCTCATTATTCTGACCAACAACACTATCAGCGTCACTCATGTTGTCACCTGTTGAAAATAAACAATGAAAAGACTAATAAGTAAATTCAACTACAATCAAACTAACTCACTCAAATATGTCGATACAAGAATTCTAAACATCATTCCCCGACAGCGGCACAATTTAGGATAACGCTCAACTACACCTATCAAAATTCAAGATGTAGGCGGTCGTTACCAATATAAACCCAAAAAGGAGTTGGGGCCGATCCCACGAGGAATGGCACAGAGTATAGAATTCAAAAATGAAGTACTAAAGTGATCTAGCCTTTTGTAGGGATAAACAAATGAATCGATGCATAAAGTGAATCGTCTAGGTTTCAATTATCAATAGAAAAGAGTTTTAAATGATTGATTTCAACAAACACGTGTTAAAGAGAGATTTAATCAATGAAGATTTTAAGATCTTAGGGATATGTGAGTGTTCAAATACCAATTTCACTGAATGGGTGACTATGAATTGTTTAAGAGAACTAAAACAAAATGGGTAGGCAAGATAATGATCATGAAAGATGCTTTGCAACCAACTACCATGCTTTCAATTGGGTTTTACCAAACCCCAACAGGCTATACAAATTTAGCACAATCATATACCTTAATTAAACCCACTTTAACAAGCTGAGTAGTATAAGATAGAACTTGTACAATTATCATTTAATATATCCACTCAATTGCATCTTCAACAAGCATACAAAGAGATATAAACTAGAACTGAATTTGCAACTTCAATTCATAAGATAAACACATGATTTATCAACTCAACCCATTTTATTTCAACATTTAATTCAGCAATCCACAGGACCCATAAGCTAATTAGGCATTTGAACACATAATCACACCCCTAAGGCAATGGGGTTTTAGTCAATCATAGTAATGATGAAGATATATTTACCAAAAACATTAGCCATTGATTTTTCAAGTCTTCAAACAGCAAATACAATCAGCTAAAATTTACCCAAAGTTCAATTCCCAAGAAATCACACTATTAGTTCACAAAATCAATCAAGTGCCATGTACTTTCTAAGTTTGAGTTGCAGTTCTTCTCCCTTAGCACTCTCTTTTAAATTCAATTCAAAAATTTCTATTTATACTTTCCCAAAAGCTCCACACGATTTGAATTTCAGGGTCTGATGTGAGGCCAAAAATATATAGTTTAGTCATTATTTGCCTCTCATTTAGAATTTTTATTTCTCCTTTTTGAGCATAAATTTTATGAAATGTGCTAAATAGTGTATTTTACTTGTAGGAGTAAATTGGTGTAAAGTTGAAGAAGTTTGGAGCTAAAACGAATTAAAAATGGAAGATTATAGAAAGAAAATCAAGCAAGCAGCTCCATGGTTTAAATTGAGCATTAAATTAATATTTATATATATGTATGCAAATTGCGCAGAAGTTGATGAAAGTCAATTGATATTAGCCTTATTTCCACGTGGCATCGTGCGAAGGAACTTGAAATTGAAGACACGCAGTAGCAAAAAAAATTGAGGCGGTGCACTGTTCAACAAGGAATTTTAATTCCTTTTGGTTTTGGATTCCTAATTTAGTCCATAAGAATAATTATTACGAGGGGAGAATATACGGAGAGGGGAGACTTGTGAAGGAAAAGTTGTAAATACTTTTTAGGGTTCTTTTCTTCTTTTCTTTTCATAGGTATTAGGAGCAAAAGACCCTGTTCTGGGGCTGCGGCTACGGGTTATTGTTGAACATCGATAGTTTTTAAATTAATTATTGGTTATCGCTTAAATTATTTTTGTATTCTTGTTTTCATATTTCATGATTGGCCACCATAGAAATAAATCTATTGTCTATACTTGGACTCGAGAGATAAAGAGGTAGATAGACCAAAGAATACAAAGAGCTTGATCTAACTTGCATATCACTTGTTTAGATTTGTGTTTAGGAGTGACGTCTGGACGAACACCAAGCTTGGTTACAAAACAGGATGAAATATAAATGCTCGCCAATTAGGACTGACTATCCCCGCTCAACGATGTTGTTAGACAGCTAGTTGGAGTAGGCGATTAGAGGTCGATAGATCGTGATCATAAAATCAACCCTGTAAATCAGTAATTTGATAACCTTAGTTAATTCATTACATGAGATGTGATACATGAAACCTTAAGCATGTTGCAGCCCTATAATTGTCCCAATTACTGTAAGTTAATCTTTTTAATTAACTCTAGCATTCTTTTATTTCTTTTGACACTCTTAAATAAATAATTAGACTAGTATAATTTAGTAATAGTTAATTGACAAGTCCCTGTGGGTTCGATAATCCGACTGTTTTAGAGCAACTATATTACTTGCGCAACCACGTACACTTGTGCGTGCAATTGGGAGCAACAAGTTTTTGGCGCCGTTGCCGGGGACTTAGAAATTAACTATTCTTCTAGGTTATACTTTTTCTTCTTCTTTTTTTTTGTTTTTTTTGTTTTTTAAAGTTAATTTTTTTTTCTGAACAACTTAATTTTTTCCTTCGAATAATTTGGTAATCTTATTGATATGGCTGATTGGGATAAATCGTGGTTGGGTGAGAAGTATCCTTATAAGTATCATTGTAATTATTGTAATGGACCCCACTTGGATATCAAGTGTCCTATATGTCATATATGTGGTGGTCAATTTGGTCAATGGAAAGGTTGTCCTAACTCTTATTCCCCTCCCTCGAACCCCTATTATGATTCTTTAGTTATCTGGGATGTTAGCAGGGGTGATGAAGTGGAGAATGCAAAACAAGAGGCTCGCAATGTGAATTCATATATGGAATGTACGAACATGCTGGACAAAGTTAATTTTAAAATCTCAAAACAAATGTTTGAATGCGTGGAAGAGCACTCAAAAATCAGAGAAATGCAGTCTACGCTTGACGATATTGGATTGCAAATTGCAGTCCTAGCTAAAATAGAGGAAGATATTAAATCCCAACAAAGAGAATGTTGTGAAGAAGTAGAGAGAGTGAGCCAATCTTGGCTACAAGAACAAACCCAACTTCTAAAGTTTCAAGAGTCTATCCGTGATGGTCTGACATACATGACAACCCAACTGATTGAAGGAAGAGTTGAGCTCACACAAGAAATAGATCAATTTTGCTCAGATATTCATGACTTGGAGGCTCACTTGAACAAAAATATTGAGGCGTCTGATGCCCAATCACCAATTGTTATGGATGATGATCAACTAGTGGAGCAAAAAGAGGAATTCCAACCATTCAACTATACCGTATTCCTTAATGCCGATGTTGAGAAAGAGTACAGAAGTAAGAATGTTGTAAATAATATTTCTTTGGAGTTGAGGCATCTTAGATCTCATTAAAAACACTTGACTATAGATGAGAAACAAGGCCCCGACATCCTAAAGTTTTCTAATCCACGTAGACAAAATGGCATTCCTCACATAAGGGCCAAGAAGTGCAAGATGCGACATTTATTACTTGGTTCCTTTATCTTTATACCACCGCCCCTTGAGAGGAGTAGTAAAGTTCATGCAAAGTTAGGGGTGCAATTCATAAGTTCAAAGTGGAAAGAAAAGTGGTGAACTTAATTAGGTCGTGCCGCGACGTTAAATTAGGCGCTTATTGGGAGGCAACCCAATTAATAGTATAGCTTCTTATTTATTTTTTAGTGTCATTTTTTTTTTGGTCTTGTTTTTACAGGTTTTGGAGAAGTCTGACTATTCAAAATTTGGAGCTAAGGAGCACGTTTGAGCTTAAGTGTGGGGTGATGACCCTTGATGAAAATTAAGAGAACATACTACTAGCTAGGCCTAGAGGCCTTAGAGTGTTTTCCTAACCCATGTTTTAAATTTTATTTGATGCTTTGGGGACATAACATCTTTTTAAGTGTGGGGTGGAGGAATGAATTCCTAGTTTTTACTGCTTTATCGAGTCTTTTTGTATTTTTAGTTGGGTTCCTCGGCTTTTGTTTTCTGTACTTTTCCTGAGGATAGTCCCTTTGAACCGATAGGGAGTAAATTTTTATTTTTTTTAGAGAAAAGTAAAGACCCTTGTGAGTTGTGTGATACTTGCTATTTAGGCCTAATTTTGAGTAATACTTTCTTATGAATGCTTGATTGCTATTGAAATTGCAGACTCTTTGACACCGAGGTTCATGGTTGTGACTTTGTAAATAGCTTGATTTATTTTGTAGTTTGTTATGATCATGTCTCTCTTAGAAGTGGAATTGATCCATTTTTATTGATACTTGTGCAATGTGTGGTGAGAATTTGTTTATTCCATGTTTTGCATCTTAGTCTAGAAATTGCCTTGCATGTTATTGAAGCGAAATAAAAAGTGTTGCTTTGTTTAGGAGATGATAATAGGCTTTCTTTGATTTGTCTTGTAAATTTCAGCCTTTTCAGATATTATATTACTAGTTACCCCTTTTGAGCCTGTAGCCTTTCGTTGGTAGCCCTATTTTGTCCTTAACTATTTTGTTGAAACCCTAGTTTTTTGCACCTTGCTTCCTTGACCACTGAAGCATAGACTTATTATAATTGTTAATTCAGAAGAAAAGGGAATGGTTGAATGATAAAGGTAATCAATGATAGCTACAAAGTGATGAAAAAAAACCCTCTTCGAAAGAATGTGACATGAAAAAGAAAAAAAAAGGGGAGAAAAAAAATACTTTGAGAAATCAAAAAAAAAAAATTGAAAAAAAATGATTGAAGCATTCTTGACATGATGAAAATTACTTGTGAAATAATGGTTGAAGAGAGGGCTGAAAATAAAGAGAAGTAAATAATGGGTGATGAATTCTAAAAGTGCAAAGTGCTTAGGGAAGTGTAAGTCACTATTATATAGTTTTCCTACCCGTCCTTTAGCCTACAATATAACCCGTTAAAGTCCTATTTGATTCTATTCGAGCATGCTTAATTAGTGCAGATGTACATAATGGGCAAGCATATGGTTCTTTGTGCATACATGTGATTTTATTTGTGAGTGTGAGAGTTCTTCTTTGATGTGAAGTCCTTAATTTATATTCAATCTTTTTGAATTGAGTGTGTGGACTATTTCTTCTTGTGAGGGCACTTGTTTCATGATGGATAGGTGGTTTTATTAGCTTTCTTTGACGAGAGTAGGTGAGCAAGCTTAAATTTGATGAGTTCAAAGTCCGTCCTTGAGGTTAGGAGGTTAGAGGTTTGTTGATTATTTGTTTATCTTGCATAATGAGCGGGAATTGTACTTGATGTTTTGAAATTTCTTTATGGCCTAATTGTTTGTATCAACTTAAAGTGATAACATTCCTAGTATGATTTGTTTGAGATGAGCTTTAATGCATGCTCAAGGATGAGCAAAAGTTTAAGTGTGGGGTGTTGATGTGAGGTCAAAAATATATATTTTAGTCATTATTTGCCTCCCATTTAGAATTTTTATTTATCCTTTTTGAGCATAAATTTTATAGATTGTGCTAAATAGTGTATTTTAATTGTAGGAGTAAATTGGTGTAAAGTTGTTGAAATTTGGAGCTAAAACGCATTAAAAAGGGAAGATTATAGAAGGAAAATCAAGCAGATAGCTTAATAGATTAAATTGAATATTATATTAATATTTATATATATGTATGCAAATTGCGCAGAAGTTGATGAAAGCCAATTGATATCAGCCTTATTGCCACGTGGCATCATGCGAAGGAACTTAAAATTGAAGACATGCAGCAGCAAAAAAAATTGAGGCGGTGCACTGTTCAACAAGGAATTTTAATTCCTAATTTGTTTTGGACTCAATTATTTTATATAGAGTTTTCTATATCTATAAATAGTCCATAAGAATAATTATTAGGAGGGGAGAATATACGGAGAGAGGAGACTTGGGAAGGAAAAGTTGCGAATATTTTTTAGGGTTCTTTTCTTCTTTTCTTTTCTTAGGTATTAGTAGCTAAAGACCCTTGTTCTGGGGCTGCGGCTACAGGTTATTTTTGAACATCGATTGTTTTTTAATTAATTATTGGTTATCGCTTATATTATTTTTGTATTCTTGTTTTCATATTTCATGATTGACCACCATTGAAATAAATCTATTGTCTATACTTGGACTCGAGAGATAAAGAGGTAGATAGACCAAAGAATACAAAGAGCTTGATCTAACTTGCATATCACTTGTTTAGATTTGTGTTTAGGAGTGACGCCCGGACGAACACCAAGCTTGGTTACGAAACAGGATGAAATATAAATGCTCGCCAATTAGGACTGCCTATCCCCGTTCAACGATGTAGTTAGACAGCTAGTTGGAGTAGATGATTAGAGGTCGAGAGATCATGATCATAAAATCAACCCTGTAAATCAGTAATTTGATAACCTTAGTTAATTCATTATATGAGATGCTATACATGAAACCTTAAGCATGCTGCAGCCATGGAATTGTCCCAATTACTGTAAGTTAATCTTTTTATTTAATTCTTGCATTCTTTCATTTCTTTTGACACACTTTAATAAATAATTAAACTAGTATAATTTAGTAAATAGTTAATTGACAAGTCTCTGTGGGTTCGATAATCTGGTTCTTTTAGAGCCACTATATTACTTGAGAGACCACGTACACTTGCGTATGCAATTGGGAGCAACAGGGTCATTCAGCGGCATTAGTCGAGATCGCCCTTCCTCTCAGCAATGCGCCGAGTTGCTTGATCTCGCCCTTTAATTCTTGACTTCAATATTGATTTCATTTTGGAACATTAGGCGGTTTGCATCGGGCTTGCCATTCTGATTGGCTATGCACCGAATGGTCCCTCATCTCGCCGACTTGACTTGGATTCACCCTTTGCTCGCTTGAATTTTAGGCGAGGCTTTGTCCACTTGGCGACTCGCCGAGTTACCGTTAGCGAGCCTCAACCTTCTTTTTCTTTCAACTTTTGCATTCTTTTGGCTTCTTTTTGCATTATATTGCCCTTGCCTTATTCCAGGTCCTTCATGTTGCACACAAACAATTTAACATTAGTTATAGGTACAAAATGGGCATTAAGGACACTAATTTGGCACAATCAAAACTATAAATAAGTCAAATCTACCGACTCATCAGGTAACATGTTTTGTTTGCAAGAATGGGGTTTTGAACAAATCTCAAGCACCCCATCAGAGCTCTTTTAACCTTAAGCTTCAGCTGGTGCAACACCTGCAGGTGCAGCACTTTTTGTGCTTCACATTTGCACCACCATTGGTGCATTCATGAAGACCATCAAGTTAGCCTCCCCAGTTTGCATGTCGTGTGCCAAATTTGCAGAGGAGCAGAGTTTAGGCATCGCGATCGTGGGCTAGGCGCCACATTTTTGAAGGCCAGTAGAGCTAACCCACCGCATTCGCAATCCCTTGCTCCACATTCATGAAGGTTGATGAGTGGTAGATTTGCACTCATTTAAGATCTATTTAGCTCAACAATCAGTGTCCTCAAAGCCTAATTATTTACTATTCTAATGATATTTTGATGATTTGTAGCTATGAAGGCTAATGGACAAGGCAAGGATGAATGTTTGAAAGAATGGCTAAAAATGTAAACAGAAGTGCAAACTACACATTGACGATCTCCAAACAAAAAGAGTGGATAACCTAAAGAGCATGAGCTCGCCCAATGTGATAGTGTACAACACTTGTAATTGTTGAGGCAGGTCGGTGGACTCCGAAAAGGAAGGTGACTCACCGAATGAGAAGGTGACCTTGTTGACCATCACCGAAAGAGACGGTAAAAGTAGAAAAATTGAAGACTCAAAAAGGCAAAATAAGGTGGTACTTGACGATACGCACATCATGAAAGGAAGACTCAAACGAGCCCACCAACTGAGGTTCAAAAACCCGAAGCCTAGAGCAAGAAAAGGTGAGTTTAAGAATAGAGGGTAATTCACCCAACGTGATAGGTGACCTCGGCTAACATCGCCTAATGGGTAGCGTATTGAGTTTTGCGCAAATTTTTTGGAAACTATAAATACTCCAAAGGAGAGAGAAAGAAAGAAAAGTTTGAGAGTTTGATAGTAAGAGAATTTACAGAAAAGAAACACTTTACCTTGTAAAGAACACTTTTCCAAATTTTGGGGTTTTTCAACTTTGTTCTTAAAATTGACAAATTGAAGTTGAATTCAAAGTGGGTTTGCTTGTAATTACATAATTTCATGTTACCCATGACTTCTTTCATGAATGGTATACTTTATTTACTTTTTGTGATGGGTGGCTAAAATTCCAAGATCTAGGGGTGCAATTATGGGGTTGGGTGTTGATTTAATGTATTGGGTATTGTGTTATGCTTTGTTTTGTTGTTGTTCATACATGAATTGGTCTAATTAGCATGGGGTTAACTTATGGGTTAAGGTTGCAAACTTAATTCCTACTTTTGATCTCCGATCGATGCTTAAAAGAGATTGATTAGAGTGGGTAATTTGTCTGATACTAACAATTTAGGTTTGATGTTTGTAACTTATTTGAAAATAGAGGTTATTGGTCAGATCTATTTGCCCTACTTCTACATCGAAAGAGAGAGTAGAGTAAGGTATTGGGTTGTTTAGTATAGCATATAGATGAGACCGAAAGGAGATTCTTTGCAAAGATGCTTTGATATCGAAAGAAGATTAGAGTTATTGAAGATGACCTAGCCAATTCATAAATGTTAACCACTATACAGCAATACAATTACCCTTAGGTGACATTGATTTCCAATCCCCGCACCGCTAGATTGCTTGTTAATTCTTGAGTTTTACAATCTTTAGTTTAATTATGATATTTGATAACCAAATCTTTTTTATTAAATTGGCGGAATCATGCACCCACTAGTTTTTACTAATACAAATGTGAATGGCTTTACAATCCCAATTTGTAGATAGAATTCTCTATGATACACCATTCCCTGTGGGATTTGACCCGACTCTTTGTTGGGTATTTTTATTGACTACGACCGTTGTCTGTTTTAATTGGTTTTAAAGGGTACATTTGAGCATAATCAAAAATGGCGCCATTGCCGGCAAATGGTGGATGAGAATTCTATTTGAGAAATTAGTTTATAAATTTATTTAGTTGAAGTAGATTGTTGCTATCTGTGTTGTTGGCTGATTTGTAGGTTTGATATAATGAGTGACCATAGTAGTGACAACGATAGTCACTATGGTAAAAATGACAACATGAGTGATTTGAATGATATACATGTGAATATTGTTCAAACCACCGGAGCCATCAGGATACCTCCCACAGCCGGGAGGGTTGTGTTTCATGTAACCAGAATAATGCTACAATTGCTCCAACTAAGAGGAATTTTTGGAGGTTTAGCTCATGAGGATCCTCATGAACAACTTAGGAATTTTGTGGAGGTGTGTGGTCCGTTTGTGTTCATAAACATCTCACAAGAGTCCGTGAGGTTGAGGTTATTCCCGTTCTCTTTAACGGGTGAAGCTACAAGATGATTGGTGGAATTGCCAAATAATCTATCACATCTTGGGAGGAGTTGAATGAAGCTTTCTTGTAGAGATTCTTTCCCCCCTCAAAGATTGTTAAACTTCGAACCTAAATCAAAAATTTCAAGTGCATTGGAGGTGAACCTCTACATGAGGCTTGGTTGCGGTGCAAGAAACTACTTTTGCAATGTCCAACACATGGTGTTCTAGACTATCTGTTGCTGCAATACTTTTATTCCAACCTTGATTCAGTCAATAAAGGTTTGGCTGATCAGTTGGTCCAAGGTGGATTAATGAAACAACCGTACGAGGTGGTAGCATTGTTTCTATATGATATGACCATGGTTAACCGAGCACGACATACTAGAGAGGACCAGATGTTTACTCAACAACTATGCATGAGTAAAGAACAAATTGAGAAGGATAATGAACGAGATGAAAATACGGCCAAAATGATACCCAACTCGATTTGTTGTCTAAACATGTCATGGGAATTTGTCTAAAGTTTGTGGATGCGATGGGAACAAGTAGTGGGCAATGCTTGGAAGATGCCAAGTTTTAAGAATTATACAATGAGGAAGTTTAGTACTTCGGAAATCAAATGGGGGTTATCACCCAAACTACTAACAACAAGTTGGGAACCAAGGTTGGAACAAGGAGCGAGATAGTGGTTGGAAAGATTGGAGAGTGTAAATTGGAGAGATAGGGAGGTTAAAAACGATAGATATATTCCTCCCCATGATCGTTCATGACCAAAAGAACCAGTTGGTCCGGAAGGAAACCGAACCAAGGAAAGTCTTATAAGGATCTTTAACAAGGTTGCAGGGTTCAACAAAGTGTTGAAGGATTTGAAAAATTACTTCTCTTCTTTATCTTAAATGGTGACCTCTCATTTGGTGTCTATCAAGAAGCTGGAGACCCAATTGTGTCAGATCTGCACTCATCTCAATCTAATGCAAAAGGGAATGTTGCCTATTGATATCGTCCCAAATCCTAAAAATGAATGTTGAGTAAATGTAGACCATGTCATGCCACAATGTTAAATAAGGCACTTCTTGGGAGGCAATTCAAGTCTTTATTTTTGTTTTGTTGCTTTCAATAACGTGTGTTGTTAGTGTAGGTTGAAACGAAGGCTAAAAACTTGGAAAAGAAACATTAGGTGATTCCAAAACCAACACGGTGATCCGCCAAAGGAGTTGTGCAGACTCATTCTTGTCTACCTTCTGAGCTAGAAATGGTGGAAAAGTGTATTGTCGATTTCGGTGATCTGAGCTCCAAAAGGCAAACACCGAAGTGTACTATGCGGACTCCATCAGGTCCACTGAAGCAGTCTTCAGGTTTGGTGTTCGTTCAGGCATGTTCAATGAGCTTCAACTCCAATGGGCTATTCGCTGAACATACTCGGTAACGTTAGTCATGACCGCCGAGTTACTTGATATAAAAAGGCCAAGGGTCTTTTCAAATTCAAAAAGAAAACCCTTTGAAATCATTGAACGTTTTTCTTGCAATACCTAGTTTGAGTGCTTAAGAGGCTTGTGTGTGCAATTATTGAGTGTGTGGAGTGCATTTGCTTTCTAGATCAGTCAACCTAGCTCTGCTCTCCTATTATTTTTTAGTCTTGCTTCTAACTGAGGTTAGTTTTCAATTTTTATTGTGCATTTCGAGCTTGAAATTGTGTTTTATATATGGGCTATAGGCCATCTAATGCTTGTGACTGCTTGATTTCATTGGATAGTACAATAATGAATATATTGAATTCTGCCCATGAATTGATTACATTTGTTTTTGCCTAGAAAATCCTAAAATTGAATTAGTTGGTTAAATGTTTGAATTGAACCCCTAAATTTAGTGCGTCTTGGTTGAATTTGATGTGGGTAAAGTCAGAGTAACCTAGTGTTGACCCGATTGCATGATTTTGCCCAATGATTGACAGAGTGATGACTTTCTTAAGGGCAAATCGTCAATTTGAGCAATACTTTGCGATATTTGGGTGAAGTCTGAGTAACCATGGGTAGTTAAGCATGTGGGTGGACTGTACCTATGTTGGGAAACTTGTCATTTTTGCGTATGATAGGTTTGTGTGTGAAAATTAGGCACAAGGTTGAACACCTCCCTTTCAGCTGGCTTGACTTAGCTCGCCAAGGATGTTAGGTTAATTGCAAAGTAAGCCCTAGCTCACTTTCTTGAGTAAATATTTGACCTTGGGCACTGTCTCATTCGACGAGTTTGTCTTAGTTAGTCGAACCCACTTGGTGAATGTCAAATGGGAGTGGATATCGCCCTCAATTCATGTTTCTTTTCATGATGCCGTATTAGTTTGTGCCTAAAATATGTTATATTTGCCTCTGTCTAATTCGGCGAGCTCACCGGAGCTCACCCATCCTGTTAGGCTATCCTCCTTCCCGTTAGGCGAGCCTCAGGATATTTTCGAATTGTGTGGAAAAATTAGTTTTATTTCAACTAACTTTTACCGATTCAATGTTTGAATGTGAGTGATTTTTCAAGTTATAACTAAGACAAAAAGAAAGCAAGTAGTGACTTCGGATAAAGAATCCGACAGAGAGTCTCTTCCTCCTCCTCTATTAAAAAAGCAAAAGGAAATACTTATCAACGAGCCATCTGAGGCTCCTCATCAATCACAACCTACCACACCTCAGGTATCAACACATAAAAGTGTGCAACCCTTAAAGAGTATTGTAAGAAAAATGACGGACATCCAGTCCATACTTGTGTAGGCCTCATCCACCCAAGCGACATCCAGAGCTCTCCCTATTATCGCTCCAAGAGCCCTCAATAGGCTCCCGATTATCACTCCAAGAGCCCTCAATAGGATCAAGGCAGCTGGAGAATGTACAATTCTTAACGAGGGATGGCTCTCCACTGATAGAGTTATGATTGATCACCCAGCAATTTGGGACACCATACATTTCCATCAGTTTGAGGGATCACATGACCCCAAAATCCTTATGTTCCTTCTTAGGTGTGCGAGTTCTATACGGCCTATGCCTAGGCCTTACCAAAGAGGAGGAGGGGCACAATTTGGAAGTTGCTGGATGAAGTAGTAGAGTGTGGCAAGAAGGTGCAATGCCACGTCGGAGCACTCAACACTACATTAGGGATGCCAAAATTTCGAGCAGTTATGTTTTCACTACGGATGCAGCATGATCTTAATTCACTGAACGGTTGGTTGGCCCCGCTCATACACGACATATCCCCTCCTTGGATGGCTGACGATGCCCGCATAAAGAAGAAGGATTTAGATGTTGTTGCCCGGTACAGGTTTGGATTTATTAGAAGCAATATCAGGCCTCACAGAATGAATCTATACTTTTTCCATCCCAAGGCGGTATTAGTGGGCACAATCATTGGCATGGAGCAAATTAATGTGGGGACTATTATTGCGGAGGAGATACTATTGCTCAACAGGAACAAAACTCCCTTCCATTCCCGATCTTGATCATAAAGATATTCGAGGATGCAGGAGTTCCATTTTGGGGGAATACTAATGTGTGGATCACCCGAGCCTCTTCCAATGACATTCGGAGGATTGAGGCTGATTTCTAACGGGATGATACGGCTCGTATGAAGCCGCCACCACCATACACTACACCTGTAGTTGATCCAACTATACTAGCTTCTGAGGCCAACACACTTTCTCCTTTTGTAAAGCAAGCAGGTATATCTTCCTCCCCTGTTGTGCTTTCATCTTTTACACCTCCTACTACTACTACTACTGTTACAACTACTGTTGCTGCTGTGTCTACCCCCACTCCTACTACCCGTACCCCATTGACCCAAACTTTGATATATCAAATGGGTAATCTTGCCTAGTTTGCGGATGTTAGAGCCGCTAGGGTTGAGGAGGATATGCCCGGGCTTATTGATAGGGAAATTAACAAGGCTTTGGCCCCTTTGAGGGATAGGGTGACCAAGTTTGAGGGGTTGATTAAGGTGCACAATGTGAGGTTGGACAACCTCACTGTGAGATTAGATGCCCTAGAGAAGGCCGAGAGTAGTTCTGGTGTGCTGGACACCATGAGAGGTGAGTCTTCTACTTTGCAAGCGAATGTAGACCAGCTGCGTTCTATTGATATTTCTATGCTATTGGGTAATGTCATCCTACCTGATGCACCTACCTCCATGCCACCGGTGATGCCCAGCAGTGAGCCTACTTCTAGTGTGCAGCAGAGTGGGCTAGATGATCGACCTGCTACAGATGATGTTAAGGTTAATAACAAGAAGGTCGTTGATGATTTGGCTAAGGAGACAGATGAAGATAATATGAGGGGTGAGGAGGAGGAGCATGGGATTGCATTGACATTCATGGAGATGTAGGATACTAAGGATCTTATTGTCTAGGCCACAGTAGAGAGATCCCTCTAGGAGACTTTAGCCATTTGCACTAGTCGAGTTTCTTCAGACTCCACCATGCCTCCTAGTGACGTGATGGGCACTGATTTCCCCGCTGACACCACATTGTTTCTTCCAATGATACTATTTCCAGGAACTGATGCCTTGGGTGATATTTCTCATAACGCTCTAATCACCCTCTAAAACAAGTCCAAAGAGTGAGCGGTCGTCATCAGTAAAAATACCCAACTAAGAGTAGGGGCAAAATCCCACATGGAAAAATGTAATGGAAATTGAAGAAATGATGGCTAACTAGGTACTAGTTTGAATCTAAACACGAAAAATACAAAATTATCAAATATAAGGCAATTTATCTAAGTGAACTACGAATGGCGGTAGAGACAATATCAAGAAAGGGATGTATGGGAATTGGGAAAACTTGAGATTCAGTCAACACTCAATGATTCATTGTAATTCAATCCAAGATAATTCACAAATAGGTAGTCTAGATAATCTTAATTCAGCCATAATCTTCTTTCGGCCTCAAAGGGTTATATAACGATATCTCCTTTCGATCTTAATCGCATCAATACAAAATAACCCACTACCTTAACTTAGATCTCTCTTTTGAGGAAGCCTTGCACCCGACAATGAAACCCCTAAACTTTCATCTTTCGATCTCAAATTCAAGATTCAAAGTCACAATGCAATTATCGATCTAATTCTCCACTCCAATCAATCTCTTTCGAGCATCAATCAGATATAGAAAGCTAAGATTGAGCATGCTCTCTCAACCGATAAATTCAAATATGAAAACTAGATTGAACCTATTTCATGAAATCAACATGGAGACAAGGAATTACAAAAGCAATAGACTAATTAATCAAACACCCAAATAGCTTTGTCTATTTCTAGCACAAAAGCCCCAATTTCATACAAGTAATTACGCCCACATTTCTAGCAATTAAGAATAGGGAAATGAAGAAGGATAAAAGGAATTTACTAATATAGAACATAATCTCCAAATACACAAATGAAATGTGAGGCAACTTGCCTTCAATGCCTCAACCCCAAATCAAGATCTATAAATTAGTCTTCAAAAATTAAGATAACCTATCTAGAATTCTCTATAATCTGATATGCAATGTTGCATAATCTTAAAAATGACTACACATGGGTTTAAAAAGGGTTTTGGGAATATATTTGGTTAAATTTCCAATCTGTCCAGGTTCCTGGCAGTTTACCCATTGCGGTTGCAACATCTAGCTCACGCGATCGCGATGAGCAGTGTCGATGGGACACACGATCGTGACCCATGACCATGCGATCGCGAGTTCAAATATTGTGTGCAACGCATTCGTGACCTCCTCGTCACGCAATCGCAACGAGCAATTTCCTGCCAGTTCTACTTTTTTCCAATTTGACCTCTTTTTGCTCTAATTCCACTTGGTTTCTTCAAAGATCTTCTAAATCCATTCTCCATTTCATCTCCTTCATATATGAAGAAAACTACATTAAAAGCACCGATTCTAAACCAAAGCAAGACAAAATAACTAAGAAAAGAGCCTCACATGAATGGAAATTCACCACTAATTAACACCCCCAACTTAGAAACCTTGCTTTTCCTCAAGTAAAGAAAATCAAAAAGTTAAGAGGCTCTTATTCTAGCACACACCACACATCAATTTCCCCAAATTTAATCAAGCACAAAGGTAATGGCTTCAATTGGTACTAACAAATAGTCCGCATGCAAAATTTTCACTAACTCAATTTTCCTCACTCTCATGGCACATTTTCAAAAATTAAGAATCATTAAATGACAACTACTCAAACTCAATAAGTGACTCAATTAATTAGTTCTTTGAAATGC